>OU343221.1:323616653-324077949 GCA_910596185.1 Chrysanthemum makinoi
TAGATTGATTTCACCTATTTCGACTTGTTCTCAAACATAGTGATATCGACGAGGAAAATGTCCGGCCCTTCATGACCTGTGCTCATTGGCAAATGTTATTGCAGCAGAGTTGTCACAATACACATTTAAAGGTAATTCGATTGAGGGCATTACTCCGAGTCCCGAAATGAGTTTCCTAATCCAAACAAACTTCCATCGCGCTTCTTCGAGCGCTATGCACTCATTCAGTAATAGACATCGCAATCGTTGTTTGCTTCTTGCTCTTCCATCAATCTGCTCCTCCATTAATGACAAAGACATAACCCGCTTTGAGACTTCATATCATCTTTATCGTTTGGAATGACGATCGCAAAACCTGTAACATCAAGTTCTGCATCTGGATTTCCTCCATACACTAGAAACATTTCTTTAGTTGCCCTTAGATACTTAAGAATGTTCTTAAGCTTGTCGGTGTTTCACACTGGTTCGTTGATACCGACCGGTGATATTCTGTGCAAACGCCACATCGGCCTTGTACATCTCACAAAGATACATGATAGATCCTACGTACCGAAGCATAAGGAACTTTCTTCATGTGTGCCACCTCTTCAGGTGTTGACGCGCATAGTTTATTACTTAAGCCATGTTCAACTTGCATCGGCAAATATCCCTTATTGGAATATTTCATATTGAATCTCTTCAATATTTTATCAATGTAAGCACTTTGGCTTAGTCCAATTAACCGCCTTGATCTATCTCGGTAGATCTTGATTCCCAGAATAAATGCTGCTTCCCCTAAATCCTTCATAGAAAAGCACTTTCCAAGATAAGACTTTACATCTTGTAAACTTGGAATGTCTTTTCCCATAATCAATATGTCATCGACATATAAGATAAGGAAAATAACATTACTCCCACTAGCTTTGTGATACATACATGGCTCATCAAGATTTTGAGTGAAACCAAATTTCTTGATTTCTTCATCAAACTTCTTGTTCCATTGCCTTGATGCTTGCTTCAACCCATAAATGGATCTTTGAAGTTTGCATACACGCTTCGGAAACTTTAGATTCACAAACCCTTCAGGTTGCGCCATATAGATGTCCTCATCTAGGCGATCGCTTAAGAAGGCGACTTTGACATCCATTTGCCATATCTCATAGTCATAGTACGCAACTATGGCTATAAGAATCGTAATAGCTCTAATGTCTCGCTACGGTGAAAATTTCTCCTCGTAGTCTATCCCAAAGGTTTTAGTATACCCTTGAGCTACAAGACGAGCTTTATAGGTGTGTGCATTGCCATCCATGTCAGTTTTTATCTTATAGAGCCACTTACTTCCAACTACCTTAGCATTTGGAGGTAAGTCAACCTCAATCCAAACTTCGTTATCTTTCATGGATTGCATTTCCCATTCATTGCGACTCGCCATTTTTCCTTTTCAGGACTCATCATGGCAGCCTTATAGTTAGCAGGTTCACCAAGATCCCCTAACAAATTTTCCTCAGCTTCTACGCTGAGACATAGACGCTCATGTGCACGCGTAGTCCTTGCAGATCTACGAATGGGAACCACTTCAACTTCAGGTGGAACGCCTGCACTTTCGAGTTCTACTTGAGGTTGGCTAGTGTTTTCAGAAGGTGTTGTATCTTCTTGATCATATTCCAGATCATAAACTCTCCTACTGAATTCATAAGATATGAGATCCTTTTAAAGAAAGTCTCCATACCTAGCAACAATTACTTTGTTTTCAGGTGGAAAGTAAAAGTAGTAACCCATAGTTTCCTTTGGGTATCATACGAAGATACACTTAACGATCTTTGTTGCGACTTATCGAGATTCACGCTTAACAAACGCCTCACAACCCTGCACCTTTAAGTAAGACAAGTTGGGAGCTTTCCCATACCACACTTCATAAGGAGTCTTATCAACCTTCTTAGTTGGCACCATATTCAATATGCAATGCTAGCTTCTAAAGCATAATCCCAAAAGGATAAGGGAAGAGTTGTAAGATTAAACATTTGATCGCACCATGTCTAGCAATGTACGATTTCTTCTCTCAGATACACCATTTTGTTGTGGAGTATATGGAGATGTGAGTTCGGACGATACCACACTCAACTAGATAATCTTTAAACTCTTGGCTTAAATATTCACCACCTCTATCGGATCGAAGAGCTTTAATCTTCTTTCCTAGTTGCAGTTCTACTTCACTCTTAAAACCTTAAATGTTTCAAAGACTTCATGTTTATGTTTAAGTAAATAAACATAACCAGAACGACCGAAATCATCAAGAAAGGTTAAGAAGTAGCTAGCACCCTTTCTTGACACATGTCTTAGTGGTCCACATACGTCAGTATGTATCACACCAAGAAGATCAGAAGCCCTTTCTAAACTATTTGTAAAAGGTTTCTTGGTCATCTTCCCAAATATGTAAGATTCGCATTTATCAAATGAGTCATCATTGATGTCTTGCAAAAGCCCATCGTGTTGCAGCTTTTGCATGCGTTTCTTGCCTATGTGAGCAAGTCTACAATGCCAAAGAAATGAAGAATCCAAATCACCTTTGATTCTTTTATTATTGATGCTAAAGACATAATTATTTTTATCAATCACATTATCATGCAAATCAATTTCAAACACACCATTTACTGGAAAAACATTAAAGTAAAAAACACCATTTAAAGAAACTGAAATTCCATAATAAGTAAATGTATGAATAAAACCAATATCTTTTAAGAAGGAAACAGAAACGACACCCCTAACAATAGAAGGCGCGTAATGACAATCGTTTAAAGACAATAATAAACCCGAAGGTAAAACTAAATCAAACGTGCCTATAGCTTCAACGACTGCATGTGCTCCATTACCCACGTGCAGGTATTGTTGTCCATAGGCAAGCTTCCTTTCTCCTCTAAGTCCCTGTATTACAAATGTGAATACCACATCCAAAGTATCATATATCCAGAATTTATTTTATGAGGAAAAGCAAATAATTCTATCATCAAAAGAGTACCTGAAGTACTAGCCACAGTGCCAGTATTTTTATACCTCTTATTGCGCAACTCATCAAGGTAGAGTGGACAATTCCTCTTCCAGTGTCCTACCTCGGTGCAGTGATGACAAGCCTGATCCTTCTTCGCATTCTCACGCTTTTTGAGAGGGTACTTCTTGGGTTCTTGTTGATAAGTCATAACTTGTTTTCCCTTATGATAGTAATCAAACATCATCATATCCATTTCTGGGAGGGTACATATTATGATAGTAATCAAACATCATCATATCCATTTCTTTTTATTTTTTTTTATTTTTTTTTTGTCCAGAAAGATAAAAAGAGAATAGAATGGGTGGATACCATGAACAATAGATAAAAGTGGTGGTAAAGGAAACTGGAGTTCTAACTTTTTAAAAATCTTCGTAGTGCAAGAAAAAAAATATGTTTGTTCAAATTTTGTGGCTAAGAGTTTATGTTTTGTAATTGTTTGGGTAAGTTTTCATAACTCTTCCGTTATATCATTTTGTCATGTTTCATGATGTAAGTGAAAGTATGATCAAGCCTCAAAATTTTGTGTCTTCAATTAACAAAATTTGTGTTTTAAAGATTTGTTTATGTCTGCTATGAAAAATGTTACTCATACTTAAACATCAAAAATTCATAAATCTCTAGACATGATTTTTAATTTTTTGGAAAAAAATCAAATACTTTAAAGAAGATATAAAGTTAATAAAAATCTAAGTTATTACATCTATGATACAAAAAGACTCCAGCACACTTTCTTTTAATAGAAGACGATATCAAATATAAATAAATAAATATTTATTAAAAGAAACCAAATACTTTATAATTCGTTCTTTGTTACTGGTATTTGTTAAAATAAAAATGCAAGGAAAACATTACATTAAATCATTACATATCTTTTCTTAATCGTTAAAACATGTACCTTTTCTATTAACCGTAATAAAGCTTTTGCTCATGTGATCATATGATCTTTAAGCACTTTTGTAACATGTACCTTTTCTATTAACCTTAATAAAGCTTTTTTACTCATGTGATCATATGATCTTTAAGCACTTTTGTAACATGTACCTTTTCTATTAACCTTAATAAAGCTTTTTTACTCATGTGATCATATAACTTTTAAGCACTTTTGTGTACGTTACAAGGACGAAACTAGAAACAGATATGACCGGATGTGTTTGGAAAAAACTGATTTTTTTTTTCAAAAATTAAAACTACATCAAAAAAATCCATGTGTGTCCTGGAACCCGCGGGAACCCCTAATTCCGTCCTTGGTACGTTACATAAAGTTCCAACATTTGATGTCAAATCTCAGAAAAGAAAGTTAAGCCATGAACCACCTACGTTTATAATTAAAGCTAATGTTATTTAAAAATAATGAGATAATCAATTATTTACTGTAATTAGTTTATATAGTCAATAAGATTTGTGCGATTTGTTTTTATAATAGCTACATTTTAAGTTAAAACGTCTTATTTCTCTATTACATATTTAGTAATGTTTTAAATGTGGCTTTGGCTGGATTACTAACTGATCAAAACGGCTTCGACTCAAAATGTGGCATATAAATTTATATGATAGTTAACCTATTCTATAAGGTAAGTTTTTATTTAAAAGACAAATAAATATAGCAGCTATAAAAATGGATATCAGCGATGTAGAATGAGAAACCATTTTACCTATTATATAATTTTACAAATGCAACACGTCTGGAATATATGACCCAAAGAGCATTCTAATTTCTAAATTTAACATTGATACTCAATTACTCATTGTCATGGCTAGATTATGCAAAACATTTTTATAAACTCAACCACATGTTTCATAACTTTCATTACCCGATTGATTCAACTCATTTTCGATGAACATATCACAGGCAATGTCCAGAATCCCATTTTCGTCAAGAAATGTACAGGAGCCATTTTCTAACTCGTTATGGTCATGATTTTTGTCGAATTCCTCTTAGTCGATACTCTTGTGATATAAATTCCCGCCCCCTGACACCATCAAGTGTCGTTTCTTTATCATCATATTCCTCGATATTATCATTTTGAGCATCATCGGTCAAGTTGTCAAGAACAACAAGGTGAGTCAGCCCCAACGGCTTGACTTGCCCTTTTAGTCCAAACTCCAAGCATGTAGTGCATTGGCACGTTATTGAGATGAATTGAAAGATTTTCACCATTTAAACACATTTTCATGTATGATTGTTTAAATTGGTATAATAACCAAAGGCCGAAAGCCATATGTTTAGTTTTTGATGATGTTGATACTTTGTTCACAAAGTTGAAGTGGTAACTCATCATAATCAACCATTTAACAATCTAGACTTCCTGCATGATTTCATAAAACACTCGATGTCTTAATAAACATAATTCAAGCATCATTGACAAAGATATATGATGCAATTCAAATACATGATCACGTAGTTCCAACATCCCAAAATTACACCAAAAAGTTCCAAGAATGATGACCAAGAATGTGGAAACTAAAGAAATGTAACCTTGGGTATTCAAAACTGACACTCCAAAGTCGATTGTTATGTTTTAGACAAAATATTTTGAAATACCGAGGAAATATTGAAATTGTGAAGTGTACTTAATTAATGTCAAATTAACAATCAAGAAGAATTTTTCATGTGATATATCTAGTACAAATTATCCTTCTTTTTAATTTTCTTAAAATAATACTTCAAATATTAAACACGCCATTGACCTTTGTAAGTTGTAACTCTTTTTCTCACTTCGGTTATATTTTTAGGTAACCAATAACTAGCATTTTGTTGGATACTTGGATTTAGATCTAGACGGGATAAAAAACATTGTTTTAGGCTTCATCTACTAAGACCATTGAAACGAATTAGTCACAGTAAAAGGGAACATTCAATCCCAATGTGTCAAGCACTTTGAGGCAAAGAGTTTATGTGTCATAAAATTGTTGTGTATGTTTTCATAGCTCTTGTGTTATATCAATTGTCAAGTTTCACAATTTGATTGATAGTATGATTCAGACTCAAAAGTTTGTGCATTAATGAAATCCCATATCGGATAGGGTTAAGAATGAAAGCAGCTTTATAAACCCCTTTACATTCCATTTTACTTATATGTTATGTTGAGGGTTTTGTGGTGTAGCAAAATAGAATAAACAATATCAAGACTCTTTAGCACAACGTTTTATTTTGAAAAATCAAAGAGGAATATATATTTAGTTTTGAAACCTTCCTCAAACTCAAATATCCAAATATCAAAGCCAAATCTATGTTTAGTTTTTGTTTTGTTTTGTTTTTTTTTTTTTTATTGTGTCTTCACAAAGTTGAATTGGTAACTCATCATAACAACCCCTTAATCCTGCATGATATCGTAAAACACTCGATGTCTTATTAAACATAGTTCATGCTTAATTGACAAAGATAAAAGTTACAATTTAAATACATGATCATGTGGTTCTAGCATTCCAAAGGTCTAAAAACGTTCCTAGAACAACAATGCTATATGCGGACGTTTATGTTTGTTAAAATTTACATCCATTGAAAAAATCAGTAGCAACTCCTGTGTTACAATTTCAAGCATTTTGAGGTTCATCGTTTATGTTTCCTACAATTGTTTGTGTTTGTGTTATATCAGTCGACAAGTTCCATATTTGAATTCATAGTATGATCCAAGATTTTGTGTCATTGCTCTTTACATTTCAATTGGTTAAATGTGTGTGAACGGTGAATGTATATTAACAATGAAACAAATTGATACATTTCCATTTTCACTGTATTGATTTATCTTTCTGTTAAAGTTAATACTTGCAATAACTTTCTTAGATACTTTTCAGTTTTCTGTTTTTGCAAAGAAGCCAAATACTTTATAAGGTCGATCTTCTTCAAAAATTCTAAATAGTGATTTTCTAATCGGTAAAAATTTGTGTTCAAGCAACATGTTAAAGATGCGATCATTAACACACGATCATGAGGCTTTAGTATCACAAAATTCATCTTTTTAAAAAAATCATAGTGCCTTAAAAGAACTTAAGAGAAGCCAAATACCTTTATAAACTCATTATTTTTTATTTGCTTAGAAATAAGTCAAATATTTTATAAGATCGTTATTCTTACGTTATTTAACTCAACCATGGGTTTCATAACTTTTATTACCCCACCGAGTCGACCATTCCTGATAAACTTAGGAATCCCATTTTTTTCAAGAAATGTAACTGTATCTTATTCTTTTTTTTTCCCATCAAAATAGGATTTACATAGAGGTGGAAAGTAAACGGGCAGCAAGCTACGTTGCTAGCCCTTTATGAATTGCAAAACTAATTCTTTTGCAAAACCATATTCATGATACGTTAAAATCATGACTTATCGACTTCATAGTCAACACTTCTAGTACCGTAATTCCTCGTCTCTTGACACCATCAAAGGTTGATTCTTTCTCATCATGTTCCTTTTCGGCATTATCCATCAAATTGCTTAGAACAACGGTTAAATTATATCCGTGAGCTAACTCATTGGCTTGAGTTTGAGTCGCCCTTTTAGTCCAAGCACGCATGTTGGAAAATTGATTTTTGTTGATACGGATTGTTATAGTCTCGCCATTCATACTTTTATCGTAGTGTATGGTTGCCAAATTTGTTATAATATCCAAAGATCGAAAGCTACAAACAATGCATAACGAAGTGAATGTTTTGTTTTTGACGATTTTGATTGGGCGTGCACAAATTTGAAGTGGTAACTCATCATAAGCAACCATTATCGATCCAGCCTTCCTGCATGATTTCATAAAACGCAAGAAGAATGATCCATGTAACTAAAAATTCATAACAAAGATGCAATTTAAAGAAATGATCATGAAGTTCTAGCATACCCAAATTACATTAAAAGTTAGAGCAATGATTATGAAAAATGCTAAATTATACAAAAGTTACCTTTAGTGTAAAGTCCGAGGCTATTCACAAAGAGACACTCCAAAATGTTACAAACTTTGTTCAAAAAGTCATTGTACAATTTTGTAGCAGACATTTTATAGCATGGAAAATAGTGTATGACACAATTTGTAGATGATGTGCAATTTGTCATGATCAATAAATTTGTCGTCTCACGTTGCAAATTTATGTTGTCCCACAATGGTTGGGTACAAAAGTGAAAGCGCTTTATATGTCCCATTACACTTCAAATATGTGTTGGTGTATTAGGAGATTTTTGTGAGCTTTAATGCTAATGGCATTTAGAATTATACTGAGATCTCATAATCATAGTTGTTTGTATCTTGATTTTAGGATCTTACGATTTTACAATTTTATAAAGGAAAAACGTTCCGGATTCTACGTAGGATTTAAACACTTAAGATTTTATAGGATCCCGATCTTAAAAACATTGCTCATAATACCTTATGTCATTTAAGTTTAAGATTACCATAAAATGTGTCTCTCTTATTATTCTATCATTTTTATGTATACTTGTGGCATTTAGAATCGTACAATAATCTCTTAATATTCTATCATTTTTATGTCATTTAAAATTACCTTAAAATAGCGTATGTCAAAATCTATCGTTTCAAACATTTTCTTTTTTTTAAATGCAAATCAAATATTCTAAAAAGTCATTCTTCCAAATCATTGAAAAAATTGTTTAGGCACCTTATTACCGATGTTAGTAGCACTCAATAAAAATATACTTTTATTAACACATGATCATGAAGTTGTAGCATCTAAAATTTACACAAGTGATGATAAATGCAATAACTAAAGAAGAGAAAATTGCCAAAAAAAAAAATCATAGTGTCTTTTCTTTACATTCTAGTCATGTTTTCAGATAAAGTCGAGAGGGTCTCGCACCCCACATGTGCTAGTGTGCTACAAGTGCGACAACCCAGCTAATCAAATTTTGACACGCGATAATCGAAATCAATAACACCAAAGAAAAATCTTAATAAACTTAAAACGGAAACCAAAAACAATTGTCAACCACATTTATACTTTAGAATTCAAAAAAAAAAAAAAAAAAAAAGGAAGGTGGATGCCATGAAGACAATGAGTAAAGTGGTGCTGAAGGAGACCGAGTTTCGGAGTTGTAAGTTTAAAAAAGTCTTCAAACGTTATGATTCAAGAAAAAGAAACATATTTGTTAAAATTTTACATTCATTGTAACGAATTAGGTGCAGTAACTCTTGTCTTACTAGTTACTATGTCAACATTTTGAGCCTAAGAGTTTGAGTTCCCACAATTAGTTGCGTTTATGATATATCAGTCTACAAGTTTCACAATTTAATTCATAGTATGATCCAATTATTTGTGTTTGTTTTATTGGATGGAATGTGTTGTTTCATTTTACAAGGCGTGTGTTTAAATTTTGTCCCGCATTGGTTAGGGATAAAAAATGAAAGTTGGTTTATAGGTCTCGTTAAACTCCAAATATGTAGATGTTAGGTAAAGGTTTTTGTAACATGGCTACAAAAAAGTTAAACACTTGCAACGTCTGTAATTTCAAGAAACATCGCCCGACATTTTTTAGTGTTTAAGCCAAAATCTTTGAACAAATGAACAATGGTTAAATTTTAAAGTGAAGTTAGAGGGAATAAATTGTCAATAAATGATTTTTCATGTGATTTATGTTGTAGATAATTTTTTTTTACTTATATATTATCCATTATATTAATTGTAATGTAATATGAAACCTTTTTCAAAAAGTAAAGACGAATGTATTTGGGTACTAGAGCAGTGCCACATTTGTTTAAAGCTTTTTCATTAACACCTAAGTAACTAATGTGGTAGCTTGGCTAGTACCAAAATTCATTTTTATCTAAACTAACCTATCTTCATATGAGTCAATGTATGTACCCTCTTTTAGTTACAACCTCCTCCAATGTGGGACATTTTGCTCCTCGTAGAATTAAAGTACGTAGCGTTTGTGTCAAGCGAGAGATCAGTACGACAAATGTATACTTGCTTTAGTTTCACTGGTACATAATAGACTAAAATAGTACAAGTCTTCTTAGTAGAATCATGTGAAATGAATTAAGTTTTGTTGGAAGTTAACCATACAAAAGGTATATCTTGCAATATTCTTTTTAAGATCCGGAAATTATATACGGTTACTTGTACGAAAAATTGACTTCAATCCAACACCAGTTTTGTATAACTCGAACACATCCCGCATAAATATATCCAGATATGAAGTTGCGAGCGCCAGGGCTACAATAGTGATCCATGTAGGATGTGTTCCGGTTATTATAAAGCGTCACTATATATATTAGCTAGTTGAACACGGACATATAAAACCACACATAGTATACAAAAACCGCACTAGATAACAATATAGATAGAACTAGTGATACAAACTAGCTAGAGACATGAAACTTGCTGTCGGTTTACATGTAAGTTGTAGCAACTAAATATTGTTCTTCAAGGATTTAAACTTCTTAAGATTTAGTTATCAGATGTTATCATAATAACGATCTACACTACCAATATAACTATAAGCAACTAATGAAAATAAAAATATTCTTCCTTATCACATAATGAAGGATAGAAAATGATAAAATTTGCCATCTATAATAAATGATTTCACATAACCAACAAGTCTCGAACCCATGACTTACCTGTTAACGAGCATTCTAAACAACCAAATTCATAGTCCTAGCCTATATATGCAAGCCTTATTTTGAGCTCAACCATGGGTTTCATTACCCGATTAAGTCGATTCATTCTCGATAAACTTGTCAAAGTCAATGTCCGGAATCCCATTTTCGTCAAGAAATGCATAGGTGCCCAACTCATTAAGGTCATGATTTGTCGACTTGATATTGACACCAAAAAAGGTTGTTTTTTTCTCATCATATCCCACCATATGTTCCTTTTCAGCATTATCGGTCAAGCTGTCTAAAACCATGGTTGAGTCAACTCGGCGAGTTAACTCCAACGGTTTGACTCGCCCTTTTAGTCCAAGCATGTTGGAAATATTCTCATTGTTGAGACGATTTATAAAACTTTCACCATTCACATTTATCTTCATGTATGATTGCCAGATTTGGTACACTAACCAAAGGCCAAAAACCACAAACAATGCATAACCAAATGTATGTTTAGTTTTTGATGGTGTGGATTGTGTGTTCACAAATTTGAATTAATAACTTGTCATAATCAACCACTTATGGATTCGGACTTCCTGCAAAACTCAAACTATATAATTTAGATGCAATATAAACACATGATCATGTAGATTAAACATCGAAGAAAGGCAAATGAAAAATATGGAAACTAAAGAAACATTACCTCTAGTATAAGTCCGAAACTATTCGCAAAGGAACACTCTTGAATCGATTATTATGTTTTAGACAAAAATTTTTGAACGAATGAAGAATGTTAGAATTGTGAAGTGAATTTAGATGGCATATAAAACGGTCAACAAGTATTATACATGTGATTTAAGTTGTACAAGAATACAAATTATACTCTTATAAAAAAATTTCTAAAATACTTTTCATGTGACTTATGCCATCGGGCTCACGTTTAGGGCATTGGGCCAGTTATTCTTGTTATATAACTGGTTTATTACTTTATTAGGCCCAAATTTTAGAAACTTTCTTCAAATTTGTCACATCACTATTTTACAGAATGCCACTAATATAAATTGTTTATAGTGCAAGAGTTTGTTACTTAAGGTAAGAAAAAACATTTATCAAAGAGTGTCATTTTCTGAATAATTTCAACTTTGAAACCATGTTGATTTTGATGTCAATAATAAATTTAACACCTTGCCATGCCAATGGATCCTCATGATTTTAAGTCCTTTTCTTCACTCAAACTTAAATTATATGTTGTTAGAAAATTCATTACTTGTTTGGTTGATATTCCTTTTATTGTCATTTTCACTAGTTACCATCAAAACTTGTATGTGATTCAATCACGCAATATGCTCACATGATGTGTCGCATATAACTCGAATCAATCAAAACTTGTATGTTATTGTCATTTTCACCTAGTTACCATCAAAACTTGTATGTGATTCAATCACGCAATATGATCACATGATGTGTCGCATATAACTTGAACCAATCAAATAATGACGACGAATATACTATAAAGCGTGGCTCTGTATCTAATTAGTTCAAGACTATATGACGCAAGCTATGTATATGGATCATTCATGAGGACTTATAACTAAACATGTTTAGTTCAATAGGCTTTCATGCCTAATGTAATTAAGATCCTCTTATGGGTCTATAGTCTATACAATATTAGCGTCCTACCGCGCAAAGCGGCGGTTACAATTAGTTTGTGTTGTTTCTTTTCTTTGGTCTTTTGCTATTTTAAAGAATTTTGTATGTGATTGGCACGTGTAAAAAGAAAATGAAAATACATCGAGGGAAATTTCAAATTTGTGAAAGTTGAAAGGAGATTTTTAGAAGTTGATGATGAGATTAGATTTGAAGTGTTGAATTTTAAAATGTGGCTTGGAGTGTGAAATATATTCCTTAGTCAATTCAATTGGTTAAATTGTTGTTTATATTGAAATGAATCGAGATTGATAAGGAGTTGGTTAATCATGCTTGAACATTTACTTGTTTTGAGTGCCTATATATTTTAGGGAGATTTACATGTATATCCTTCCTTAAATGAATTATTACATAGGGCGTTGATATTTACACGGAGGAATTTACTTCTTCCATAGAAAATTAAAGTGTAATGACTTTTATACCTTTACCTTATATTTTTATCGTGCTTTGCTGCTTCTTCCCAAATCCCAAATCCCAAGTTCCAATTGCATCTTACATATAATTTTCTAATTGAATCAATATTGGGTGCCTCACCTCCTGGATAGAATGAATTTCAGCTGCAATTTCTCCGTCTTCTTTCACTAATAATCATCATCCAATTTTATTTCCTCGCACATACAAATTACATAATACATACACATCATTGTCCTGAACTTGGAACCCAATTTTTTACTTTTTGGATTCGATTCAATGTTGATCACATTCTTACTATTTAATGGACACCTACTTCACTGGTGTTAAAGTCTTTCAATGGTTACGATGACCGAAAAGTACAACCAACGAACCACTGAAAAACGTTTTAAATCTAATATCGATTGTTTGACCTTGAACATCAGCCTCGTAGATGATGGCACAACAAAATCGTAAATTGAACTCCGTGGTGAAGGGTGGAACCGAGACACCGACATCTGACTCAATTAAATGTGTGGTGGCGAAAGAGAATATATTGATTGTAATTAATAGAGGAAGGAGAACCTGGTGGAAAACATCAAATGAGATTGTGAGGGCATATTAGACTTTTCCCAATAAACTGCCGTGTGCGGATCATTTTCCTCCGTATAAATATCATGTCCCTATTACATATATGTCTTTTGTAGTAGTTTTTGATGCATAAAGTACAATGCTTTTAATGCATTCAAAAGATATATATGTAAATTTTAAAATAAGCAAGGATATATATGTAAAAGCCCCTTTATTTTATGTCGGTCTATATGGATTGATTACAAGTAGAAATCAGGTTAGAGCTCTTATGCGTCTTGAACTTATATTAAATGCGGTTAATCTCAATTTATTTTTTGCTCTTTTTGATAGTCGTCAATTAAAAGGAGCAATTATTTCTATTTTTATCGCTATTGTTTCATCAATTTATGGTAACAGCAAATTAACACATATATATCAATCTAATTTGTTGAATAAGTAATATTATCTTACTAGCTTAGAGACCCGTTGACACCGGGTTAGTTTTTAAAGAAATAGATAAATGAGATAATAATAAAAGTAATAACGTAAATTTGTTAAATTTAAAATATGTGTGAGTCACAATCGATTTACAACCATCGCGTTGCCAATCTAAAATAGATTGACTCGAACATAAAATGATGTGTGATTTTAATGATCACTTGAGTTGCTAACAAACCTTGTAACATTAAAAATAATGAACCATAGTATAATATAACGTGATTACACCAATGATACAACATGAACCTTGTTCAAAGACCCTGAAGTACTTCTTTATACACGACATTTGTTAAAGAAATATGAAAATGAGATAATAAGAAAACAACGAATGTAAACATGTTCCATTAATATTTGAAAGGAATAATAAGTAATAAGTGACTTATTCGATAAAAAATTGAGTTTTTAATAATTAAAAATAATAAACGTCCATACATTGGCATCTCCAAATTTCATGGTCATGAAGAGCAAAAGTATTCAATGAGCGCTCATCAAGTCAAGCCAATGCCCGTTCCATTAACAACTAAACAAAAAATGTAAGTATACGGTTTCCAATCGTATTAGAGACTAACATTTAACTAATTCATGATTGATTGATGAGAATATGTGAGTAAAGAATCTATTAATCGACAAAGAATATTGTTTAGGAACACATCGTTAATCCCGATATATATATTGTAGTTAAAATCACTTAATCACTCCTACAACCCATTTCATTATAGTTAAATATCTTACGCTTATATTCAAAGTCACTTAATCACTCCTACAACGTGTTTCATTGCAGTTAAATATCTTACGCTTATATTCAAAAATCACTTAATCACTCCTACAACCCGTTTCATTTTAGGTGTTTATGATCTCCTACGACCCGTTTCATTATAGTTAAATATCTTACGCTTATATTCTAAACCATTTAATCACTCCTACAACCCGTTTCATTAGGGTTAAATACCTTACGCTTATATTCAAAATCACTTAATCACTCCTACAACATGTTTCATTGCAGTTAAATATCTTACGCTTATATTCAAAATCACTTAATCACTCCTACAACCCGTTTCATTTTAGGTGTTTATGATCTCCTACAACCCGTTTCATTATTAGAGTAACATCATTCTTAAGTTGTGAGGAGTTTGATTGTTTCTTATATAAAGAGCCTTTGTAGAAACAAATTTACTTTGAAGTCACTGTCACAAAGAAAAAGTGTATGGAGCCGTATAACCCAAGTAACATTTCCCATCATTTATTTTGAATTATGAATCAAGACAAACTTTTAGTATATATATTTAGAAATGATATAATGAGGAAATAAATAAGAGTGTTTAATGGGACGATATCTTGGGAGGATAAAAGTTGGCTCACCCAACTCAATACTTTCTAAACCGATGAATAACATACATAAGACATGAAAAATATAAAAATTGTTGATAAGAGTACATGTAAAATATAAAAATTGTATGAAACATGTCGTTGATAAGAGTAAATGTAAAATATAAAAATAATATAAGACACGCCATTTATATAGTTGTAAATACCATTTAAATAACACTTACTCCGTATATGTTAAATTAAGATGTATTGGTAAAATTTACTTATTAGCAAGAACGGGCCCGATTTCGTAAAAACCCTCAATTTTGACAGATGTCCGAAGAATTGAAGCTAACATGCTGCATTGCGAATTTACTAAACAGAAATGATGAAATTTTCATTTGATAAAAGCAAGGTAAACACCCGCAACCACCCTGAATTAATTATCAACATTTTCATGTTGCAAATTCAAAATATAATTTTAGCCAGAAAACCTATCCAAATTGACATAGTTATAAGTTTTCTAAAAAAGGTCATGTAGTAAGCCCAATGCATACTCCTTAAGGCTGGTTCAGTAAGCGTGTTCGATCGATTGGATCGATCGATCGGAGATCGATCATGTTACTGCGGGAAGTCTCTATCGCAATTTTTTTTATTAACTCGATCGTATATACGATCGAAACAAACACACACATAAAAACAACACTCGGACTTTTTAATTAATTTTATTAAAGGTCGTCTTCTATGGGGCACCCAATCGCCTGAAGGTCATTGAAAAGAAAGTCGACGTGGCGTAGGGAAAATGGGAGGGATTGACCCTCCCTATCTGGGCACCTAAAGCTCGACTCATCTAATCCAACTTTTATCTTGCATTAATTCAAACTCAGATGCATATATAAAACCTAAAAGCCCACAAAAACACATGGAAAAGGTTTAAAACAGTAATTAGAGATGGGGTTGCCACAACATTTCGTGTTCCTCTTTAAATACAAAATTTAAAAAATTCTTGTGCTAATTAAACTTATTACAAAAAGTACATTATTAAACTTTTGTTAACAATTTAGTAGGTAATACGGATTTAAATTCATCCTTTCTAAATGTAGTCATTATTAAATAGCACGGTCGCTTTCTTCCGGTATACGCATGCATGATATTGATCCCATCTCGACGGAATTTAGCAGCACTCTACCAAGCGTTTCATCGTTCTTCCTAATCATAGTTTCTACTGATTTTCCAGCTTGCATTAAAAAAAAAGAACAAAAACAGTATCTAAGAGAAAAGGTTAATCATATAAAAGAAAGTAACCAAAGTTGCTCCTAACTTTAATTTAGGTGTCACTATAAAAAGTGTAAAATTAACCCATTTTGTTGATGCATTACAAACCCGTTTTGGGTGGAGCCAATTTGACATATTCTCTAATTGGCAAAACAATTTGGATTTGACCCCTATGATATGTCAGAAATCTATACAGAAATGAGTCTTAATTGCCAATTCTAACAGTCAAGAATCAATAAGCATCAGGTTCTATTGGCAAGTGAACTTTTAATTAATTGCAGTGGGAAGATATAGGGCATGTGAATGGACATAAAAAATACAAAACATGAGAAAGGCCTATATTTGGGATATTAAGTTACAATGAAAAGAATGATTAGAAATTACAAATCTTAGGGGGACCACTGACTGGTGCCTACAGGCAAGCTGCACGAAGAGCGTCCCAAGTACTCAGCTCATCAAGCAGCTCTTCAGTAACCTATAGATCAAGGAGTGGAGTGAACATTATATTGATTTTACATCATTAGGTACAAAGCTTACAAAAATCCAATGATCCTATAAGACTTTGAAATAATGGTAAACACAAAGAGACCACTTTCGATTGACCAGTAGTAATGGTAAACACATCAATGCCACCGCAATTTTATGCATAAAATCAAAACTTTTTTTTTAAATTGCTTATACACAAATGCCAACCAATAAAGCTTTGACATGTGCTTTTTGAATTGCCAATACATAACCATCTGTGGTTAAATAACGTTCAACATTCATTAGCTTCTCGACATTAACAAATCAGGTTTTGATACATGCAAGCTTGTGCAACAGGTGAAAGTCATGGAACTTATATAGCAACATCGTTTTAGACTTTTACTTACCGGTGTACTTAATCAAATCCACCTTCACCAACAAAATCATAACATCGTTGTTAATCAAAGCCACTTATGAAAAATGTAGTTGATATCATTATTTCCTTTTATGTCAATTTACCCTAATATATATATATTGTTGTTGCTTGAAATTGACTATTAACCTGCAAGTAATGTTTGCAATGGCAGAGTTTGCAGTTGTTTGTCATTCAGTAGCAATCTTACATGCCACTAAATCAGGCCACAAGGTTACCAATGCAATGAATGATGTGACATAAGCTTTGATTCGTACACGGATGAACAATAAATTTGACTTTACATGATAAGATAAACAGAAATGGAAGATTTAGTAGTTAAAAATACGAACCCAGAATACGACTTATTACGTCAGGGAACCTTAGGGCAACGTAAGCTATTCCGCTAAAACCTAGTAACATTGTTTTAGCAAAAGGTTTTAGCAAAACAACCTATAACAGACATTGACCTTGATAAGACTCTAAACCCAGTAACATTGTTTGTCCGTTGTGAATATATATGAGATTTATGTAGTGCTAATAACAATGTAAGAGTTTGTATGTAGTCAAAATTAGGTATGAGCATCTTTCAACCCCTTTAACAACAAAAATTAATTACCTACTTACAACACATTCGTTAGTTGGCATCTCTTCAAATCTGCAATAAAAAAACATGTTACAAATATGCAAATTATCCTACGTACTAAAATTATGCTGGTTTGAAAAGTATATCCGACATTACCACATATATCGTAAAATCATCTCCATATGATATTTTTTGGGGCTAATAATGGTTGATTACCCCGAGTGGGCAGGATCCCGAGCTATGCGTTGTTGGCACATCAAAAAGGAAGCATACAAAAAGGGTTACCACCTTCGTAAGGAATCCGTCAATGTCCATTAAAAACCAAGCACAATATCCTCTTCCTTTTATCTAGCTTTAGCACCTGAAATTTTGAATTTAATTGTATAACGGTAGTGTTAAAATGGGTATGTTCAAATGAGGACCTAATCATGAAATCTCAAATAACAATATAATGAGTATGATATATGAAATTCCAAGAACGATCCCTGAACACCAAACTATCAAGATAGGTCTATTGTCCTATATTATAAAAAATATGCTCTTAATCATATCAATAAGGTAAAACAGAATTATGGATTTAAAAGTTGTACCAACTGTTAAGACTTCAGTAGTCATGAAAATGTGCAAACTAACATAGATTCTGGCATACTCATGGAAAGTACAGCAAGAAACATATTCAATAAGATTTTTATACATAGAGGCGATGCTACATATAAACAATGAAACAAATCCACTATCCCATAAGAAAATTTCAACACATTCAAGAAAAAAATCATTTCAAATTTTCATATTAAGAGTTACATCAATACTAAATGCTACAAAGAATTTAGCTTAAATACCTCACATAAAATCTCTTTTTACTTTGAGCATTCCATATGGTGACCTAACCATCATTGGTACCAGTGACAAAGACGCCATGATTCCCAATCACCAGAAGATTATCGGGGTAAATCTCCAAAATTTTCACAATAAATTAGTAGTCACAGAAATACATATGATCGGCTAAAAACAATACCATTCAGGCAAGATCGTGTTTTTTCACCTTTGCCTTTAAATGACATCTGAAAGCAAATCTGCAGGATCAATATATCTTATAGCAATCCTGAAAGAAATGAGCAAAAGATATAAGATATTGATTGTGTTTGGCTAAATTATATGAGATATGCATTAACAACTGATTCCTCTTTTGTTTAATCCTTAAGCTTAACCCAATGGAACTGTTAAAACAAAATATACATCTATTATTATTATATATAATAAAATAAGCTTTTGTACAAGCCTACTAAGCTACCAGCATTAAAAATTCGTTTAATGCACTTCCTTATTTAGCTACCATGTACAACACTTACAATGCATTCTTTTTTCTACACACCATTTATTATATACGCTCCATACAGTAAATAGGAGTCAACACGGTTTTTTTTTATAACTAAAGTCAGCACATTGAAACTGCTTCATTGTATACATCTGTCTCTCTCTCTACAAATCGATAGCTTCTACCATACACGAATTCAAAACCTCTTATCAATCTTCCTCTATACGTTTCAAATCAATCTTCCTCTATATGATTCATTACAAATTACTTTTGCAATTAATGTCAAGCAATAACACTCTTCAAAATCAATAACGCCCTTCACCTATAAATTATTGGATACATACGGTGATTTGTACGCTGTCAACATGGACGAATTGGTAAGTATCCAAACATATGATATATATATTTCGATTGATTATGTTATAATTTTAATATATCTGTTTAATCAGAACCCTAAAAAAATTGGGGAAGTTCACCTTGATGAATATGTTATTATTTGGGGGAAATCACCATGATATATTTCGATTAATTATGAAATAATTTATTTTTTGTAGGTAGAATGTGATTGAGGAAGATTTACGAGGTTTGACATGTTTTATCTCTTTTCATTCTTCAATTTAATTGTAAGTAGATGATCTGGATTGATGAAAATGGTTATTTGTAGTTTATGTTCTATGTGTGTTTCTTATGCACACCAACTGTTTGATAAATTGTGTTTGTGTAATTGTCATTTGTAGGGAAAAAATAGAGCACATGATGATTCGTTATAACCAAGAGATTCACATGTTCACAAGTACCATAATGCTTTGAATTTATAGTCTTTATGGTGTGTTTCCAAGCACATTGCTTAATCTAATGATATATGAATTTTATTATTTTTAATATTGTTTTGTGACCCATTATAGTTGATGCTTTTTTGTAGACAAGCTCATCTAAAAACTTAAAACGAAGAATTTACAATGGTGAAATCACGGGTAATGGAAAGTTTGGTCACGTCTATATGACAAGAGAAAAAAGGGTAAGTAATTCAGATGCAACTCGAATTTGTAGCACCGTCTATTTTACTTTACTAATGCATTTTTACGGGTTGTTTGTAATGGCTTACTAAAAAACTTATAAAGGGACATTTTTGGATAGCTTATTGAAATTGTTGCTTATATGAGCTGTGTGGGAATGCTTATTGGAACTAATTATCAAGGGAAATCGATTGTTTGTGATTGAATATTTTTTATTCTTTTACTTTGTTTATAAGTTTTATAGTTCATTCTTGATATATTAAAGATAGGACACATAGGCAAAGTTTGAACCTTTCGATCATTAAGATTTATTTGTTTGATGCGCAACCATATGCTCGAGTTAGGGGGTGTTTAGATTAGTTTATATGTGTAGCTTATTTGATATTGGGAAGGCTAAGAAGTCCGTTTTTTAGATTATGAGCTTATCGAGTAGAGCTTATTGCTTAAAACAAGCAATAAGATCATAAACATAATCAATCGAAATAAAGTAAATGTCATTTGATAAGTATTGCCATTTTGGATATTCAGTATTTTGTTCTTGGTGTTGTAGTTTTTAGCTTCTGTAAATGATTCTAATTCAAGGGGACACGTTGGTGTGGTCAACCGATGAGCGATTCAAACTTGGTGGTCTCAATATATGTAGCCTACATCTGTTTAAGGTGTGTATATGTTTGATTCTTGATAGTTGTGTCTTCTTTTTATGTAACTTAACATTGTTGGTGTTTATTTTGTAGCTATCACAATACATCAAGATCCTGCTTAAGACTTTCACAAGAAAGAAAAAGCACAAAAAGATGAACCTCCTGGAGGAAAAAAGGGAACCGACCATTGTCATAAAGATCACCCTCCATGTTGAGTATAAAATCTTCATATATAAAGTTAACTAATTTCTACAGCATGCGAACAACTAATACAAGTAGACAATTGAACAATTGATCTTTTGCTGATGCGGAAGCTTATCTCTCTTTCAGGTTCCAAATTCGTTTCAAGAGACGATGAGATTCATTTCCATTATCAGGTATTTGCTGTATGAAAATGTGCACTTCTTTTTGTTTGCATTTATGAATTAAGGCTATTAAATTACTGCTTTTTACGAAAATGTATTTTTTTATCTTAAATTAAAGGGTGTTTGGCTAAGCTTATTGAATGAGTAAAAGGTTATTGTAAATAAAGGGGTGTTTGGCTAAGCTTATTGGAGGAGTCTTTATCACTCAATTCAAACCAAAACTACCATACACCATCTTTGTCACCAGGTATCCTTCAACTTTTGTTATGTTTTCTTAGCTTTAAACTGTAAATCATTCAAGGATTACTATTGTTTGTAGATAGTAATTAAGGAGGCGCGTAGTTGAGCTTATTTTCTACTTGATTATTCGTATATGACTGATTTAATATGGGGACATTTTTTTTATCAAATGGATTGATAAATAAAGGATGTCAAATTATTTATCATTCCAGCTTCTCATTATTTTCCTACAAGTTCCATGGTCTATTTTTAAACTATTCTTTTGTTGGTAATATTGAAATTGGAGATCATGCCTTCATGAGATAAAAAAAACACAGAAGTTGAGAAAAAGTATAATCATGCCAAGAATATTAATGCTCCTTTCTTTATTTATTATTACGTTTGTGTTTTCATGTTAACAATAGTTTGCGGTTTATTAAAAGGACTGGAGAGTTGATTACGCAGTCAGTTCAAATTATAATCAGCTTGATAGATTGAAAAATCTTCAGGAATTTTGTAACTCACTACTTAGACGGATAATCCTTAAGGTACTTTTTATGTGACCTATTGATGAACATGTCTACACGCCGTGTGTGATTTTTTTCGACCCATTTATGCTTTTGCTTACAAGGACAAGCAATCAAGTGTTTGGATTTGCTTATGCCATAGGAAATGTAAAAGAACACATTTTGTTTAATATCAAATTATTTGAGAAATTTATAGTGATTTGACCCGTTTCGTTTTGGGATTATCAAATTACATTATTGTAAGCGTGTAACAAATTTTGTCTTGAAAACCCACTGATAATTCTCTATCATTAACAATGATGGATTACTTGAGTGATGAAGGTTAGTGAAACTTAGAGTTGGCAAAACGGAGGGGTTAAAATGGTTTGGATCAACAACATATTTGCATGTTAAAATGGGTTAGATTTTGGTTGATATGAAACTTTCTTAGTATGATACACAAATGTCACCCATTGACTTTTTTGTTATGTTCCAGTCATATTAATAAAAGGGCATGAAGAACGTGTTTCGGTTACAATGCAGGGCTACATAAGCTCAACTTTCTCGGGTTAGTGTCGTTTTCACTAAACTAAACCAGTTGATTTATATATTTTTTTTTGTTTGTAACTGGTCATTTATTGTTTATAGCCAAGCTGGTGTCTCTTTTTGCGTTTCACATTTATCTAATTCTGTGAGTATATCTATACTGGGCATTTATCTAACTGGTCATTTATTCGGATCTATAGTTGATGTGGGGTATGATTATTCATGTTTTATAAGCTTAAATAATGGAGGTTTCAATATAAAGTTAGTTTCACGAGTTTTATAAGCTTGAATAATCATACCCTATATTTCTTTAATGTTGACATGGTTTTCACTTAAATAATGGTAATTGCTCTAAAGGGTTCAACAATTGCTAATTATATAAGGTAAATAATCAAGCTGCTTAAATAATGGTAAATCAATACAGGGTTTTTAGTCATTTCATTTGAAACTTTTTCATTGTTCTGTTGCTAATTATATGGAAAAAAATGGTTGTTTTCTACGGATTGGTTGGCTTAATGCCATCAGAGAATGGCAAGAGGAGTTTGTTGGAAACATGAGCTCTAGAGAGTTTGTAGATACAATCACTAAAGACCTTTTGGGTAGTCGCGTCTTTGTATTTACGCCAAGGGGAGAGGTAAAATGGTTAACTCTATTGATACGTTCGAAACTGTGTTTGTGTCCAATTAGGTGTATTTACTTTCGGCTTTTGTTTTTCTACAGACATAAACAAACTCATATGATACGCTTTAGTGACTTGAGTAGTAGGGTGAAAAAAAGAATTAAAATTGATTGTTCAACAAAATTCTGGGAAAAGAAGTTGGACCTGCATCATATGTGCTTCGCCACCTAAAAAGTGATGGTGTAATAAATGGAGTTGCTCAGACGGGTAAGTAGCATTCCTGGATTAAAAGAAGCGGTTTATATACTATGAGGGGTTTTTTTATATTAAGTAATGTTATGTTTGGTCTCACCATAAGGAAGAACTCTACATGTGTTTTTGTGTTTGCATATTAAGTACGAGTAATGTTTTTTACATGTATGAAGTATACCCGTCAAAAAAGTTAATAGTCAAGCTTTTCCGCAATGTGTTTTTGGTTAGTCATTGAGGGATATTAATTGTGATTGAAACTTGGTTATATTTTTAGGTTACATGTTGGCTGAGAAAATGAGCTAATAATTTGAAGTGTGAATCTATTACGGAGTTTTTCGTAAGTTTGTTGTCTCTACTGTTTATGTTACATTATGTGGAGTTCTTTCTTATAGGAATATAGGGGTAATGTGTCTCTCTGTAAACATGAGGCTAATATGAAAATGATATCATCATAATTCTTTGTGCGGGTTACTAAACATTTTATTGGAATTGACTAAAGCTTTGTTTCATATAAATAATGACACTATATCATATAAGTCCTACAACTATAATCATTTTGATTTATTAAGGCAAAGTTTGCGTAAGATAATATATGATAATAGCTTATTAGCTTCTGATGTGTCAAAACAAATTGTAGTATTGGATCTGATTTTTAAAAACGTGAAGCTTTTTCGAATAAGCCGTCCATGGTTGCTTGAATAAACTTATCCAAACTCCCTCATAGTTGTGTAGCTGCACTAAAGTATGCTAAAAAAATTTATATACCAAACACATATCTTGGCCTACGAGCATAATACCAAATACCCTGTCTCTTTGAAGTTCAGATTATGTAGGTTTCTAAAGATCGAATCGTAGATTTTTACTAGGATACTTAGTAACTTAAACATGTTCTTTCTCTTTCGTTTTCGCTATAGAGGAAAATTAAAGGTGCGATGCATATTGTAGCCATAGCCAAAGTCGCGGTGTAAGTAGCTACTTTAATCATCGATCATTTTCGATATTGGTCTACCTTTTTGCGTGCGATGTTTTGATAACCGCACGTATTGATGTACCGATAGCAACGCAGTTTCGTTGAAAAAACAAGTACGTTAGACAACGTATTAGTTTATCTGTGATAGTTAGGGGGTGTTTGGATTAGCTTATATGCGGTAATCGCTATATGTGTGTTTTGGATTAGCTTATTATATGGGATTATCGGCTTACGGAAATTTGGAAAGTGAGCGTTCCTAAATTAATCTGTATCTTCCTTTCGTGTATGTTGTAGTTGGCAAAAATGCACGTGAGTTGATTCATTGAAGGTGAAGCAAGGTTGAAACGTGGATTTTATGTCAACCCTGAAGCTAAGATGTTGCTCATCATCTCAGCATCGTGGGTAAGTATTTCTTATTTTGACTTCTAACTGTCTACATATTAGTTCATATACTCATGGATCCTTTGTTTAACTCTCAGTATCGATACATGGGCACTCATATGGGACGGTACGGTTTGAATTCGGCCGATGCAAACTAGAAAGTGTGCAGGTAGTTTGAGTCATCAGGTTAGTCTACTTAACATAATTATTAGGATCCTTTGCGTTAGAAAGATTAATGATATGCAAGACTTGATTAGGTTCTAACAGGAGTTTGCATTTGTGTTTCGGGTATACCAGTCCCTTATGTTCGGTGGTTTAGCGCCACAACCTTCAAGATGTTCATCTCCGTCCGCTACTATGTTAGGGTCAGTTGTGAGGTATGCACAAAGTCGCACAAAGTCCTCTGGATGAAGTCATCTTAAAACGGGTCGACGACGAATATAGCGGGTATCTATCCCGAGCGCTTTTACTTTGTCCAGTACCACATTTTCTATCTATGATCTTGCGAAGTCGAAAGCAACGGGTTGAGTTCGGTAAAATGGGTTGCTTTTTGGTTGACTCCAAAAACTTTGTGCCATATATATTTCAATTTTTTAAAAGTAATTAGTGTCAAATAAGATCACACAAGTCATAGTATTAATAAGAATATATACAACATCAGCCAAATCGAGGTATTATAATTTTTAGATAATCATAACCTAAATCGACCACTTATACCTGTTGTCCTATTTTCTTGCTTAACTAACATATACATTTACAAGGAAATGCTCCCACCAGTTTTTCCGCTGTAATATAGTTTTGATTGATTCCCATATACTCGACTCTTGATTTCAGGAACAATAGATTGATCCGTCAGATAAAAAGAAACACTATATGTGCTTGCTTCATATTCAAAGGCGTCAACAGTTAAAAGATGGCAAAGTTTGCCTGTGTTAATGGCGTTCACTAAGTTAGTAAGTTGTAGTATAATGTTTGAAATTCGAATTGGGCTTAACATTACATGTCTCAGTATGAAAATATAAAACTTTACATTACAATGCAACATATATCAGCTCATCTTTGTAGATGTGTCTGTCTACAAAGCTTATGTTTTAATATGGCCACTACGACACTTTTGGAGTAGATTTTTATTAGTTTTATATGTCATTTGAGATGTAATTGTTCCATCTTAAGTTTTGTAAAGTTTGTTATGTTTATAGACAAAAAAATTAACATTGTGATTTTATATCCAACTGAGCCCCCAGCAATAAACAACTTCATTTTAGTTTGAACCTTTTTTTTTTAAATTAATATTTAGGTGTTCATGGATTAACAATCGACTACTCAAGTGCTTAACATCATATTTCTTTTGAAGGCATTTATTACTTCAATATTTAATATACTTTCTTCATGTGAGCTTTTAATAGTGTAATTTCAGTTAAAAGATTTTGAGATGAGCTTTTTACTGATAATGATAAAGTCTAATATATTCAATTATCAATAATATGTTATGTTTTCCCCTATATATTATATGGGTTGTGTTATACAAATCCCCCTATAAGTCAACCGCACAAATCACGAAGCACACAGATAGTACTATGATGTACACAATACAACTCCCCGATGCGTAGATCGTGTAGCAAACCCCTTATAAGGGGTCTCTATAGTCGCCCCATATATTATATATATTATGGTGATTGCTTTTTTAATTCACGGGTTTCATACACGAGACCTTTTAGAAAAGAAGATACGACATCCAACTGTGGTTCATTTTGTAGGGGATGTAACTCAAACAAATCCAATGATGATCATGACGTCATATTTATACAACATTGTATTATTTGAGATAGTTTTGCATGTTAGTCTATGCACTGTTATAGAAATTTATATAAAAGTGGTGCATTTTTTTCTTTGATAAAGTTTTAACCGAAGTTGATATTCTATATTTGTATAAATGTGAAAAGAACTCTTTTAAAAGATTGAAATAAACTAACAAATTATGTATATTAAAATTAAGCATTTTCTTTATTTAAAATAAACAAGTTATTAAACTTATGATATGCCTCACGTAACTTTTTTTCATCAAGATATGTTACCATTTGAGGTCGATTATTTTTTGTCTGATGTTCAGATTTTTTTACTTACTCCATGCTTCAAAGAATGACACTTTAAGAAAATAGGAGAGTCAACATATCTACATGCTTCAAAGAAGGAGAAAAAGAGGAGAAAATAGGAGAGTCAACAATGGCACTTGAGAGTTGGGATTGCAATTTCTTTGAAGCATGGAGATGATGGGTTGTTAACAAAAAGGTGGTAGGAGTAGCAATTGACTCTCACACGCCAGTCCGCTTTATTTTCAACGATTTTCCATTTTATGAAGATAATTGAGATTTGCTTTTGTATTGTTATAAAATTTCCTTTGACTAATTTGACATATTATATAATTTTGTTGATTATTGGGAATTTGGTATAACGTGAAAAGATATATATATATATATATATATATATATATATATATATATATATATATGTGTGTGTGTGTGTTTGTATGGTATCCGTTTAATTCAAAGAGTTGAAGTGATCAATTTGTACAGTGTGTTAGACAAAATCACAAAAACATATGTTTACGGTTTCAACTAATTATTTTAGATTGGCAACGCGATGGTTGTAAATCGATTGTGACTCACACATATTTTAAATTTAACAAATTTACGTTATTATTTGTATTATCATCTCATTTATCTATTTCTTTAAAAAATAACCCGGTGTCAACGGGTCTCTAAGCTAGTTAAATAATAAGATAATCATAAACACCTCACCATCATCCAAACATGCTATCATTTTACAAATAATTTTATTCAATTAACCATCATCATCTAATTGTCTTGAACCTGAAATTTACAAATAAACGGAAATGGTTATTTCAAATCATTCCTTATGAAAAACCGGTTCATACAAACAGTTTTCCAAAAAAAAATTAGGGTTTTGATACAATAATGATTTTATTGAACTTAATCAAGGCAAATGTATTAAAGCTAAAGCGATAATTACCGATTTTAAGGATTGTAATATATAAAACCCACTGGCATAGATCGACCTCTTAGGGTAAGGAGACCAGTGAGAAAACTGTATGGAATCGAGATTAAATAAAAAACGCATAACATATTTGAATCGTATATCGGAAGTTTCAATCAAAGAGTAATGGAGCGCGTAGAGGAAGGGTGAAGAATGATAACTGAAGTGATGTTTTGATTTGTGTTTACTACTTTACAAAAATACAGGCATTGACTTTCTTCTATGTGTTTACAAAAACCTCCTGCATAATATAATTGTACTTAAAAGCTAAATAAGGTAGTACATTAAATCAATTTTTAATGCAACGTGCTTAGTAAGCTTGTACAGAAGCTTATTTTATTATATATAAATATAATAAATATAATATATTAAAATAAAATTTAGAATTTTTATAGATCAATTAAAATTAGCATGTGTGCCATGTAAGGTTTGATCATTGTCTAGGATATAATTGGGGATACGTATGATTTTTAGTATAGATAATTTGATCCTCACGAAAAGTGTCAACGTATCAAAAAGATATCGAAGAAACTACGAGATGAAACAATAGTCCAAAGATTAAAGGTCAAAAGTTGGTACCCAAACTCAAAAAAAGTGGACAGTTAATCATTCACTAATTACTTAATAATATATGTAAAGCCTTCACTCGTCATGAATTATTAATAGAGGATTGATGTGCCCGAATGATGTTGATCAATTGCTTTAGTTTTCATGATGGTTTCTCTGTAATTTTCTAATCTAGGATGATGAAAAAAAAAATTAGTTCTAAGTTTACACCAACTTATAACTTTTGATATAATGTATTATGGAGTACTTGTTTTTTTTTAACGTCGATTTTTCATGCCGTATATAACATATCTCACAATGTCTCTTATGAGACTTGAACACACAATCTCTTTGTTGGCAGGCAACTCATATACCACTAGATCAATTGTCAAATGACTTGAATAACGCGTGTAATAACTAATTCAGTGTCATAAATAAAAAATATAAGTTATAGTAAAAATTGCATAAGTCTTCTATCATATCAATTGTAAAGTTTCATGATTTAAGTGAAAGTAAGATCCAGGCTCAAGATTTTGAGTCATTTCTTAATGTTAAAACGTGTTCTATTAAACAAAGTTTGTGTTTTAATGTTGTCCCGCATTGTTTTGAGATAAAACTAAAAGTGTCTTTATAACTCTCATTACACTCACATACTTCAAGGTGTAACAAAGGTTTTTGTATATTAGCATTGAAAAAAGTTACTCACACTTAAATATACAAGAGCCTCTCTTTGCACTTTTTGAATTTTTTGGAAAAACTTTTTGGAAAAAAAAAATTAAATACTGGAAAGAGCATTCTATACAACTGAATTTTTAGTCCTAATTTTTTGGAAAAAAAATAAATACTGTAAAGAGCATTCTAAACAACTAAATTTATAGTCCTAACATGCATTACTTTGATGTTTGAACTCAACCACGGGTTTGATTACCGGATTGAGTCGATTCATTCTCAATAAACTTATCAAAGTCTATGCCCAATCGATTCATTCTCAATAAACTTATCAAAGTCGGAATCTCATTTTCGTCAAGAAATGTATAGGTGCCTAGTCGATTCATTCTTGATAAACTTATCAAAGTCAATGTTAGTATTCCCATTTTCGTCAAGAAATGTATAAGTGCCCAACTCTTTATGGTCATGATTTGTCGACTTGATATATTAACACCAACAAAGGTTGTGTTTTTCTCATCATATCCCACCATATGTTCCTTTTCAGCATTATTGGTCAAGTTGTCTAAAACCATAGTTGAGTCAACTCGGCAAGTTAGCTCCAGTGGTTTGACTCGCCCTTTTAGTCCAAGCATGTTAGGAATTTGCGAGTCGTTAAGATGAATTATACAACTTTAACCATTTACACTCTTCTTGTATGATTTCCAGATTTGGTACACTAACCAAAAGGCAAAAACCACAAACAATGGATAACGAAATGCGTGTTTAGTTTTTTAGGATATAGATTGTGTGGTCACAAATTTGGATTGGTAACTCGTCATAATCACCACTTTTCTATTCAGACTTCCTGCATAACTCAAACTTCATAGTTTAAATGCAATATAAACACCTGATCATGTGGTTCAAACATCATAAATTTACAAAAAAGTTCTAAAAATGCAAATGGAAATCATGGAAAAAGTTCGAATGAAGAATGTTTAAATTATGAAGTGAACTTAGATGGCATATGAAACATCCAAAAAGTATTCTTAAAAAGCCGTTCTTCTTAGTTGTTAAAAGCTTGGAGGATTTTGTTAGGTAGCCATCAAAAACCTTTGTGCTCCATGTGCTAACAAAGTTTGTGTTTTGATATTGTCCCACATTGCCTAGAGATACAAATGAAAGTGGGTTTTTAATGCTCATTACAACTCATATATCTAAATGTCTGTTAGAATTCCTTGTGAGATGGCTATAAAAAAAATTTGTATTTAGGCTGGATGTAGTAATACATTGTGATCGACTTAGGCGATCGATTCCCTGTTGATCGTCTTTGTGTGAGAAACCAATCGAAGCCTTTCTTTTTTATGATGGTCGTGAACTCGATCGATTAGAAAGTAAACTTTTCATTGTGCATATAAGATTAGGCTGGATGTAGTAATACATTGTGATCGACTTAGGCGATCGATTCCCTGTTAATCGTCTTTGTGTGAGAAACCAGTAATACATTGTGATCGACTTAGGCGATCGATTCCCTGTTGATCGTCTTTGTGTGAGAAACCAATCGAAGCCTTTCTTTTTTATGATGGTCGTGAACTCGATCGATTAGAAAGTAAACTTTTCATTGTGCATATAAGATTAGGCTGGATGTAGTAATACATTGTGATCGACTTAGGCGATCGATTCCCTGTTGATCGTCTTTGTGTGAGAAACCAATCGAAGCCTTTCTTTTTTATGATGGTCGTGAACTCGATCGATTAGAAAGTAAACTTTTCATTGTGCATATAAGATTAAGCCTTACTGGGGCACCCAATCGCGAAAGGTCGCTGGAGAGAAAAAGCTGACGTGATAGATTGTGATCGACTGGATGTAGTAATACATTGTGATCGACTTAGGCGATCGATTCCCTGTCGATCGTCTTTGTGTGAGAAACCAATCGAAGCCCTTTTCTTTTTTATTATGGTCGTGAACTCGATCGATTAGAAAGTAAACTTTTCATTGTGCATATAAGATTAAACCTTACTGGGACACCCAATCGCGTAAAGGTCGCTGGAGAGAGAAAGCTGACGTGATAGAGAAAATAGAAGGGATTGGGATCCCTTAATGTGTCCAGCCTTATAACATACTTGATTACTATACACGTTTTTTATTTATAACATAAAGGATTCATATATACATTTTTTATTTCTTGTCTTTAAAAAGACTTCAAAATCATTTAAAAACTCTTTTTCAATAAAACCAAATACTTTATAAAGTCATTCTTCTTTATTTTTTCAAAAAGAAATTAAAATTGTATGAAGCCATTTTTTTATCAAAAAAAGCTTTTGTACAAGCACCCTATTGAAGATGCTATTAGCACTTAGTATATGTGATTATTAGCATCTCAAAATTACACTAAAGACGATAAATGCATAAATTATAGAATGTCCTTTCGGTATAAAATCAACCAAAGTTATTGACTAATTGTAATGTGACGCTTTGAAATCGACTTTGATTGGATAAAAGCTTTTGAACAAATGAACAAATATAGATGACAAAAGCATAAAGTAAAGAATGTTACCTTCCTATAAAAGATGTGAATTTTAACACGAAAATGAAGTTCTAGGCTTCCAAAATTAAACTATAGGTGATAAATACACAAAGTAAAGAATGTTACCTTCGGTATAAAATTGAGCAAAAGCTATTTATGCAAATGCAAAGTGACACTCTAAAATTGTTTATTGGGTCGACTCATTCATGATAAACTTATCACGATCAATGTCGGAATCCCATTTTCATCAAGAAATGTATAAGAACCATATTCATGATTCGTTAAAATCATGACTTACCGAATTCATTGTCAACACTTCTAGTAACGCAGTTCCTCGTCCCTTGACACCATCAATGGATGATACTTTCTTATCATATCCCTCCATATGTTCCTTTTCGGCATCATCCATCAGGTTGCCTAGAACCACGTATAGTTAAACTAAATCGGGGAGCTAACTCATCGGCTTGAGATTGAATCGCCCTTTTAGGTCAAGAATTTTGGAAAATTAATCTTTGTTGATACGGATTATTCGAGTCTCGCCATTCATACTTATCGTAGTGTATGCTTGCCACATTTGTTATAATATCCAAAGACCGAAAGCCACAAACAATGCATAACGAAGTGTATGTTTTGTTTTTGACGATTTTGATCAGATGTTCACAAAGTTGAAGTGGCAACTTATCATAAACAACCACTTATCGATCCGGCCTTCTTACATGATTTCATAAGATGTAAGAAGAATGATCCTTAAAACTAAAACTTCACAACAAAGATGCTATTTTAAGACATGACCATGAGGTTCTAGCATACCGAAATTACATTAAAAGTTAGTACAATGATTATGAAAATGTTGAATTATACAAAAGCTACCTTTAGTGTAAACTCCAAAGCTATTCACAAAGAGATACTCGAAAATGTTACAAACTTTGTTCAAAAAGTCATGACACAATTTTGTAGATGATGTGCAATTTGTCATGAACAATATTGTTTACTAAACGTCGCTAATAAATTTGTTGTCTCACTTTGCAAAATTATGTTGTCCCACATTGGTTGGGGATAAAAATAAAAGCGCTTTATATGTCCCACTACACTTCAACATTCTCTTAATATTCTATCATTTTTATGTCATTTAAAATTACCTTAAAATAGCCTATGTAAAAATCTATCTTTTCAAACATTTTTTTTAATATGCAAATCAAATATTCTAAAAAGTCATCTTCCATATCATTAAAAAAATTGTTAAGGCACCTTATTAACGATGTTATTAGCACTCAATATAAATATACTTTTATTAACACATGATCATGAAGTTGTAGCATCTAAAATTTACACTAGTGATGATAAATGCAATAACTAAAGAAGAGAGAATTGCAAAAAAAAAAAAAAAAAAAAAAAAAAATATTATAGTGTCTTTTCTTTACAATATAGTCATGGTTTTCAAATAAAGTCGCGAGGGTCTCGCACCCCACATGTGCTAGTGTCCTACAAGTGCGACAACCCAACTAATCAAATTTTGACACGTGATAATCGAAATCAATAACACCAAAGAAAAATCTTAATAAACTTAAAACGAAAACAAAAAACTATGGCAACATCTGCAATATCTATTCGGTGCTACACATTATTTGGAAAAAAAAATTACAAAATTACACGTGCCAAATTTTCATTTGTTACGTCATGTCGTACATAGTGTGCGACATAGGCCAGGGTATGACCATTTTCCGGAAAATATTAAAATACGTATTTGGGATGGTGAAATACAAATATTTTCCTAATTTAACCATTAAATTAATAGTTTGTTGGGGTGGAGTTTGAGCAATTTAATAGTTTGTTGGAAAATTTAGAAGGTTACTCGCTTCGTGAGATGCATGACAAGTGGGTTTGGTCTCTAATGGTCTCGGGTGAGTTTTCTGTTTCTTCAGTTAGGAGATATATCGATGATCATATGTTACCTGATGTCTCTTCTAAAACTAGATGATTAAACGCGGTTCCTAAAAAAGTTAGCGTTCATGCTTGGAAGCTTAAGTTGGATAGTTTGCCCACTTGGTATAACTTGTCCCGTAGAGTACTGGATATTCAGTCGATTTTATGCTCGATTTGCGGTAAGGTTGTTGAAACCACGAGTCATATTTTCTTCTCATGTTCTATGACAAGAGATATTTATCGGAAGATTTCTACTTGGTGGGATTTCGAGTTATTGGAGGTTTCTTCATTTGAGGAGTGGAGGAGTTGGTTGTCAAATATTCATCTTCAAGGTCTTCGCAAGGAGGTGCTAGAAGGAGTTTTCTATATCATATGGTGGCTTGTTTGGAATTTTCGAAATAAGCTGATTTTTGGTTTGAGTTCTCCTCTTAAGGCGACATTATTCGATGATGTAGTGGCTCGGTCCTTTTCTTGGTGTAATTATAGATGTAAGCTAAATGTTAGTTGGACTGATTGGGTGAAAACCCCGTCCCTTTTTATTTTGTAATGTTGTTTCTCTAGCGTCTTGCTAGTTTTTTTATAATATCCGCCATTCAAAAAAAAAAATTTACCATTAAAGATTACTACCTTCACTATAAAGTCAAAGCAACATTAACTGCAAAGTGACACTCTAAAATCGACAGTGACGTTCTTGACAAAAGCTTTTGGAGAAATGGTTAACTTTTCAAGTGAACTTAGATGGAAATAAATGGTCACAAAGTATTTTTCATGAGATTTATGTTGGAGAGAATATTTTAAATTTTCTTTTTCTTACAATGACGCTTGACTTTATAAGCTGGGAATCGACCATTGTAATAAGTTGTTGCAACTAGCTGTTATATTTTCAACTTGGGCTTATGTTTAGAGCATTGGGTTCAGTTTTGTGTTTACATGCCCAATCATATAAAAGATCCAAAACCAAATAATAGGTATGTTTTGGAGTTGTAAGTTTAAAAAAGTCTTCAAACGTTATAATTAAAAAAAGAAAAAAAATATATATATCTATAATACATAAAGCTTATCCCCCTTAATTTAATGTGCAAGGGGGGTTGTGCACAACCAAAAGTACGGTACATACATGTCTATGCATACCGAGTTGAACCCCTTAATTTAATGTGCAAGAGTGAATGTGCACAACAATTTGTACGGTACAATCCGTGTAAAGCCATATGATTGAATTTCAAGTATTGAAATATGTAAACCTCAATGAAGTCGTCATTAATCGGAGGTATACGAAGAGACATGAAGTTACATTGTGATCATTACTTGGAGGTATACAAAGAAACAATGCATTTAGTTGTTGCAACACTTCATATTCATCTTAAGGAGCCTATAAATAACACATGCATTTCTTAAACTTTCCACACCATGGAGAAGAAAAAGACGGCAGCGGTATTTTGGATAATTCGGTCATGATCTGTAAGTATATATCTATGTTTTTTATATGATTTTGTTAACTCATAATATGAGATTTTATATGATTTGTTTGTTGTGTTTAATCTTTTTTAGAGTAACCTTCAGATGACGAAGGTATGACTCTTACTAAAACAGCAAATTGTTCGGCTCTAATTCCAGGAGACATTAACGCCTCAGCTCTCAAATCAGATACATGTTTGTATGCTTTCCATAAAAGGTAATATATATGTAACTATGGAAACCCAGTAGCAAGTTGCAGCAGATGCAAATAACCGTGGACCATGATCCTACAGCCACAAATAATATAATGTGAACTTGACGGAAAGTACTTTGTCTCATTGTCTGATACATGTTAGTTTTTTAACCCTTTCAGGCTGACTAAACTTTGTTAGTTCTTAATTTGCTGCAAATTGATGAAATTAGTAGACACATTTCTGTTTGTTTATCTCGAATGCTTTGGTTGCTTCTCTGCAGGGAGATCCGGTTTGGGCTATCAGTTCAGAAACAATTGATTCTCTTATCGGCCTTTCTCTTACTTTCTTCTTCATTATACCTTTTATGAATTCAGGTATATCTTTACCTCTGCTCGCACACTTAATTGTATTCTGCATGCTCTCTCCACATGGCTTCAGATTATAACAAAGTTCACGTCCAGCATGGTTGATTGGAGACAACCTTCAAAATGCTGAGAAAACGAAGGTGAATTTAGTCAAGTATGTGAGATTTGTACCTGTTTTTGGGTTAGTTGCTTACCTTCTTTGTTTGGATGTTGATGAAGATGTGTAACCAGAGTTCATGATCATCAAAATCTGTATAAGCCTGACTCATTTTGGTTCTTAAGTTTCCGCTGTTGTGTTATAATGTCGGTAAAGAGTTATTCAAATAATGTTTGCTAACGCCTAAAAGAGTGCGTTGGGATAGAATTCTTTTAAAAAAAGTTTCATAAAACATTTTTGAGGTATCTGATAAGCTGAAAATACAAAAGATTGAAAGTATTTTATTTATTGTTGTAGATCATAAAGTGTACTGGTATTAAGTAATTCTATTGTATAAAAAAGTGTACACATAGGGTCCTCACTGAAAATAATGATAGTTTTGCTTGCCATGTTTTTAAACTATACACACACGTGCACACGTACACATTGCTATTAACTATAAAATTTTAAGATAAACTAAGACATTAGACCATTTGAGATAAAATAATACATTGTCAATGTTATAAAAGTGTCTTTGTAAGAGACATTATATCCTATTCAGGTGATTTGTTGACTTCCACAAATCTTTGAGGTAAAATTTTCCCTGTTTAATGTATCATTTTAGTTTGTTTATTTGTATATTTTCCGATTTTTTTGTTGTTTCAAGTATGTTTGTGTGTTTGGTTTACAGAGGCATGAACTCTCTTCCACTTCAAATTTCATGTTTTTGTAAGATCTCATCTGAGACAAGTGTGTGAGATATTGGACAAGCAAGCAAAGCTCGCATTGTACAATGGTTCAAGGCGCGTCGATTAGGTGATATATGTCAAGTTTTGAGTTTTGTTAGATTTATACGAATGAAGAACTAGAATTGAAAAGATGGTGATGAAGATCGATCACCAACTATCCTAAAGCATGCTTTTTGATTGCTTATTACTCTTTGATATTAAATGTAAATGACGTAATGATTACTCTTTAATATTATAGCTTGAGGATTTAAAGTGTAATGCACACCAACTTTCCGGATGGAACATTTGCACCACCAAACAAATATTATTTTTCATGTTATCGTTATCTACTTATCCTCCTTGACATGCATCGTCACTTTCTTTATTCTTTCTCATCTTTTTCGTTGATCTTAGCAAGGCAACTCCGATCCCTTTCCACAAATTCAATTCCCTCCCAGAGCTATGGTATTTGCATCTATTAGACTATGCATGATTAAATATAAAGATGGAATTCTATAGTATATTGTTAATGTAACGCATGCACGTGTATACTCTATAAGGTATTTGCATAAAACTTTGTACATTTCGAACCCAATACATGCTCTTCTTTTCTTCTTCACCTCGATCTTATCTCATGTTTCTCCACCAAAATCCATAAAGGGATCTCTTTGTATGATTCTTTTCGAGTATATGAGAAGTTATGAAAGTTAAGTAAATTAACTCATAAGGATACATTTTTTTATCATTGGTGTACATCGAAAATAAAAGTATTAACAGGAAAAGGTAGTTTGGGATTGCTTATTAACACTCATTTTGAAGGTAGGATTTGATACCCCACATGAAAACTAAATGATATATTTTAAATAATTGGTTAAAAGGATTGTTTGGACTTTGGATTGCTTACTGAACTGTTTATAAAGGAGCTGTTTATTTGGGTCGAGGAGACTAATTATTACGTTGCTTTTCATTTCGTTTTGGCCATTCGATTTGGGGTCATACCGTGACTAATTATTAAAAGTTGTATTGAAGAGGGGTCATACCGTATATGTTTACAAAGAATTGTTAGTTTACATAATTTTGTAAAGATTATAAAGATAAAGATATAGAGGTAGAAAGTGAATGTCACAATTTTATTGTGATTTAATGTATATAACACGAATTAACATGTATTTTCAATCTTGAGATATTATGTTTTTTTAAAATTTTTCATTTTTACATACTCCTACATACTCTATTTATCTATTCCTCTATTTGTCATTGTAATTATTTAATTTGGCATATATTGGTAATAAACCGATGATTGTGTTATTGACTTATGATCCCAAAATAGTTTAACACATGGGCCCGAACAAATATTATCCAATACGTCTTAATACATATACTTAAATTTGATATAATATTTGGTAAAAAAAATGTGGTATTTTGGACTTACAATTTTTCAAATAATGCAAAGAATGTTTACTATATTACCCCGATTCGAAAGTAAGAATTAAGTAATGAACACACAATTTAAGAAACTACATAATTATTACTGTTTTCAAGTGAATTTTGTAGAACGCTAATTTTTTGTTAAACATTATTTTCATAGAGCCGTATGAGTTTAAGCTCATTACACAATGAAGGTGAATATGAAATGTTCTTTTGAATATAAACCATCTCGGATAACTCCAACGGATAATGATGTAAAAATTTATTGCACATGGTATATGATGTCGACAATCATGTTTGCGTCCTTCCATTTGAACCAAGTAAATGCGCATGTTTCTAACCTATCATGTTAACAACTCAACAATTTTCTCAAACATTACGCAGTCAACAACTATATACAATTCGTGCAACGCACTGGTTCACCACATTATCATGAATCAATGCTATAAAACAATAGCAAGCACAAGGTACAAGCCATAGCCACAGGGTTCAAAAATTGTTGGAAAGGAAGAGATGAACTATTGGTTGAAGAATGGTACTTCGAATAACTAATGAGAGAAGCTTCTCCGTTTCCTTCGCTTGATTAAATCTTACAAAACATAGTTTTTTACCTAAAATTTCTTTTGCTATTTTTGAAAAGTGGAATATCTTTTAATTACCATATATTGTAGTAGTAAAATGATGAATATTGTAGAATAAAATGGTACCTGGTTGGTTGCATGAAGTTGGTTGTTTTCTTTCGCAGATAGTTCTTTAGATTTTGTTATTAAGTTAAATGATAATGTAAATAAATAAATAAATAGTTTAGTATTTGTTAGGAAGAAATAGGAGTACCAACCATTTATTGGTTGATGAATATTGTAGAATAAAATGATGAATATTGTAGAATAAAATGGTACCTGGTTGGTTGCATGAAGTTGGTTGTTCACTTTCGCAGATAGTTCTTTAGATTTTGTTATTAAGTTAAATGATAATGTAAATAAATAAATAAATAGTTTAGTATTTGTTAGGAAGAAATAGGAGTACCAACCATTTAGCAATGAAATATTAGACATAATCGGTGCATATTTGCAATATAATTTGACATGTTTAATGGTTATTAGTTCGATTTAGCATGTTTTTAGTTATAAAATAATGTGTATTTAAGCACACATCAAAGTGTCAAACCTGGTGCAATCGTTTTCTGAATAGGTATTTAAGTCACTACTAATAAGGACAGCTATACGTGCTTATGGATATACCCTTTTAGTGTCTTATACAAGGTTATAGAATTAAGAATATACATGATTGTGTAGCCAGTAGTGACCTCTGAAGAAATTAGCAGGCAATAAAATATATAATTCTCCAAAATACCTTACATGTAACTACTTGCATATAATATTACGTAAAAAACACGTATATATTCAACCCTTAACCAATCGATGCAACGCACGGGTTTTTGTAGTCATCTACAGTAGAACTGAAGAAGCAACTTTGGCAGAAAATGAATGTGGTGGTTATTAATTTGCGAACCATGCAAATTTGCATAACGAAACCCACGTAAACATTACCCGACAAGGTTACAACAACATTACGCAACAAGAATTTACCTCCGACCTATGATAACAAATCTTATGATACCATCAATTGCAATATCTTATATGTAACTACTTGCATACAATATTACGTAAACCCTACATGCACAATGCATTACAATTAACATCCTAAGCTTAAAAGACATGCTTATAATTTATAAAGCTTCGTTTATTAAAAATTTCATAATCATAAAAACAAGCAAAACACTAAAAATTTAAATACCATCAAAGATATTTAAATCAAAGTTACTAATTAAACTCATTCATTTTTTTTTAGCATTTGACTCTTCCTCACGAACACCGTCTTTAGCTTGCTTAAACAAATTAACTAACTTTTCAAGCAATACACGATGCCTCTCTTGAGTCTTTCTCAAAGCATCAATCGAATCTAAAGCTACGCCACGATGACCTAACGCTTCGATGTTCAAAATCATCGTGTTGTTTTTTGCCATTACACGCCTCAAATGATGACAACAATCAAAAAGCAACTTTGATAATGCATCATCTTCACATGCCTGTTGCACAAACCACAAACGCATACAATCATGCAATTTAGATGATCCTGAAATATTCATCAAATTCTCTAACAACTCAAAATTTGCCATTGAAGAGTACAAATAGTTATATAATTCCAAATAACAAAAGTCACAAATAAATAAGCAACAAAACACTTATGTAACTTACTCAAATTAAAATACTACATATGAAAAGACTATGTTAATAAAAACTTTTAATGAAAATAAAATAATATAAATACAAAAGTAATTATAACATTATTAGGCATCTAAATATAGATTCCACTAAAATAATATAAACTAAAGTAATAATAACATTATTAGCCATCTAAATAATAAATACAATGCAACTTCTCTAATAAGTATCTAAATACCATCATATACAACATTACGGATAAAAACATCACCCCTCAACCACTAGACCGTGCATCGCACGGGTTGAGGGTAGCCTCGTTTGTTAAAATTTTACATCCATTGTATCGAATTAGGTGCAGTAACTCTTGCCTTACTATGCCAACATTTTGAGGCTAAGGGTTTGAGTTCCCCACAATTATTTGCGTTTGTATTATATCAGTCTACAAGTTTCACAATTTAATTCATAGTATAATCCAATAATTTGTGTTTGTCTTATTGGATGGAATGTGTTGTTTCATTTTACAAGGCGCGTGTTTAAATTTTGTCCCGCATTGGTTAGGGATAAAAATGAAAGTTGGTTTATAGGTCTCACTAGTTATAATGCCCGCGCAAGCGCGAGGTTTTTTCTAATTTTTTGAATAATGTATTTATCCCATGTTTAATTTAAAGTCCAACATAAATCGGTTAATGTGGGTCATGTTTAAAGTGTATTTGCTATAATGTGTCTATTTTCAGATTATCAGATACGAAACGTGGCAAATGGTTCGAGTGTCTCAAATCGTACAGAAGTAATCCAATAAATTTTCTAAATGCATATATCTATTAAACTGTATAGACAATACATATAATTATCATTGGAATTTCACGAGACAATCTTGATCGGACTTATGTCCAGTTCTAGTTATAATACACGTTCACGCATGAGGTTTTTTCTAATAATTTGATTTAGAAAAAATCAGAATACATTTACAACTATAAAGAAAGTCGCCTATAGTCTGTTCATGTAGATACTAATGCATGCACCCACCTAAATCATTTATGCAAATTATTAAGATTATTATTGCTATAGAAAATAATCCATTCATAATATGCATTAGTTGCAAAAAAAAGTTCAAAAAAGGGAGAAGAACGCGTCTGCATTTTAACCCTATCTGACTTGACTCCTACAAACCCATAATCTGTATTTGATTTAATTAATTTATATACCATATTACTGAGATAAACGTAGAGTTACCTCACTATTACTAAAACAGAATACGTATTACTTAAGTTGTTTCCCTTGTTATCAAACTCTGATTCTATAGAATACACATCCAAACACCCTTAGGTACTAAAACAATCTAAATTTACTGACCTTTGAAAGTTTTATGCAGTCGGTTACACATGTACTCAGCTCATTAGCTGTACCACGAAAAGCTACCATCTTTCTGTATGCCCTTTTGCGTTCATCCTGAAATTATAATTTTTCAACAAATAGAGCAAGTATGATACTTGATTACTCAAAAACAATTTTTCAACATAGAGCCGCAAGATGGGCATAGGAAGATACTTACAAAGGTCAAATTTTGACCAAACTCTGCAACACGATGACAGTTGGGCATTAAAGGGAAATTTTGCATAAAGATCTTGTTTTTTTTCATCAGCAATCCTATGAGAAAGCTTGGATCAACATCCTTCAGTATTTGATACACCTAACAATGATTAGGAATCAACACGAGTGATTAACACATCAATAATGGAAAAAATAGCAAATAAATAAAAAAATATATAACTGATTTGAAGGGGGAAAAAAGTTACCTGTGCATGTGTAAGGACTTTTCGACTAAATGATGAAAATGCTTCTTCTTGTTGAGAATCTTCGTGAACAAAATCCCAATAATCATGAGGTAAGCTTTTTCCTGAAATAAGCTTCTTCAGGTTTACTATTTCCACGCTAATTGCACTCTTCCCAAACACATCTTTTGATGAAACTTTGAACTTCATAGCCGGATAATCATCTTTGTAGCTTCTCTGTGAGATGAGAATGGAATATAAATTATAAAGACCTTTTTCTCACATACTTTGTTGCTTAAAGAGAAGACAAAGTAAAATATATGACACTCACATCACAATATTTGCATATTTTAGAGGCTTGAATGACGGGTGCCGTTCCATTTTTCTGCAAAATTGAAAAAAGAGCAGAAATTCAAAAAACAATTGTAAAGCAATACTACTTTTATTTTGCATCTTCGGATGTATGGTCTGTGTAGACGTGCTTGACCACATCTCAAGGAATTAGTATGCAACATAATAATACCTATGCAACATAATAATACCTGACCTTGGTCTTTTTCAGGTTTTTACATCCGGGACAGATTTTATTCAAAATTTGTGCGACTTCCGGTAAGAAGTATGGATGAAGTATTGTGAACGGAAATTTGATCAAGCCAATGTGACCTGCAAGATGAAAAGTTCAAGATTAGTATCAAATCGTTGTTACACACAACCAAACAAAACCGAACAGCATGAGCACACACCTTCACAGGTTTCGTAATCTTTGGCCCCGCATGTATGGCACTGTGATGCCGGATTTGGGAATCCAAATGCTGGGTCAGTTACTTCATTCACCACAGTGACTTCCTTCATGGATGCCTTCTCCTAATACACAAGTATAATTCATTTCATAAAAGTTAATAGCCTACAACCATTCGACCGATGACAGATTGTCTGCTGAGATAAGATTTGTGGCCTCACCTTTCAAAGCCGTTTATTAAAACGAAGAACCAACAGTGCTTGTTTCAGCTTATTTAGCTTATGGGCTTATGGAGTTTTTGAAAGACTAATAAGGTAGCAATTTTGGGCTTATGAGCTTATTCCGATTATAGCTTATCGAAGTTCATAAGTATTAATTATCTATATTCGGATAAATTTCTCAAATGCGCCTAAATGGCTCTAAACTAACAAAGGCCCTTAAAGTTTCAATAATTAATAGGCCGTACCCCAAATCGAACCCCAAAATATTATAATAAAACAAATCATAAATCAGGTATTAGTGTAAAAAATGTGACTCACCAACAACTTTTCACTTTCTCATTTTCAACTGCATACATAATTTTAAACTCACTCCAATAACTTAAGTATTTAACTGTTAGATTATTCTTATATAATTTTTCACTCTTTTCAGGATCTTGGTGTATCTATATCCAGTAGACCAAAATAGTATTCACCAAAGCCAAAATAAAAATTATTTGGTGTTTGAAAAAAAAAACCACGTATTCATATTCTATTCCCATATACTAATAAAAATGGTTACAATTTAATCATAAGAACTGAACATCAGTGTTTCAGAAAATCAATAATAAAATTATAAATCTAAACATAACATCTTACAATAGTTGAGTCGGGGTAAAAAATTCTACCTTGGTAACCATTAGCTACCATTGGTGTGTAAGCCACGATGGCAAAACGCATAAGTGACGGTCGTCCAAACACCCTTAAAGGCTCAACACTTCTAATGTAATTACAAATTCAAAAAAATGGGTAACGAAAATGAAAGATAAATGATAGAACATATTGAAAACTGATACGAACGGCTGAATTCTTATTAAGATAGCAAAAATAAAGTACAAGATAGTGCCTACTTTCGAGATGTAGGTGACCTCCTTATTTATCTAATGACTTCCAAATTCTGCATATCAAAACCTGTAACCCTAATGCCCTATAAATAATACTTTAGCTTGGCCACCAAGCTAATCCATTAAAAGGAAACTAATAATAAAGGAAACAACTATTTTTAATTCAGCCCCTAGACTTATGAAGATTGCCTAAGTGTTGGATCGTATCATTACTCCCCCGCCAAAACACACACCTTGTCCTCAAGGTGTGGCTTTTAAATATCCTCTTAATCGATCTTTGTTCTGGGATCCCATCGTGTGACTTGAAAGTCTGGTGCAACCTCCGCATCACTGCCATTACTTTCATCAACCAGCAACACTTGTAATGTCGGACTTTGACACCGGTGACCTGGGGCGTATTTCTTATCACACCTATAACACAATCCTTTAGCTTTCTTGGCTTGTAGTTCCGAATCAGTTAATCTTCTAAAGTTCTCTCCTGGGGAAGTGGTTTGCCCTATTGGTGATCGGTGTGACCCACCTCCTGATAAGACACTGTTACAAGTCTTGCTCTCATCAATGATTAATGCTAATTCCATGGCTTGACTCAATCCCGTGGGTTTCTGAATTCGAACTGCTGTGCGTAACTCCTGTTTTAACCCATTTATGAAAATCCCCTCAAGTACCTCCTCTTGTAACCTCGGTAATTGTGTTGCCATCTTCTCAAACATAGTGATATAGTCTCGGGCGGTTCCGCTCTGGCTAATAGCGAAAAACTGTTCGTGTAAACTACCCGCTTGCGAGGGTTGAAAACGAACCAACATCCGTCGCTTTAGTTCTTCCCAACCCCGGAACGGATCCCTGTTGTCGCTCCAACGAAACCAAGACAAGGCCGGACCTTCTAGGCACATCATCGCAGCCCTGAGTCGCTCCCCTGAGGTAAGTATCCCTTGGATGTCGAAAAATCTCTCGGCTTGGTAAACCCATTCATATACGTCATCCCCGTTAAACAGAGGCATCTTGAGTTTTCTCAACCGATAGTCAGTCCTTGGTCCCCAACCCCGCTCATTCCCGTGAACAGGTGGCAGTGGCATCGTGTGAGTTGGCTCCGAAAAATCCGAGAAATTATGGAACATCCCTTCAGTACGCACCGGTAGCCTGCGGTTATGGTGCCCACTATGCTCCCCTGTCTGAAACGGCCCATAAAATTCACTCGTCAGTCCAGGTGGAAGCGGAAACCCCTGCGAGTCAAAGCAAAGGCCAGAAAAACTAGTGTATGCGGCGGAAGATGGTAGGGTCGGCTGGGGTTGTTGTTGAACGAGCAACGGCTGGGTGAGGGCAAAGGTTGGTGGCGGTGTAGTGGTGGGATAGGGCTGTTGCAGCGGCATGCTGTGGTAGGAGTATGGCTGCGGTTGGGTGTGATGGGGCGGCGGTATGGTGGCGGCAGCCGTGGTAGCCGGTTGTAGTGTTTTCAACACTTGTAGGATCTCAGCGAATTGTTTGTCGGCATCGGCCTTATTTTTTTCCAGAGTTTCTTTCAATTCTGCTTGAATGGCAGCTTGCTCAACCTTGTACTGCTCCAAACCCGCCTCCAAATCGCTTACTTTTGTCATTATTGTCTGTCAATTAAGACCAGGGAAATTTTTTTTTTCCTGGATGAACAGTGCCGCCGGATGAACAGTACTCCGTGATGAACAGTACTCCGTGATGAACAGTGTTTCCGGATCGAACAGCTCTGAAACCAATTTGATACGAACGGCTGAATTCTTATTAAGATAGCAAAAATAAAGTACAAGATAGTGCCTACTTTCGAGATGTAGGTGACCTCCTTATTTATCTAATGACTTCCAAACTCTGCATATCAAAACCTGTAACCCTAATGCCCTATAAATAATACTTTAGCTTGGCCACCAAGCTAATCCATTAAAAGGAAACTAATAATAAAGGAAACAACTATTTTTAATTCAGCCCCTAGACTTATGAAGATTGCCTATAAGTGTTGGATCGTATCAAAAACTAACAAAACATATGGAAACACACAAATTAGCATTTATCAACAAAATACCATTACCCATATCATCATCTTAGTACTAAATAATCCAAAAGCCCTAAAAATTATTCAAAATTATAACCGAAAATTTTACTGAAATTACAATCACTAACCTTGATATGATATTCATTGTGTTTATGTGTATTCACTGTTCTCATGCCCATGATGTTCTATAAGCTGAAAAGTTAACACTCACTTTGAGTGATTAGTAATTGTCATGATATAAGCAAGCGAGCCTATAGTGACTTCATTAATCTATTTAAGCCAGTTATGGTTTCTTTGGCAACCTCGATTCTTTTCTTAATTATGAACACTACATATAAATGATTTCTATAATGGGAAGGGACACGTGTATTAGAAGATTGTGGATAAATAACTTCCTGGTATTATCTAATTGTCATCTGGTGCACAAAAAATACAATTCGTGAAACTTAGATTAGATATAGGCTTATACATGTATAAAGATCAAAGGTACATACCTACTGTATTAATGTTAAGGGCATTGGCTCCACTTTCAGTCTGATCACCAATCACGATTTCTTGTGACATGAACTTTGCTTTTTTGATTTCCCCAATGATCTTTACAGTTGCTTTAAATCCACAATGTCTTACAAATACTGTACTCATGGAGTTAGTGTCCTGCAAATTATTACTGTAATGATTATAAGTCCATATAATAAAAGATTATAATAATTTTCTTTCTGTAAAGCATAAACAAATAGAATCAATTGGGGTCAATGCATACTGACATGGACAACTGCAATCTCGTCTGCCATTACACCTTTAAGTAAGTTCCTTAGAGCAACTTCCTCAGAAGACATGCTAGCAGACCCAATGCCAATACCTTTCACTTCTAATTAGTGTGTCGGAAATTGGGGTCCTGTTACGCCTGAGTTCATTAGAGGGAGTAGATATATGTGGTCCTCCTTGCGAAACATTTAAGACACGAACTGGAAAGTTCAATGCAAAATATAACTACTTGAAGGTCAAATAATCAAAAGAAAATAAATTAGAAATACTTTTTAGACGTCCCCATTAACACCTGGAAGCCAACGACATGCATAAACATGCAATGCTTCACCAATAAGTTGTGATGGCAGCATGTTTGCCAATCTCAAAGTAATGATGATGCATCTGAATAGGTCTATATTCAGGTATGCTATGTCTTCTGTCCACCAGTCCTTTTGGGCAGACTTGCGGTGCTTCCTATGTGCTTATCCTGGTCTTGTATAAGTATAAGTCCAACAAACCTGAGTCTCTTCCTTTTAGTTCAAAGTTCATATCTTGAATTTTCGATTAATTTTATAACGTGGAAAATGGTTTACTGTCAACATAACCGGATAATTAAATCCTAACACTTTATTGAAAACTGCTTGTCTACTTAGTTTAGAAGGAATAAACACTTAAAAGAATAAGGTACCAACCTGATTGTTTTTAAAGTAGATAAGGCTCTTAAAATAAGTAATCCCAAACACCCTTTAAGTATGGCACGGTTTGCTAAAGAGTGAGAATCATGGACCACCTTATCATTTTTACAAACAAATCATTAGAATAGTTAGATTATTATTTTTGATACTATTTTATTTGCAATAAAACATGACGTGTTTCAGTTTGGACCATTTTGACCCATACTTAATTCATCCCTAATCACCCATCCTGCCTACTGCCTACAGTAATAATACAAATTATTTAAGCCCATATTTTGAGCAAGAAAGTACTCATTATGAAGATAAGTTATCCTTTTGCATCACGACTTGTGCCACATTTCTCATATATGACCTTCACAAGACTATCTAAAGCAAACCAACATTCATAAACTGACTAAAGCTTTAGCTACAGTCTCAAGTCATTAAGGACAATCCTATTTTCAGCTACTCAATCCCGGATTTCCTAAGTAATTCTACCCCACGATAATAAACCACCACTAAAATTGCCTCTTGTAAATTAACCATAAATAGTGAGCATGTCTGATGAGCAACTTACCTCTGTATCCTGATATAACTTGAGGTATGCCATAATCCCCAAGCCACTATGATAGACAAAACACTATGTAAAGAAGTGTAGAAATAAAAGTTGCAAGATAATTCTTAACAAATTTTGATTGTTCACATAATATAAACACCTGCTCAAATCAGTTTAATCAAAATTGAGCACAATATCCAATCAATAAACACGAATTACCATAAATTACAATACTTTTTCATGTAACTAAGCATAAATTTTAGAACTTTTTTCACATTTAATTAAAAAAAGGAACATCAATTGCAAACAGAATAAAGAAAATTCACATTAAAAATCATACCTTCCCTCATTCGCCGCCAAACTGACCACCACTAATATCAATGATCTAGCAAAATAACAGGAAATTGTAGAAAATTTTATCACGGAAAATAAGCCTTACCACATAAATTAAAGCACAATAACACAAACTCATAACTTAATTACCCAAAAAACAAAAGCCCTAAATTAATAAGTAATAAATTAATATACCTTTAATCCATTAAACGAAAAACATACCTTTAATTAATAAGATTGAATGTCAGTTTTTGGTTGTTTAATTTTTTTGGTGTCGTGTGTCTATCGAATGAAAATTGAAGGGGAGAATTTGTTAAAGTTTTAGTTTTCACCCCTTTTGCTTTTGTAGATCACTCCGCTTTCTTTAAGTTTTTCTTTTTTATATTTCTGACACTTATATTTTTATATAATTTCTCCAAAAACGTTTTTTGATAGCTTTTGGCCAATAAAGGAAATATTTAGCCTTTTTTCTTCTTTAAATATTTGTTTAAAAGATTAAATTTAATTTATTTAATACCAAATAAGGTATGGTTTGATTTTTTTGAAATGAAAAATTCCCATCAGGGGTTTTGTTTTATTATATAAAAAGATTACACTCCAAATATGTAAATGTTTGGTAAATGTTTTTGTAAGATGACTAAAAAATGTTAAAACACTTTTAACGTCTATGATACATAGACAAATTCTGGACATTTTTTTAATTTTTGTTAGTTTGAAAAGGAAAAAAAATAAAAATCAAAAGCTTTTTAATGATTTTTCTAAAAAGAAATCAAAATTTTATCATGTCCTATTTCTTAATCACAAAAAGCTTTTGTACAAGCATCCAATTGAAGACTCTATTAGCACTTGGTATATGTGATTATTAACACACGATCACAAACTTCCAGCATCTTAAAATTACACTAAATACGATAAATGCATAAAATAAAGAGTGTTCCTACACTATACAATCAACCAAAGCTATTCACAAATTGCAAAATGACGCTTTGAATTCGATTGTAATGTTTAAGCCAAAATCTTTGAACAAATGAACAATGGTTAAATTTTAAAAGGAAGTTAGATGGAATAAATGGTCGATAAAGGACTTTTCATGTGATTTATGTTGTAAAGAAAGATATTTTACTTACAAAATCCATTATTAATCGTAATGTAATATGAAATTTTTTTCAAAAAACAAAGACGCAACGTATTTTGATACATGCGATAGTGCCACATTGGTTTATAGCTTTTTCGTTAACACCTAAGTAACAAATGTGGTAGCTTGGCCCATATCAAAATAAATTTTTATCTAAACTAACCTTTTTTTTGTCATATGATTCAACATATATACCCGCTTTTGTTTACAAACCTCCTCCAATGTAGGACAATTTGCTCTTTCATGTGATTTATGTTGTAGAGATGTTTTTTTCCTATACTTATATTATCCATTATGAATTGTAATGTAATATGAAACTTTTTTCAAAAAATAATGACGGAATGTATTTTGGTACTAGCGACAGTACCATAATGGTTTCAAGCTTTTCATCAGCACTTTAGTAATCAATGTAGTAGTAGCTTAGCCAGCACCAAAATTCATTTTTATCTAAATTATAACCTGTTTTCATATGATTCAACATATATCCCACTTTTGGTTACAACCTCCTTCAATGTGGGAGAGTTTGATCTTCCGTAAAATTAAAGTACTGAGCATTTGTGTCAAGCGAGGGATCACTACAACAAATGCATTATTTGCTAGCTTCCTTTATATTGTTCACACCTGTGAATATGTTGTAAAGTTAGTACGCTTACAAGACTATGATTATCACACTTGCATGGTATGGCCAAAACATACTTACTTTAATTTCACTGGAACATAATAGACTAAAATAGTACAAGTCATCTTAGCAGAATCATGTGACATGAATTAAGTTTTGATGGAAGTTAACCATACAAAAGGTGTATTTTGCAATATTCTTTTTAAAATCCAAAATTTATCTACAGATACTTGTACAAAAAATTGACTCCAATCCAACACATCACTTCTGTATAACTAGAACACATCCCACATAAATATATTTTGACATAAAACTGCGAGTTTCCACCATAGTATTACATGTAAGTTCTTGGAACTAAATATGGTTCTTCAAGTATTTAAACTTCTTAGGTTATCAGATGGATGTTATGATAGTAATTGGTTAAAGAAGCTACATTGCCAATATAACTATTGAATATCACAAGGAGCAACTCATGGAAATAAAAATATTCTTTCTTATTATAGAATGAACCACAGAAAATGAGAAAATTTGTCATCTATATATGATTTCACATATACAAGACTCGAACCCATGAATCGCCTGTTAACGAGCCTTCTAAACAACCGAATTCGTAGTCCTAGCCTATATATGCAAGCAATATTTTTAACTCAATTGCGGGCTTCATTACCTGATCCAGTCGACTCATTCCGGATAAACTTATCAAGGTCGATGTCCGGAATCCCATTTTCGTCAAGAAATGTATAGGTACCCAACTCGTTAAGGTCATGATTTGTCGACTTTATATTGACACCAACAAAAGTTGTCTCTCAGGTTGTCTAAAATCATAGTTGAGTCAACTCGGCGATTCAACTCCAATAGTTTGACTCGCCCTTTTAGTCCAAGCATGTTTGTAATTTGCGAGTCGTTGAGATGAATTGCAAAACTTTCACCATTCACACTCTTCTTATTGTATGATTGCCAGATTTGGTACACTAACCAAAGGCCAAAAATCGCAAACAATGCATAACCAAATGTATGTTTAGTTTTTGATGATATAGATTGTGTTGTCACAAATTTGGATTGGTAACTCGTCATAATGACCACTTATCGATTTGGACTTCCTGTATAACTCAAACTTCATAGTTTAGATGCAATATATACACATGATCATGTAGTTTAAACATCGAAAAAAGGCAAATGAAAAACATAGAAACTAAAGAAACTTTACCTCTAGTATAAGTCCGAAGCTATTCGCAAAGGAACACTCTAGAATCGATTGTGATGTTTTGAACAAAATAGTTTGAAAGAATGAAGAATGTTTAAATTGTGAAGTGAACTTAGATGGCATATAAAACGGCCAACAAGTATTTTACTTGTGATTTGAGTTGTACAAAATACAAATTATCTTTTTTTTTTTTTTTTAAATCTTAAAAATGTTTTTCATGTGACTTATGCCACTGGGCTCACGTTTAGAGCATTGGGCCTAGTTATTCTAGATCTTTTTTACCAGTCATTTATCAAATGGTTTACTCGTATTACGCCAAAAAGTTGCAAAGTTTCTTCAAATTGTCAAATAAAAAAATGTACATTTGTTACTTAAGATAAGAAAAAATATTTATTAAATAGTGTCATTTTCGTAGAAATTTCAACTTTGAAACCATGTTGGTTTTGATGTCAACTATATCATACTCCGTTAAAACGGGTCATTTACCGTTGTTCTTACTTTTGGGAAATTTGTTGAATTTTTTAGCAGTTGAAATTATTATGGAAGTCATGAAACATCACCTTATCCATCGTTTTATAGTCATGTACTCATATGTTATAGAACAAAAATCAGACAAAAAGAAAAAAGAATTGGAGTAGAATGTGGTGTCCATGAAGACAATGGATAAAGTAGTGGTAAAGAAACCGAGATTTGGAGTCGTAAGTTGTCAAACGTTGTTAAGCAAGAAAAGCGAAAACGTTGGTAACTCTTGTGTTACTATGTCAGGCATCATGAGGCTTACGTATACCAACAGAAATTGATAAGGTTTTTTCCTGTTCAGGTTATCCTCAAAATGCTAGCCTTTTGACTCAGATGTACTCGGCCTAATCGGGCTAATGATGTGATCGTTTTTTACTCTTCCTTAAGCACCCCCATATGTACATAAGACTCAACGGTTATGTTTTGTACAGTTATTTGTGTTTGTATTATATCAGTTGTCAAGTTTCATAGTTTCACTTGATAGTAAGATACACTCTTAAGATTTTATGTCATTGCTTCATGTTAGAACTTGCAGTCACATTTAGCAAAGTTTGTGTTTTGATATTGTACCACATTGAGTAGAGATGAAAATAAAAGTGAGTTTATAACTCTCATGACACTCCATATGTTTGATGGTCTGTCTGTATGTGATTATTTTCCCACATTATTTAAACGTTTTTAATCCTTAATACATAGTATACTATTAATCGCATAGTTGTCAGGATCCCGATCCTGATCTTAGGATCTTACGATTTTACGATACTGCAAAGCAAAAAAGATCCGGATCCTACATAGGATCTTTGCAAGCTTAGGATCTTATAGGATCCCGATCTTGATCTTACGATCTAATCCAATCCGATCTTACTTTTCTCGGATTACAAACTAAAAATCTACAAATTTATGGGTTGTTTGTTTGTAGAATTCAAAAAACAACATGTTAATCTTTTTAAACATTTTATAATCATAATTTAGGACAACATTTATATGAAACATTCATAGTATTTTATGGTTATAATGTATTAGAATTTGTAGATTTGTATAAAATTACATAAATTATTAAGAAATAACATTATAGTAGGATCTTAAGATCCCGATCCGATCTTACGATCACGATCTTGCAAAGACGAAAACGATCCTGGGTGGGATCCCGATCTTGACAACCTTGATTAATCGTAACAAAACTTCTCTTCAGGTACCCTATTAATAATAGTCCTTGAACCACCTGCGTTTATAATTAAAGCCAATACGGAGTATTATTTAAAAATAATGAAATAATCAATTATTTAATTAAGTCAATAAGATTGATATGTTTGACAAAAAATAGATTATGATGGTGCTGTTGATTAATAACATTATAAAAAGAGATTATTTTTATAAGCTACATTAAGTAACCTTTTATTTTCAGAGATTATGAAATATTATTTTTTTAATAATTTTTTATAAGTTCTGTGTGACAAACAAAAATTATTTTTTAAGTAGCTTATTTTTTGAAAAAATAAACATAATCTTTCCATAATCTCATGTGTCAAACATATTCTTAAGCGATTTGTTTTTGTAGCAGCTACATTCAAAAACCCATGACTCGCATAACAAGATAAGCATCAATCTGTGGATACAAATTGAGGTTGATTTCAAGAAATATATATTTTTCTATTTATAATAACACGTCTTATTGACAATCATTAGTATATCTAAATTGTACTGTATATGATACATAGTTAAGTTACCAACTACGATGATCTTTGCACTAAATTACACGAGCAATCCTTATTCAGTATAAAAGTTTTCACATAAGGTTTTTCATAGAGATATAGTGGATGAGGACTGATTCTCATGCCTAACAATATATCTAAAAATATAAGAACAAGATTTGAACACATGCAAAATTAAAGGTGTATGTTTGGAGATAGAAATTGGGATAATGTGGATATCAACTAAATAGAATGAGAAACTTTGTTACCTATGATATAATTTCACAATGCAACAAGTTTCGAATATATGACCCAAAGAGCATTCTAATTTCTAAATTAACATCGATACTCAATTACTCATTGACATAGCTAGATTTTTTTTTGAACGGCGATTTATATAAAAAGAAAAACAACTAGCAATATGCTAGATTACACGGAAATGAGATAAGGATTCTTTAACCAATCGTTCCAAGTGAACGTGGCTTTACACCTAAACTTACACCAAGTAAAAGAGCTAGAAACAATGTTATCAAATAAAATCGCCTTCGAAGGAGCAACGCTATCAAACAATTTGCTGTTGTGATAACCCCATAAAAACTACCACATAACATAAGAAATACCTTCCAACACTGCTTTGAGATGAACTGGAAAACGTAATGCAGCCAACCAAACTAACCAATCATCATAGGAGTTGAAACCTGTATAAGTAACGTTCCACCAACGAGCTATCTTCCTGTACAACTGGTCAGCCAAAGCGCAACTAAAAAATAGATGCGTGGATGTTTCTGCCCCGTTATCGCATGATGGACAAGAAATGGAATCGATTTCAATACCTCTTTGATAAAGATTAAACCTTGTAGGAATAACGTTTCTCTTTATTTTCCAAGCTAGGATATTAAATTTAATCGGCACGAACTTAACCCACCTCGTCTTGAGAGACACGTTAGTCGAGCGTTGAATATCGATCTTCTTTCTTAAAGATTTTGATAAACAGAGAGAGAGGGGAAATGATTATTATCATTGACTTAAAAATGAAATGATGGTACAAGTGAAGTATTTATACAGGAAAGGAAAGAAATACAATGCTAACTAACTTTGACTACAGTTGACTATACTATTATACAAGTTACATACGGCTACATTTGTAAAGACATTTAGAGTGATGAAGATAGTTTGTGGATAATACTGAATTGATAACTTTGAGCTTGTTTGTATCTCCATTACCCCCCCCCCCCCCTGCAAGTTGGCAGTGTGTAAGGGTCACAAATGCCAAACTTGGAAATACAATTATGAAATGGAGATCTGCTGAGACCTTTGGTGAGAGCATCAGCAACTTGTCCTTTAGAGGGAATGAAAGTAGGTGAAATAGTCCCATTCTTGATCTTATCTCTGACAAAATGACAATCAATTTCTATATGTTTGGTCCTTGCATGTTGAATGGGGTTTGATGCCAGAGCAATGGAGGATTGGTTGTCACAGTAGATGGAAACTGGTTTGGTGCAGGGTATCTCAGAGGTCTTGTAAGAGGCTGAGAATCCAAGTTATTTCACATGTACAGTCTGCCAAGGCTATGTATTCAGCTTCAGTTGAGGATCTAGAGACAACTGTTTGTTTCTTTGATTGCCAGGATATAAGACTTGAACCAAGAAAGATACAGAAACCTGTGGTAGATCTCCTTGTTGTAGGACAACTAGCCCAGTCACTATCACAGTAGGCCTTGATTTGAAAGGAGTTGTTTGAAGGGATTAGGAGACCCTGTCTTGGACACATCTTGATATATCTTAATACTTTGATCAAAGCTTTCCAGTGGGGAGTTCTTGGACTGTGACTGAATTGACTGAGAGTATGAGCTGCAAAGGAGAGGTCAGGTCTGGTGATGCTAAGATAAAGAAGCTTGCCTACAATAGCTCTGTAGAGGCTTGGATCTGAGAGTGGTTCTCCATCAGTGTCATTAAGTTTGAGAAGGGGATCAACTGGGGTATGTGAAGGTTTAAGATCCAAGACATCTACACTGTGAAGAAGTTCAAGGGCATACTTCCTTTGAGACATGGTGAGACCTTATTTGTTTCTCATAAATTCAATCCCCAAGTAGTAATTGAGATGTCCCAAATCTTTGATACTGAATTTGATGTCCAGTTGGTGTTTGAAATGTTGAATGAGGGAAAGATTGTTTCCTGTTAAGAGGATATCATCAACATAAATGACCAAAGCCAGAAAGTCTGCCCCTTTCTTGTAGGTGAGTAAAGAGGTGTCAGTATAGCTTTGGATAAAACCATGATCAGTAAGAAAGGTGGTGAGTTTGGTAAACCATTGCCTATTGGCCTGTTTCAAACCATAGAGGGATTTCTGTAGCTTGCAGACTGGATTCAGGATAGATGACTTGGGTTTGTAACCTTGAGGGAGTTCCATATATACTTCTTTATGAAGATCCCCATGTAAAAATGCATTGTTGATGTCCAATTGTGCCACATGCCAATTGTGATGAATGGCAGATACCAACAAGGTCCTAACTGTGACCATCTTGGCTACAGGAGCAAAGGTCTCAGTGTAGTCAGTCCCTTCCTTTTGTGTGTAACCTTTGGCCACCAATCTGGCCTTATATATTTCCACAGTGCCATCTGAATGAAGTTTAATTTTGAAGACCCATTTACAGCCTATGGCATTCTTCCCTGCTGGTAATGTGGTGACTGTCCAGGTGTGATTGGTTTCTAAAGCTAGGAGTTCCTTATTCATTGCATCTCTCCATCTTGGATCCTTGGCTGCCTGGGTAAAGGTGTGAGGTTCCAATGATTTGTTGACTGTGTTAATGAAGTGTCTGTGTTTGGCTGAGTGAATGTTAAGATAGTTGATGTATTTTGAATGATGATATTTGATGGAAGAGTGGATGGTATGTTTGGGTTTTGGTAATTGGACATGAAAATCATGAAGTTTGGTAGGAAGATGAGATTGTCTGTTTGATTTCCTAAGTGGAGGTGGTGGTGGTATAGGTGGGGGATAGGGAATTGATGATGGAATAGATGATGTGGGTGGAGGTTCATGAAGGTGAGAAGTGGATGTAGTTGAAGGAGTAGATGGTGAGGAGGTAGAAGTGTTTGGGATAGGATCAGTACATGGTGTGGATGGTGTAGATGTGTGTATTGCTGGTGTAGAAGATGATGGTGAAGAAGGAGATGGTTCTGAAGAAGATGATGGTGTAGGAGATGGTTGGGTAATGGGTTCTGATGTGTGAGTGGTGATGAAATCAGAGGGTGTGGAGGTGGGTGTTGTTTGTGGTGATGTGGAAGAAGGTTTGTTAGCAAAAGGGAAAATGGTCTCACGGAATCTAACATGTCTGCTGACAAAGACTTTGTGGGTGCTTGTATCATAAAGTATATAACCTTTTTGTGTGGTTGGGTAGCCTAGGAAGACACAAGGTATTGCTCTTGGTTCAAATTTGTCTGATGGATGTTGGTGTGCAAGTGCTTGGCATCCAATGACTCTCAGATGGGTGAGGTTGGGAGGTGTTTGATATAGCAGCTCATAGGGACTTTTATCATTTAAAGGTTTACATGGTAATCTATTGATGAGATATGTGGCTGCAAGGAGACAATATCCCCAGAAATGAATGGGAAAATTTGCTTGAAATCTCAATGCCCTGGCTACTTCTAACAAATGCTTGTGTTTTCTTTCAACTCTGGAATTTTGTTGTGGGGTGTAAGGGCATGAGGTTTGATGTAGAATACCATGGGATTGAAAGAAATCGGAGAGTGATTGATTAAGAAATTCAGATCCATTATCACTTCTTATGGTTTTGAGAGTTATTTTGAAATGATTGAGAACAAAAGCATAAAACATTTTGATATGTGAAGTAGTTTGATGTTTAGATGGTAAAAGATATGTCCATGTTGCTCTGGAATAATCATCCACAATGGTAAGAAAGTATTTGCATTTATTCACAGTTGGATATCTATAAGGACCCCAAAGGTCTACATGAATCAAATCAAACAAGTTTGTTGCATGAGAGCTGCTACTAGGAAAAGGTAAAGCTTGTTGTTTAGCTAAAGGACAGAGAGATGGATGACCAAGCCTTGAGTGCCAAAGAACCACATTGTTGTTGTTGACTGATAAGATGGTAGATGGGATAACTTTGGGTTCTTGCTTGATGATGTATAGACCATTATAGAGGCTGCCATGAGCAATCGTCTTGTGATGGTCCTAGAAATAACAGGAGAAAGGTGTAAAGAGTATGGAGAGTGGGATGTGAGTGCCTAATTTGCTTACTGAAAGTAAATTGTATGAGAATGAGGGTATGTAAAGGACATCATGTAGAGTTATGGCTGAGTTGATATGTACTGATCCTACCTTAGTCACTTGTGTGTTTTGTCCATTGGGCAGGGTGACATAAATGGGTTGTGAGCATATGTGGATATTGTGCATAGAGGTTAATGATATACAAACATGGTCAGTTGCTCCACTATCAACTACCCAGAGAAATTTTTGGTTAATAAGAACAGATGCAATGAATTTGTACCCCCTAGCAGTAGTATGTGATGCAACAAGTTTGTAGGTTCTAGTTGTGAAAGTAGCTATGAGTTTAGGTATACCTTCTGAGTTCATGTGTGTCATACCAGAGAAATCCTTGTTGTTCTGCATCATGAGCATCATCTGGTTTAGTTGATTTTGCAACTGGTCCATACTGGCATTCATAGCAGTATCAGCTTGACCATTTGGTTGTCCTGAGTTGCAAGTTGCAGTTGATCCTTGTAACACTAAATTGACAGTTTTCTGTGTTGAGTGATCTTGTCTTTGAGCATTGATTGATGGTTTAACCTTGCCATGCAAAGGATGACCAACTGGATATCCTACTAGTTGATAGCATTCTTCTTTGAGATGCCCCTCTTTTCCACAATTCCCACATATAACTCCTTTCTTGAAAGAACTCCTTCTCACAGGATTTTCAGAATTGTTGTAACTCCTCACTGATGAGTCTCTTTGTGTAAAACTTCTTCCTGATCTTGTGTTGTTGTTGTATGAGTTCCTATAGTTGTTGGAATGAGTTGAGAGTGCATCAGCAGTTGGAATCACAGGGGTGTAGCCTTCTCTCTGTTTTTCTTCTTGTCTTATCATACTGTATGCTTTTGCAACACTTGGCATAGGATTCATTAGCAAGATCTGACCTCTAATGTTGGCATAACATTTATCTAACCCCATCAAAAATTGAATCAATCTTTTTCTGTGATCTCTTTCACCATTCACTTTCCCATTCTCACAAGAACAGGTACAAACACACATGTAAGGGGCTTCTAAAGAGTCATACTCATCCCAAAGACCCTTCAATTTCTAATAATAGATTTCAATAGCAGAGTTGTTTTGTTTCAATTGAACCAGTTCATTTGTGAGTTGGTATATCCTATGCCCATCCAGTTGACTGTAATGTTCTTGTAATTCATTCCACAACTCTGATGCTGTGTTAACAAAACTGAGAGAATTACTTATCTGTTCTGAGATGGTATTGAGGATCCAGGATATCACCATGTCGTTTGTCCTTTCCCATAGAGCTCGGTTTCTTGAAGTAGCAGTTGGTTCTTCAAATTCTCCAGTGATGATTTTCATCTTATTTTTAGCATTGAGTGCTATCATCAATGAACGTTTCCAAGATCCATAGTTATCAGAACCAGTTAATTTCTTAGAAATCAGAATCAATCCTGGATGATCTTGTGGATGTAGATAGAGTGGATGATATGGTGATGTGATATCATCATCTGATGATTGAGTGGATGAAGATGGTGGTGTAGATGAGTGTGTGGTTTGATTATTGTTTGTCATTGTGACTGATAAGGTGTTGAGTTTGTTATTTTTGCCAGAAAAATCAGTTATATGATCGGAGATGGCAGTGATGATTCTTGATTGGTTATTGATTGTGGCGGAATAATGGTGGAGTGATGGTTATTGTGACCGGAGTTTGTTATTGACCGGAGTTTGTTATTGACGGTTAATGTGGTGGAGTTTGTTGAATAGTTTATTAGATGATCGGAGTTTGTTATTGACGGTTAGGAGCCACCGGAGGTGGTGATGGCTCTGATACCATTTTGATAAACAGAGAGAGAGGGGAAATGATTATTATCATTGACTTAAAAATGAAATGATGGTACAAGTGAAGTATTTATACAGGAAAGGAAAGAAATACAATGCTAACTAACTTTGACTACAGTTGACTATACTATTATTGTAACACCCCGACCCGACAAGGGTAAAGGAATCACAAGTAATGGTGTCATATCAAAGCAAACATAAATATCCAAAAGAAATCTCAACATAAATATTGAAATAATCCAAGTCAAAATGACTTCAATACATAGGTCCCAGCGGAAAATAAACTCCAAATGAATGTCTAAAATATAAAGTCTAAATGGCATCATAAGATCAAAGCCAAAATCTCTAAGGTAAGTCCACACAGCACTCATCCCAAAGCAATACCCAGCTCCAATGCTTAGATACCTGCCGCGGAAGAAAAGAAATGCTGCAGAGCTTCAAAAGCCCAAAGGAACAGATATACAAGCAAAACGAATACGAAACGAGAACGAATACGAAATAAAGTGAAAGAAAGATAGCAAAATCATAATCATTTCAAAAGATAAATCAGGATATAAGAATAAGTTTTATAGCTAACTACCTCGAGCCCAAATACATATGCCATATCATAAACATAATCATATTCACATAAGGCAACATTTTGTAGGGGAGACCTACCAGAGTTATGAAGGACGTGCATGCACGCAACATCAATCATCAGATAACATATAGCATATAACATATAACAGATCTAGGATGCACCCATACGCCCCACAAACATACATTGATAATATAATATAACTTGAGCTCATAACAAATAACAGATAAGGGACGTGGCAGAACTTCACTCTACTGCCCTAGAGTCATGTCAGAAGTGCATTACTGATACGGACATGGAACCCCCATGACTAGTTAATAATTGGCTCGGGTGTCAAACTATCTTAGGTCAAATAGAATGTCATAACTGACATAGATCATATTTTATCAAATGTTTAATCATATTTTCAAAATCAAAGTCTTCATATCATATAGTTCAAAATCAATGTTTTATGATTCAAAAATCAAAGTTCAGATAAGCAACAACTCAAATAGACACATTAGGGTTCATAGCAAAGGCTTAGGAAATCCTAATGTAAAAGCTAACGAAACGAAAACGTTATAAGAAACCTTTACTGAAAAGGTCAGAATATCTGTACCTTATTCCAAAGCAAATGATCGAAAAGAAGAAACAGGGAAAGCAAAGAATTACTCCTTCTTCACAGAACCTATACACATTAATGGTCGTATATATTATTAATGATTCCATAATCGTCGAAATGATCTTTTAATATTTGGCGTTCATACTTAGTATATTTAATGATCTTAATACTTTAGGGTTTTATAATTAAATGAGACTTAAGTGTTTTATAATTAATATCGTAGATTAGCGTTCATTATGTCATTAATTAAAGTTTAGAGTTAAATGTGAAGATAGTTTAAACGTCATAACTCACACATAAAATAACGAATTAATATATATAACTTCAAAACCCTAATCGACTCTCATTTATGTTCTAGGGTTTTCTCATTCTTTAATATCTCATTAATATGCATTTACTTACATGTTACGTCCTTTAATGACTCGTTACTTAACCTAACACGTCATAAAAATAATCTTTCCTTTTTTGTTTCACCATATACGTTTATGATTTTATGTGACATACAAGTTACTTATTACTCGTACTAATTACACGTTTACACTTTTACAAATTCACTTGACTTATAATTACACACGCATACGGAACACAATTCACAAACCATTAGGGTTTGGCATACCTTATTCGATTAACATATCAAAACTAGGGTTTACGCTTACATGACCTTTACTTGTTTAATATACTTTTAAAACTCATATGTGGTTCGGTTCAACTTAGGGTTTCAATTAATAAGTTATTACGCAAGTCTTAACTCATCTACATACTTAACTCATTCAAGTTATCATGTTTTATACCTTAGTCGAATGATATGCATGGTTCGGTTATAATTACATATGGTTCGGTCCTTATTTAATTCGACATATACATGACCCGATTCAATATTACATATTACGTACATAGCTCTTAAATACTTGTAAGGTTTAATCATTAGGGTTTTCCTTGTTTTGATTCCATTCGGCTCGGTCACAAAACAAAACAACAAACTCGACTAAAACAAAACATATTACAATATATTAACGCAAGGTACATCAAAGGAAGACGAGAATAGGTTATACCTTGACTTGGTTGAGCAAAAATCTCGACACCAAGGGTGTTTGATATTCGGCCGAGCAAGAGAGAAAAAGAAAAAGAGGCAACAACAAAACTAGGGTTTCACTTTTGTGATTATGTGTTGTATATATAGTAGTTGTATTTGATTTAGGCTTAGGAGGGGATTGGGTTTCGGTTTGGCCCAACCGAACACAACCCAAACGCACACCTTATGGCTTCGGCCTATGGTCCATTGAACAAAACAAACACGACCCAAATCATTTACGAAACGTCCAATCTTCGTTGTACCAAAATCGATCACGTAATATATTTTAGTTAGGTTTTAATTATTCACAAGTTAAGTTTTAAATTTCGTTAAATGTTATAATTATATTTTACGTATTTTATAAATTTCGATTCCAAGGGTATTTTAGTCTTTAATCAGTTTTTAGATTTTCAGGTTTTACAATTCTTCCCCTCTAAAGAAAAATTTTCGTCCTCGAAAATTGAAATGAAACGAAACGAAAACGAAAACGAAATGAGAACATACCAAACTATTCAAAGAAATGAGGATAACTAACTCGCATCGACTCCTCGGTTTCCCAAGTAGCCTCACGTTCCGGATGATTTTTCCAAAGAATCTTAACGAACGGAATGAATTTATTTCTCATAACTCTTTCTTGTCTTTCTAGAATAGCTTCCGGTTCTTCAGATAAAGACATATCGGATTGAATTTGATCAAACGGATAAGAAGCAACGTGTAACGGATGATAGTTGTATCCCCTTAGGAGTGATACATGGAAAACGTCATGAACATGTGATAACTGAGGCGGAAGTGCTAATCGATACGAAACTTCTCCTATACGTTCTAGAATTTCAAACGGTCCGATAAATCGAGGACTGAGCTTGCCCTTGATTCCAAAACGTTTCACACCTCTAAACGGCGAAACTTTCAAAAATACACGATCTCCAACCCGAAATTCTAAATCACGACGATGCTTGTCGGCATAACTTTTCTGACGAGACCTAGCTTCCTTCAAATTTTCTCTAGCAACAGCTACTTTCTCATTAGTGATCTCGATCATTTCCGGACCTTCAATTAAACGTTCACCTACTTCATCCCAGCAAATAGGTGATCTACATTTCCTTCCATAAAGAAGTTCAAACGGTGCCGCCTTAATGCTAGCATGCCAACTGTTGTTATATGCAAACTCTACTAAACATAAATATTCATCCCAACTGCCAGTCCATTCTAAAGCACAAGCCCTGAGCATATCCTCTAAGGTCTGTATAGTCCTCTCTGACTGACCATCTGTTTGAGGATGAAATGCCGTACTAAAATTAAGTCGAGTACCCCAAGCTTTTTGCAAACCCTTCCAGAAATGAGAAGTAAAACGCGGATCTCTGTCGGACACAATAGATGCCGGAGTACCATGAAGTCTAACGATCTCTTGCTGAAAAATCTCCGCCAATTCACCAATACCAAAATCCTTCTCGATTGGCAAGAAATGAGCAGATTTGGTTAGTCGATCAACAACTACCCAAATCGCATCATGCTTCTTCTGAGTAAGAGGTAGTCCAGTCACAAAATCCATAGATATCTTATCCCACTTCCATGTTGGAATATCCAATGGCTGTAACAATCCACTAGCTCTTTGATGTTCGATCTTAACCTGCTGACAAATCATACACTTCGACACAAACTTCGCCACATCTTGCTTCATGCCATTCCACCAAAAGTACTGCTTTAAATCCCTATACATCTTGGTAGAACCAAGATGGATAGTGAAAGGAGAACTATGAGCTTCAGTCATAACTTTCTCACGAAGTACCTGATCATTGGGAACACAAAGCCTATCTCCATACCATACAATACCGTCATTATCAACCTTAAACTCCGTCTGCTTACCTTCTTCAACATTTTGCACCACCGCCCACAGCTCGCCGTCATCTTTCTGAGCTTCTTTAATTTGCAGTATAAGGTTCGACTCCACCTTCATACTAGCCCAATATCCATCAAAACCTCGTACACACAACTCAACATCCAAACTCTCTAATTCACGCAAAATCCTAGGCTCAATCTTGATACTCGCAAGAATGCCTGATTTCGCTAAGTCGCCAAGCAACTACGTTAGCCTTACCTGGATGGTACTGAATGTTAGTGTCATAATCTTTAAGAAGTTCTAACCATCTTCTTTGTCTCATGTTAAGTTCCTTCTGAGTAAAAATATACTTGAGACTCTTATGATCAGTGAATATATCACACGCCTCTCCATACAAGTAATGTCTCCAGATTTTCAACGCGAACACCACTGCAGCTAACTCAAGGTCATGAGTTGGGTAATTTTCCTCATAAGGTTTTAGCTGCCTCGAAGCATAAGCTATTACCTTTCCATGTTGCATCAAAACACAGCCTAATCCTTTCTTAGATGCATCACTGTAAATTTGAAATCCTCCATAACCAGTTGGAAGAGTCAAAATAGGAGCTGACACCAATCTCCATTTCAACTCTTCAAAACTCTTTTCTCGTTCATCCGTCCATACAAACTTTTCACCTTTCCTCATCAGTTGGGTTAGGGGTAGAGCTAAACGAGAGAAACCTTCAACAAAACGTCTGTAGTAACCAGCAAGTCCAAGAAAACTGCTGACCTCAGTCACTGTCGTAGGTCTTGGCCATTTAGTGATAGCCTCAACTTTAGACGGATCCATGGTGATACCATCAGCTGATACAATATGACCAAGGAAAGCGACTTGTCTTAACCAAAATTCGCACTTCGAAAATTTGGCGTACAACTTCTTCTTCCTCAAAATCTCTAAAACTATCAGGAGATGTTCTTCATGCTCTTCTTCAGACTTGGAGTAAACTAAAATGTCATCGATGAAAACAATAACGAACTTGTCGAGAAACTCATGGAAAACACAATTCATCAGGTCCATAAACACAAGAAAGCATTGGTCAAACCAAAAGGCATAACGAGAAATTCGTAATGACCATATCTGGTACGAAACGCGGTCTTAGGAATATCTTGCTCCTTCACACGTAACTGATGGTAGCCAGACCTCAAGTCAATCTTCGAAAAGAACTTAGCTCCTTGCAGTTGATCAAACAAATCATCAAAACGCGGCAAAGGATAACGGTTACGAATGGTAATACGATTAAGTTCACGGTAGTCGATACATAGACGCATGCTTCCATCCTTCTTCTTCACAAACAAAACAGGTGCACCCCATGGAGAAACACTGGGGGCGAATAAATCCACTTTCTATCATCTCTTGCAGCTGTTCCTTCAACTCCTTCAGTTCTACAGGTTCCATACGGTACGGAGCCTTCAAATCGGTTCAAGACCGGAATTAACTCAATGCTAAACTCAACTCTCTAGCTGGGGAAGTCCAGGGAGTTCATCGGGAAAACGTCAAAAATTCGCAAACAACCGAAAGATTTTCAATGTTAGGACTCTCCAAAGATGTGTCCTTAACAGATGCTAGAAAACCTTGGCACCCATGAGCAATCATGGTCCGTGCCTTCATAGCGGAAATGAGCTTAACAGATTTAAGAGGTTGAGAACCATGATAAACGAATTCGGGATGTTTTACGTCTCCAAAGATCACCGTTCTAGCATGGCAATCAATTGAAGCTCTATGGTAAGCCAACCAATCCATGCCTAGAATGATATCAAAGTCGACCATATCGAGAGGATACAGATTTGCAAAGCGAATACGATCATCAAAACGAAGAGGACACTTAACGTATTTATGATCAATGATCACGTGGTTCTTCATAGGCGTAGAAATCGATAAGTGATTTGTTAAAGGTTTGGGCTTCATATTAAGTTTCTTAGCAAACGTGATAGATATTATGGAGTGTGTGGCACCGGTATCAAATAAAACGAAGACAGCATAATCATCAATGAAAAGAGTGCCCATAATGGTACCTGAAGTGCGCTCCGCCTGGTTACGAGTAGTAGCATAGACACGTCCAGTAGTAGTCGGCGGCTTGATGTAGTTTCCAGGAATCACCGGTTTCTTCTTAGGACAATCTTTAATCTTGTGAGCAGTGGAGCCACAAGCAAAACAACCACCAGTGGCCTTGAAACACTGCCCCGGATGAGCCTTTCCACAAGTAGTACAAATAGGTGGGGTAGGCAAAACCTCAGCTGTCCTCTGTTGACTAGAAGATCCGAGCACGACCCCGATTTGATCCTCGAGTGACTGATCCTTGTTGTAACGCTGGTTATTGTTACCTTGGTTTTGACGATCACTTCCATTCTTACCAGCATTTCTATTATCTTGACCCTCGTCTCGGCCCAGTGTCAACATTCCTTCCTGACTGACCCCGCTGATCATAACTCCTATCCACTTGACTCCTCGAATCATAACTCCTACCAGAGTTTCCCTTATAGTCATTGCCTTGAGTCCTACCTTGAATCCGATCACCATCGCGATCACGCTTGTTGGAACCCGAAACCTCATGAAAGATCTCAATGTTACGAGCTGCGTCATTGCAAGCCGACACATTCTCATACTCAATATTAAGCAGTCGGTCCAACACCCACTTCTTCAGTCCCCACTTGAAGTGCTTAGCTTGACGCCTACCATCTCCAACAATAGCTCCCACAAAACTCACCAGCCTCATAAACCTACTCATGTACTCATTGGAATTCTCATAATCAAACCGGTAGATTGCCCGATAATCCCTCTCATACCTTTGCTGCTCAAAGATCAGGGAAGTAACGGTTATAGAAGATAGTCCAAACTCATTCCGGTACAAGTAAAGCAAAAGCATCTCCTCCTCTTGCTTGTTTGGGTGCCTTCCACCAATTTAAAGCATCACCTTCCAATTTGAATGCAGCCAAACGAGTCTTAAACTCGTCTCCACAACCCAGTACTTCAAACAGCTTCTCAATATTAGTGATCCAGTCCTCGGCCTCAGTGGGAGTAGCAGCAGTGCTAAACGAAAGAGGCTTGAGCTTACCTAAACGCTCGAGCCAAGTGTGAATACCGACGGGTTGATTTCCTCCACCACTACCCGAAGCACCATTCCGATTACGAATGTTGCTGATCACCTGTTCCATCATCTCAGGTGTAGTAAGACCAGGGAAAAGAGAGTTGAGCGCATTAGCAATCGCAGTATCCATGTTAGTAGCATCATCGTCTCCATCCACGCTCCGGTGCCGAGTTTGAACCATCTGAACGATATTCAAACGATTAGCAAAATGAACAAAGGTGGGATACGAAATGGAAGTACGCAGAAGGAATCCTAAAGTCTACCCAAATCCTCACAGGTCAAATCCTAAGCTCTAAGGTCTCAAAACCTAGGCTCCATATGTCACAGGTCCTGACTACAAGTCGTAAACCTGGGCTCTGATGCCATAAATTGTAACACCCCGACCCGACAAGGTAAAGGAATCACAAGTAATGGTGTCATATCAAAGCAAACATAAATATCCAAAAGAAATCTCAACATAAATATTGAAATAATCCAAGTCAAAATGACTTCAATACATAGGTCCCAGCGGAAAATAAACTCCAAATGAATGTCTAAAATATAAAGTCTAAATGGCATCATAAGATCAAAGCCAAAATCTCTAAGGTAAGTCCACACAACACTCATCCCAAAGCAATACCCAGCTCCAATGCTTAGATACCTGCCGCGGAAGAAAAGAAATGCGGCTGAGCTTCAAAAGCCCAGTGAACAGATATACAAGCAAAACGAATACGAAACGAGAACGAATACGAAATAAAGTGAAAGAAAGATAGCAAAATCATAATCATTTCAAAAGATAAATCAGGATATAAGAATAAGTTTTATAGCTAACTACCTCGAGCCCAAATACATATGCCATATCATAAACATAATCATATTCACATAAGGCAACATTTTGTAGGGGAGACCTACCAGAGTTATGAAGGACGTGCATGCACGCAGCATCAATCATCAGATAACATATAGCATATAACATATAATATATAACATATAACAGATCTAGGATGCACCCATACGCCCCACAAACATACATTGATAATATAATATAACTTGAGCTCATAACAAATAACAGAATAAGGGACGTGGCGAACTTCACTCTACGCCCTAGAGTCATGTCATAAGTGCATTACTGACACGGACATGGAACCCCCATGACTAGTTAATAATTGGCTCGGGTGTCAAACTATCTTAGGTCAAATAGAATGTCATAACTGACATAGATCATATTTTATCAAATGTTTAATCATATTTTCAAAATCAAAGTCTTCATATCATATAGTTCAAAATCAATGTTTTATGATTCAAAAATCAAAGTTCAGATAAGCAACAACTCAAATAGACACATTAGGGTTCATAGCAAAGGCTTAGGAAATCCTAATGTAAAAGCTAACGAAACGAAAACGTTATAAGAAACCTTTACTGAAAAGGTCAGAATATCTGTACCTTATTCCAAAGCAAATGATCGAAAAGAAGAAACAGGGAAAGCAAAGAATTACTCCTTCTTCACAGAACCTATACACATTAATGGTCGTATATATTATTAATGATTCCATAATCGTCGAAATGATCTTTTAATATTTGGCGTTCATACTTAGTATATTTAATGATCTTAATACTTTAGGGTTTTATAATTAAATGAGACTTAAGTGTTTTATAATTAATATCGTAGATTAGGGTTCATTATGTCATTAATTAAAGTTTAGAGTTAAATGTGAAGATAGTTTAAACGTCATAACTCACACATAAAATAACGAATTAATATATATAACTTCAAAACCCTAATCGACTCTCATTTATGTTCTAGGGTTTTCTCATTCTTTAATATCTCATTAATATGCATTTACTTACATGTTACGTCCTTTAATGACTCGTTACTTAACCTAACACGTCATAAAAATAATCTTTCCTTTTATGTTTCACCATATACGTTTATGATTTTATGTGACATACAAGTTACTTATTACTCGTATTAATTACACGTTTACACTTTTACAAATTCACTTGACTTATAATTACACACGCATACGGAACACAATTCACAAACCATTAGGGTTTGGCATACCTTATTCGATTAACATATCAAAACTAGGGTTTACGCTTACATGACCTTTACTTGTTTAATATACTTTTAAAACTCATATGTGGTTCGGTTCAACTTAGGGTTTCAATTAATAAGTTATTACGCAAGTCTTAACTCATCTACATACTTAACTCATTCAAGTTATCATGTTTTATACCTTAGTCGAATGATATGCATGGTTCGGTTATAATTACATATGGTTTGGTCCTTATTTAATTCGACATATACATGACCCGATTCAATATTACATATTACGTACATAGCTCTTAAATACTTGTAAGGTTTAATCATTAGGGTTTTCCTTGTTTTGATTCCATTCGGCTCGGTCACAAAACAAAACAACAAACTCGACTAAAACAAAACATATTACAATATATTAACGCAAGGTACATCAAAGGAAGACGAGAATAGGTTATACCTTGACTTGGTTGAGCAAAAATCTCGACACCAAGGGTGTTTGATATTCGGCCGAGCAAGAGAGAAAAAGAAAAAGAGGCAACAACAAAACTAGGGTTTCACTTTTGTGATTATCTGTTGTATATATAGTAGTTGTATTTGATTTAGGCTTAGGAGGGGATTGGGTTTCGGTTTGGCCCAACCGAACACAACCCAAACGCACACCTTATGGCTTCGGCCTATGGTCCATTGAACAAAACAAACACGACCCAAATCATTTACGAAACGTCCAATCTTCGTCGTACCAAAATCGATCACGTAATATATTTTAGTTAGGTTTTAATTATTCACAAGTTAAGTTTTAAATTTCGTTAAATGTTATAATTATATTTTACGTATTTTATATGTAAAACCCACATTTTTTAAACGCGTAAAAATACCCAAAATACCCTTCAATCTCGAACTTATAAAAGACGTAAATTATTAAACGTATACATCACGACCATAACTTAAATGTTCATATCGTTAACATTCGAACAATTAAAATTTTTACGGAAATAAACTTACGCTAAATTAATTTATACACGTTTATTTTATGGCACACATTTTCTTTTTAGATCATCCCTAGCCGAAAATTTCAAGGTGCACACAACGTATCAAGTCAAGGAATGAGACCAAATTCATAATTAACGTAAATATAGAAGTCCCATTATATTTTTCCTTGATTGGTGGGCTTTTCCTTTTTGGTGTATCTCTTTCACGGCAACTACATTAAAATGCATATCACATATTTTATTCTTGTCACAAAACCAATATCACAACAATATCACAAACCCTAGCACCTAAAACCAAAAACCACGGCTGCCATTTTCTTTCACTTTCTGTCGAATCAAGGGAGGTAACAAGGAGACTCGTACGTGGTTCGTGAGTATCTCGTGATCATGGGCGTGGCTAGGAATCCATACGTGGGCTTATACATCGGGTTCGAGGGGATTGTTGCTGATTCGGGGGTGGCTGAATTCGACCCAGGCACCACATTTGTTTCGTGTCTTTTCTTGTATTCACGCTTCAAGGGTAACACTTCACTCTCGTTTAATTTGATTGATCATGTTTCTTTCTTCCGAAAATACTCATGAATCGACTAGGACGCTTGCTAAAAATCGATCATATAAGTTACAGGAAATAACAAGAATAACATGTTAATATTTGTGCTTTTGAATCATTGTTTTCTGTTTTCGACCATCCCTTGATTTATTATGGATCGACCCATACTGTTAGACCATAACCGAACTTTTATCATGTCATAAAAACCAAGAAGCAAAGCCTAGAAAACCTAGGAAATCATAAAATGGGAAACTTGCTAAAAATGGAAAGCCGTCTTAATCGAGTGTTTCTGATTCTTATAGAGCGTTATCTAATTCATATAGGTTCCGGGCGACGTGATTGATCTCCTTTCTTGACTTTACTTTCATTGTTGATTGCTTCAATAAGGTATGATATTCTGACCTTTCTCTTAAGGTTTCTCGTGATCTCTTTGCATCTTTGATCTCTTGCCATATTGATATTGAACCTTTGCTTTGCTATTGAACCCTTGATATTGATCCTTTGCTATTGAAACCTTTGATAATTGAACCTTTGATAGTGGACTATTGATTTGATTTGTGAACTGCTAATATTGAACCTTTGATATTGATTGAACTATATATATTGTACACTTTGACTGTCGTTGATACCCGAGCCATTAACTAGGCATGGGGTTCCATGTCCGTGTCATTGATGCACCAATGGCATGACTCCAGTGTGCACGAGTGATGTTGCACACCGTCCCCATATTTGTATTGATTATGCGCGCTTTGGATATATTGTATGGCCACTATTTGTTTTGCAGGGGGCGTATGGATGCATCCTAGATTTGTTTTGATTTGAATTTGATATGATATGATTTGTTTTGGTGATGCGGTGAGTGTGTGCAATACACCCCCTCACATTTTGGGAGCTAGCTACTCCACTGGTTACTGAGGTCTCCCCTCATATTGGTTTGGTATTCCGAGGTCACCCCTCCGAATACAATGGTTACTATTGGTTACTTGGCTGCTATTGCCACTATTGATATGGTCTGTTTTGTTGGCTCGATAGATTTCACAACCCTTACACTTTTGATATGCCTATATTGTACCTTCTGGATTCCCCACTGCACCATATTCCGAATTGACTGTCCTTTACCCAATACCCTTATATGACTCATTCTACTACCAAGATATATATGTTCCATTACTTTGATCTGTTACACTCTCATTCCATTACTTCAGATTATCGTTCCATTCACGTACTGGGTTGTTATATGTTATTGGATTTGATTATGATATTCATGTTTATATGACTACTGATTACTCTGTATGATATGGATGTATGCGATATAAGATTACCTGTTGTCATCTGATGATATGCTATTCATCAAGTTATGTGATCCTTTGATGTGTCTGGTAACCGTGCTTGTGTGAAATCGATTGTTGATCTGTTTATCTTTTGTACCTCGTTCAGTTAATCTCGTGGACTATGACTATTCCGTTGTATTCTTATCTGTTTATTGTTGACCTGCCATGTTACATTTCTGCCTATACTACGGTTTGATTAGGTAAATGGGTCATCTTGTGACGTCTGGCTTGTTAATTTGTTTAGTTGCCTGATATGTCTTTAATTTATTTAATTATAATGCTCATACTGTATTTTCCTACTTATTATGTGTGACTGCCATGCTTTGACTCTGTTAGTATTTCCGCTGTTATGATACTGGTTATGTTTTTGACTAAGGGTTTTGACTCGGTGAATTGCCATGCTCACTTATTAATTAATTGCTTCCGCCATAGATATGCTTGTATGTCTTCTCGATTTCCTATTTGATTGTATGACATATATGTTGTGTAGATGCGACGCCTGCTATGTTTACTTATGTTTCAGTTCTTGTATGCTTTGTTTTTATGTGCTTGTTTATATGTCTTCGATGCTTTGCTTTGCTTCGTTCTCCTTGTTATCGATTCGTTTTGGATATCTCATAATTGTGCGCAGGATCCTCATTGACTCATTGTTCTCTTTTTGCGACTTTGTTATCCGTTTCCTTTGTTTTCATTTCGCATTTCAGATTTTATTTAGATTTCGTTTTGTTATATCCTGCTCACTGGGCTTTTAAGCTCAAGCATTTCTTTTCTGGCAGGTGTTAGGTTTGAAGATGGGCTTTGATGGGCTGAGAGTTGGATTATAGTGGACCAACCCTAGATACCTTATTATTTGGATTTATTTTGTTGGGCTATCGTTTGGAGATTTCATTTTATTTTAGACATATTGGATTTTGTATTTTCCTTGTAAGTCATTCGTCTATATGACTTGGTACTTCATTTCTTTAAGGCTTTCGTTTATAAAATTTTGTTTGTATGTTCTGATATGACACCAGAATGTGACACTTCTACCCTTGTTGGGTTGGGGTGTTACAATTATGGTATAAGAGCTAAGGTTTCGTCTTGTTGACCTTAGGATTGACCTGTGAGGATTGAGTAGACATTAGGCTTCCGTCTGTTCTGATCTCTTCCGATTCGTTTTGATTGTCGTTCAGATTTGACTTCGATATTCGTTTGTCTTCGCTGATTTGGCCTTCTTCTTTTCGCATCGAATTTTGTTTATTTTGTCTTCGCACATTCGTTTGTCGATCGTTAGATGGAGACTACTCGTAGAGTCGAAGATGATGGTGCCGACCCTGCATTGCTGCAACAATTTCTGGAGAGGTTCGTGAAACAGAAGCCGCAACCGATCGTGATGTTGCCGGAGACGTCAGGATGCTGCTGCAGGGAGCTGGACGGATCAACCAAAGGCGCAAAGACGGAGACAAGATTCAACTAGTGGCTGAGAAGGTTCATCTACTTCATATGATTGGGCACGATTTGTGTTACTCCGATTTGTTTGTCACGTGTTTTGAGGCGGTTTGATATTTTGCTCGGTATACTTTCTTTGATTTGTTCAGAGCTCGGTTTGAATCGTGAAGTTTATCATTTAGCATCTTGGTGATATCTCAGTTTTATTTTTGGATCGTCAATAATGAGTCATGAGGAGCCGTTCGAGCAACTGGGTGGCCTTCTTTCTTTTATGATATGGTAAGTTGGGTTGATGTATTATATGTTGTATGTATGTGATCTGGTCTGCTTTGGTATGTTACTTGATGTGTTATGTTTTGATGTGATTTTGGCTATGTGGTTTGTCATGACCCGGGACAGAATATGGTGACAATAAGGACTTGTTATGTGATGCAAGTATTATGACACCTGATCAACGTGATAATACCGAGATCATATAATTTGAACTTATTGGAATCATACGACATTTTGGGAAATGCCTGGGGGCTGGTACGTGAATGGACTAAGACTTATAACCGTTATTTGTCACTCCTCATATCCGATTGGAATTCTGTACCTCTTTGTGAGATTCTCACCGACATCTGTTATGTATAAGTTTTGTACGCTTTGGAACCGAAATCGTTATGGTCTGTGTGACACTATGAATTGCTACGTCTGCCTTAAACTAGTATCGCTCTCTGCGACTGGCGACTTCAATTTTCGAGGACGAAAATTTTCTTTTAGAGGGGAAGAGTTGTAAAACCCACATTTTTGAACACGTGAAAATACCCAAAATACCCTTCAATCTCGAACTTATAAAAGACGTAAATTATTAAACGTATACATCACGACCATAACTTAAATGTTCATATCATTAACATTCGAACAATTAAAATTTTTACGGAAATAAACTTACGCTAAATTAATTTATACACGTTTATTTTATGGCACACATTTTCTTTTTAGATCATCCCTAGCCGAAAATTTCAAGGTGCACACAACGTATCAAGTCAAGGAATGAGACCAAATTCATAATTAACGTAAATATAGAAGTCCCATTATATTTTCCTTGATTGGTGGGCTTTTCCTTTTTGGTGTATCTCTTTCACGGCAACTACATTAAAATGCATATCACATATTTTATTCTTGTCACAAAACCAATATCACAACAATATCACAAACCCTAGCACCTAAAACCAAAAACCACGGCTGCCATTTTCTTCACTTTCTGTCGAATCAAGGGAGGTAACAAGGAGACTCGTACGTGGTTCGTGAGTATCTCGTGATCATGGGCGTGGCTAGGAATCCATACGTGGGCTTATACATCGGGTTCGAGGGGATTGTTGCTGATTCGGGGGTGGCTGAATTCGACCCAGGCACCACATTTGTTTCGTGTCTTTTCTTGTATTCACGCTTCAAGGGTAACACTTCACTCTCGTTTAATTTGATTGATCATGTTTCTTTCTTCCGAAAATACTCATGAATCGACTAGGACGCTTGCTAAAAATCGATCATATAAGTTACAGGAAATAACAAGAATAACATGTTAATATTTGTGCTTTTGAATCATTGTTTTCTGTTTTCGACCATCCCTTGATTTATTATGGATCGACCCATACTGTTAGACCATAACCGAACTTTTATCATGTCATAAAAACCAAGAAGCAAAGCCTAGAAAACCTAGGAAATCATAAAATGGGAAACTTGCTAAAAATGGAAAGCCGTCTTAATCGAGTGTTTCTGATTCTTATAGAGCGTTATCTAATTCATATAGGTTCCGGGCGACGTGATTGATCTCCTTTCTTGACTTTACTTTCATTGTTGATTGCTTCGAATAAGGTACAGATATTCTGACCTTTCTCTTAAGGTTTCTCGTGATCTCTTTGCATCTTTGATCTCTTGCCATATTGATATTGAACCTTTGCTTTGCTATTGAACCCTTGATATTGATCCTTTGCTATTGAAACCTTTGATAATTGAACCTTTGATAGTGGACTATTGATTTGATTTGTGAACTGCTAATATTGAACCTTTGATATTGATTGAACTATATATATTGTACACTTTGACTGCCGCTTGATACCCGAGCCATTAACTAGGCATGGGGGTTCCATGTCCGTGTCATTGATGCAACAATGGCATGACTCCAGTGTGCACGAGTGATGTTGCACACCGTCCCCATATTTGTATTGATTATGCGCGCTTTGGATATATTGTATGGCCACTATTTGTTTTGGTAGGCGTATGGATGCATCCTAGATTTGTTTTGATTTGAATTTGATATGATATGATTGGTGATGCGGTGAGTGTGTGCAATACACCCCTCACATTTTGGGAGCTAGCTACTCCACTGGTTACTGAGGTCTTCCCTCATATTGGTTTGGTATTCCGAGGTCACCCCTCCGAATACAATGGTTACTATTGGTTACTTGGCTACTATTGCCACTATTGATATGGTTTGTTTTGTTGGCTCGGGATAGATTGGACAACCCTTACACTTTTGATATGCCTATATTGTACCTTCGGATTCCCCACTGCACCATATTCAATTGACTGTCCTTACCCAATACCCTTATATGACTCATTCTACTACCAAGATATATATGTTCCATTACTTTGATCTGTTGCACTCTCATTCCATTACTTCGATTATCGCTCCATTCACGCATCGGGTTGTTATATGTTATTGGATTTGATTATGATATTCATGTTTATATGACTACTGATTACTCTGTATGATATGGATGTATGCGATATAAGATTACCTGTTGTCATCTGATGATATGCTATCTTACTGTTATGTGATCCTTTGATGTGTCCGGTAACCGTGCTTGTGTGAAATCGATTGTTGATCTGTTTATCTTTTGTACCTCGTTCAGTTAATCTCGTGGACTATGACTATTCCAATTCTTATCTTATTGTTGACCCTGCCGCCACGCTATACTACGGTTTGATTAGGTAAATGGGTCATCTTGTGACGCCCGCTTGTTAATTTGTTTAGTTGCCTGATATGTCTTTAATTTATTTAATTATAATGCTCATACTGTATTTTCCTACTTATTATGTGTGACTGCCATGCTTTGACTCTGTTAGTATTTCCGCTGTTATGATACTGGTTATGTTTTTGACTAAGGGTTTTGACCTGTGTGAATTGCCATGCTCACTTATTAATTAATTGCTTCCGCTTGGCTGTAGATATCCGGTTGGCTTGTATGTCTTCTGATTTCCTATTTGATTGTATGACATATATGTTGTGTAGATGCGACGCCTGCTATGTTTACTTATGTTTCAGTTCTTGTATGCTTTGTTTGTATGTGCTTGTTTATATGTCTTCGATGCTTTGCTTTGCTTCGTTCTCCTTGTTATCGGTTCGTTTTGGATATCTGTATAATTGTGTTCTGCAAGATCCTCATTGACTCATTGTTCTCTTTTCACTGCGACTTTGTTATCCGTTTCCTTTGTTTTCATTTCACATTTCAGATTTTATTTAGCTTTCGTTTTGTTATATCTGTTCACTGGGCTTTTTAAACTCAGCCGCATTTCTTTTCCTGCGGCAGGTGTTAGGTTTGAAGATGGGCTTTGATGGGCTGAGAGTTGGATTATAGTGGACCAACCCTAGATACCTTATTATTTGGATTTATTTTGTTGGGCTATCGTTTGGAGATTTCATTTTATTTTAGACATATTGGATTTTGTATTTTCCTTGTAAGTCATTCGTCTATATGACTTGGTACTTCATTTCTTTAAGGCTTTCGTTTATAAAATTTTGTTTGTATGTTCTGATATGACACCAGAATGTGACACTTCTACCCTTGTTGGGTTGGGGTGTTACATTATAAATTTCGATTCCAAGGGTATTTTAGTCTTTAATCAGTTTTTAGATTTTCAGGTTTTACAATTATACAAGTTACATACTGCTACATTTGTAAAGACATTTAGAGTGATGAAGATAGTTTGTGGATAATACTGAATTGATAACTTTGAGCTTGTTTGTATCTCCATTAAAAGATGCCACAGAAAACACCCCTCCATTATTAAGGGACCAATAATATCTATCGGGCTGGGGTACAAGATTAATATTAGTGGTCGCAACTACAGCAGCGTGTAATTGTGTTTGCTCAGTTCCACCCCTCGCATTGCGACGCAAAGAAGACTCTAAACTAGGAGCCTCTAATTTAGAACGGAGACTCACGTCTTTACAATTTTCTAACGCGTATATCCTAGGAAACAAATCTTTAAATATACCTGTTTTGCTCCATTTATCTTTCCAAAAGCGAATGTTACTGCCATCACCCACTTTCATTTTTAAGAATTCTCAAAAATCGACCCCTGTTCTTTGATAACTCGCATTTCATTCACAATAGATAACCAACAAGAACGGTGGCTGCTACGAAACTTCATACCGAGATTACCATCTTCCCCATGAATTGCTTTAATAACTCTCGTCCATAGAGAACCTTTGTCTGCAAAAAATCTCCACACCCATTTAAGCATTAAAGCCCGGTTAAGGGCGTAAAGGCTTGCCACCCCAAGACCCCCTTGCTCTCTCGGGGTAGTAACAGAGCTCCATTTAACCCAAGAGGCTTTTTTGCTCTCAAGTTCGTGTCCATTGAAGAATTGTCTTCGGATGGCCTCCAATTCATTAAGAACACGGATTGGGGTTTTGTATATGGACATATAAAAAATTGGAATGGAACCAAGAAACAGATTTCAACAACGTGAGACGACCACCTATGGATAGCGCTTTCATTTTCCATTTAGATAATCGTTCTTTAACTTTGTCGATAACCTCCTGCCAAGCGTCTACACGATGCATATTGTCTCCCACTTTAGTACCCAGGTATTTAAATGGAGTACTAAGAATCAAGCACCCAAGTTTAGCTCCTGTTTGAATGATCTTATTGCTATCCACACGAACCCCCGTGATTTTGCTTTTGTTCATATTTATTTTGAGGCCAGAAGCGCGATGAAAGCATTCCAAAACGTTTGTAAGAGTCTCAACGTTCCTCTCACACCACTTGCAGACGAACACCGCATCATTCGCAAAAAACAAATGAGATATGGTCAATGAATTATTAAGATTGATCCCCGTGAACATACCAGTATCAACCACTCGCTGAAATGATATATGAAGCGATTCCATTATGAGAATGAATAAAAAAGGAGAAAGTGAATCGCCTTGTTTTAAACCCTTAAAAATTTGGAATTCCGACGTAGGGCTACCATTGATGAGGATGGAACCTCTGGAAGACCGCAAGCAGCTTTGCATCCATTGACGCCATTTACCACCAAAACCGAACTTTACTAGAATCTCGTCCAAGAAATCCCATCTTATCGAATCGTATGCTTTTTCAAAGTCCACCTTGAAAATGAGGGCTTGTTTTTTTCTTCAACGAACACCATTTCATGATTTCAGTAAGGATGAAAGGACCATCCATAATTTGTCTGCCTGAAACGAACGCGGATTGAACTTCGTGAATAAGATCTCCAATCACAGGAGCAAGTCTGTTGGCCATTATTTTAGTGATAATCTTGTATAGGCTGCCAATAAGACTAATCGGTCTGAAATCTTTAACCAAATTCGCATTAGGTATTTTCGGAATAAGTGCAATAAAAGAAGAATTACACCCACTCGCAAAAACCCCGTGATTAAAGAAATATTTAACTGCCAACGTCACCTCTTTTTCCAAAATGTCCCAAAATCTACGATAGAACCCGAACGTGAAGCCGTCCGGACCAGGCGACTTGTCTATACCACAATCCCAAACAGCCCGCTTTATCTCCTCGCGGGTGACTTCAGAATCCAAAACCTCCCTTTGATGTTGACTGAGCGATTTAGGGAAATCCATGTCTAAAGAAATATGATTGTCAACAGGCCGAGCGAATCTGTCTTGAAAATGCTTCAGAAATTCATCCTTAACAATATTCGGTTCGTCAATCCACTTACCTTCCTTCATAATCCCTCTAATGCTCATTTGTTTCCTCTTTTTATTGAGGATACCATGGAAGTAATGCGAATTTTCATCTCCTTCTACTGCCCACTTAATCTTAGCTTTTTGCAACGTTTCTGTAGCGTTGGTTTTGTTGATATTATATATGGAATTAATTACCTCCATTCTTTTACAAACTATCACGTCTGTTCCTTTACCAGTGTCTATCAACGAGTCAATCTTGCTAAGTTCATCTTGCAGATTCTTAATATCAACCCTCGAACTGTTACCGTTACTAGAAATCCACTCCCTTATTTTACCTTTGAGAAATTTCAGTTTCTTCATCATATTAAGCATCTCATTATGACTGTCACCAGGAGCTGAAGTCCAGGTGTCCTCAATAAACTTAGCGAATCCTTCTTTCTCAAGCCAGTGGTGATAAAAACGAAACGGACATGGCCCATAATCAATCATAGATTCTTTGAGGAGGATCGGGGCGGTGATCTGATAAGTATCTGTCCAAAGTGGTAGCGCTAAGGTTAGGGAAGGAGTTCCACATGTTTTCTGATATAAGAAAACGATCCAGCTTGCTCATCTTCTTAGCCGATTTGTGACACCAAGTATATGCACTTCCGCCTAGAGGAACTTCCGACAAGCCTGAATTAAGAATGAATGAATTAAATACCTGGGCGTCGCGAGCATGAAATACCGAGCCAAATCTGTCTGATTGAAAACGCACTTCGTTGAAATCCCCCATCATAATCACTTCCCCTTTCCAGTTGTTCGCAACCATTGACAGATAATCCCATAGCATTCTCTTCTCTGATTTGTCTTGAGGAGCATAGACTACCACCAGTAAGATATCAATATTAGTTTTAGTCCAGACGCCTCTCACAATAACAAAATAATCAGAAACTGTAACGCTCTTCTTTTTGAAACAGTTGGGATCCCAAGTACATAGAATACCTCCTGAGTTCCCGATCGAATCACTGTGAACAAATTCAAATGCAAGGTTACCCCAACATGATTTATCCGTGAACAATTCCATGTGCTCCATTTTAGTTTCTTGTAACGCCAAAATGTTAACTTTATGTTTGACACATAACTCCCTTACCCAATCTTTTTTGGCCTTTTGGGCGAGGCCTTGAATGTTAAGAGACATAAAATTCATCGATGGATCGAACCATCTCCTTGGGATTCTATTATCCTCGTAATATCGTTCTCACAACCCTCCATATTATACCCCATAGTTTTGCCAACTTTGACTAATTCTTCCATACATTTCAAAATGGATCCACCTGATTTCGGCACTTTGGAGACTTTGAAATGTCCAAAACTACCTGAATGATTGCTCTTAGATTTGGATTTACTACAAACACTATTGGTGTCGTTTCTCTCCTGAATAACTTCCTTTGGTAGAGGGATGTTCCTGACCTGATCCGCGACTTCAGAAGGTGTGAATCCTGGTGGATATTCCCGGCTGCTAGAAGTATCAGACAACTTGGTAGTGACCTGTTGTTTCTCCTTGTTAAGATATTCATAAATATTAGAGTTAATTGCATTTTTGGTCCCTGTGGTATGGCCAAATTGCAGATTTGGTCCCTAAAGCTTTGAAAGTGCACCAGAGGTCCTCATTTTCAAGTTTTCGTTGCATGTTTAGTCCCTGATCAACATAAAATGTCTAAAATGCCCTTGTCTTCTTCTTTCCTATTTTCTTTTCAGTCCATCATTTTAGTTTCTTACATAAATGGTCCTTGTGTCTTGCCACTTTTACAAATTTAGTCTAATTTTTTTTATTTATTTATTTAACTATTAATATTAGTATTATATTTTTTTATAAGTTTTCGCTTATTTTTATACGTCCGTTTTTCTTACATTTTTGTCCGTTTTCGTCCTTATTTATACGTTTTCGTCAATTTTTATACGTTTTCGTCCGTTTTTATACCTTTTCGGCCGTTTATATACGTTTTTGTCCGTTTTTATACTTTTTCTTCCGTTTTTATATGTTTTTCTTACGTTTTCTTCCGTTTTTCTTACGTTTTCATACGTGTTTATCCGTTTTTATACATTTTCGTCAGTTATATACGTTTTCGTCAATTTTTATACGTTTTTCTTACGTTATCATACATTTTTATTCGTTTTAATACGTTTTAGTTCGTTCTTATCTGTTTTCATCCGTTTTATATCGTTTCAACTGTTTATATACGTTTTCGTAAGTATTTATACGTTTTTGTCCATTTTTACACGTTTTCATCATTTTTTTACGTTTTCATCTGTTTTTTTACGTTTTCGTCCGTTTTTATATGTTTTCATCATTTTTTTACGTTTTCATCCGTTTTCGTCTGTTTTTTTACGTTTTCGTAAGTTTTTTTACGTTTTTGTCCTTTTTTATATGTTTTTGTCTGTTTTTTTCATTTTCGTCTGTTTTTTTTTACATTTTCATCCGTTTTTATACGTTTTCGTCCGTTTTTTTACATTTTCGTCCATTTTTTTAAGTTTTCATTTTTTTTTACGTTTTCGTCCATTTTTTCTTACGTTTTTATCCTTCTTTATCTGTTTTCATCCGTTTTTTATCTAATGGCTAATATAAGTTGACCAATTTTTCTAAAAAGTTTCAAAACATTTCCAAAAATTTTTGAAAATTTTTTTTGAAAAAAAAAATTTCGAATAATTTTTTTTGGAAAAAAAATTTTCAAAAAAGTTTTGTCGAAAAAAATTTTCGAAAAAAAAAAATTTCAAAATTTTTTTTTTTTAAAAAAAAATTTGAAAAAAAAATATTCAAAATTTTTTTTTGAAATTATTTTCGAAAAAAATTTTCAAAAAAGTTTTGTGGAAAAAAAAAAATTTTTCGAAAAAAAAAATATTCAAAAATTATTCCGAATAAATTTTTCAAAATTATTTTTTAAAATTTTTTTGAAAATTTTCGAATTTTTTTGAAAATTACACGGTTGTTCCATTTATGTAATATTAATAGTTAAATAAATATTAATAGTTAAATAAATAATAAAAAAAAAATATCGGACTAAATCTATAGAACATGGCAAGACACAAGGACCATTTATGTAAGAAACTAAAATGATGGACTGAAAAGAAAATAGGAAAGAAGAAGACAAGGGCATTTTAGACATTTTATGTTGATCAGGGACTAAACATGCAACGAAAACTTGAAAATGGGGACCTCTGGTGCACTTTCAAAGTTTTATGGACCAAATCTGCAATTTGGCCATACCAAAGGGACCAAAAATGCAATTATAATGGGTCATCTGACTGTTCCTTACGTTGTCCTTCCGATTGAGTGAAAATCGTTTCAGCTACAGCATCAGTGTCACTATTCTCTCCAATTTCGTTGTTCTCCTGTAGACTCCCTTCCCTGTCTGATAGCCCCTCATCAAGTATGCTCTCATTGTCCGACTTCTCCATGAATTCAGGGACCCACCCAGGTACGTCTTTGGCCCTGATCCAAAATATTTTCCCATGAAAGATAACTTTAAAGGTTTCGAAAACATTGCACCTTATTTTCGTAAATAAGAAAAGCCTTTAGAGTGGTAATATATGTCATCCTGATCATCAACATCCAAAAGGTCTCCCCATTTGTTAGCAATTTTCCTGAATGTGTTAGCATTCCACAATTCAAATGTTCGTGGATGTGTTAAAGGTTTATGTTAAAAACGTGTTAGATACATAAACTATTCAGCACGCTCATTTTTTAAAATATGAATTAATTAACTTAACTTTTCGTTTTCTTGTAATAACTTTTTTTATTTTCTTTGAGTAATCATAGTATTCAATCTTTTGCTCGACTAATCGACGGGGTTTGAATCGATCATCACACAGATTCAAAACGGGTAAAGCCATAATCATTTTTTAAAAAATAATCAATTAACTTAACTTTTCATTTTCTTGTTTTTGAAGAGAAATCAAATAACGTATTTTTTTCTTTCAGTAATCATGGTTTCCAACATTTTGCCCGACTAATCTACGGAGTTTGAATCCATCACCATACAGATTCAAAACGGGTAAAGCCATCCCTTTTGAGGTGTTTGTCCTGGAGCTATTCAATACCAGATACTCCGAAATCAATTGCGGTATTTTAGTCATAGTATTTGAACAAATGAAGAAATGCTTAAAATGTGATGTGAGCTTAGCAAAAAAAAATGTCAAGAAGGCCACCAAAATTGTAACCTGTACCTAGTGTTTTTACTTTGGTTATACCAACATATAACTTTTCTGATAATCATTTTCTATTAGGGTGATTTTTGCTGGATTACTAACTCATCAAAATGGCTTCGATTCAAAACGCGGAATAGAAATATGTCTATGCATAGTTTATGTGGCCTTAATTGTAACCTGTACCTACTGTTTTTACTTTGGTTATACCAACATATAACTTTTCTGATAATCATTTTCTACTAGGGTGATTTTCGCTATTATGAGGTACAAAATCCTTTTTGTTATTTTCTTTAATAAGATACTTCACTTTTAATACATGCCATTGACAATATTGTAAGTTGTTCCGATTGTTTTTACCTCGGTTATATTTGCTTGTAACCAACAATTTGTTAGATACTTGAATGTAGCTCTAGATGGGCTTAAAAAATGTATGATTAATTGAATGAACAAATTTATACTTCTAATCCATATTATGATGGTCATTAAACATCATCTAATCCACAGTTCTATTGTCATATTTATACTTGTGAGTTCAGACTAGAAAAAGAAGGAATAAAGTGGATAATATGAAGACAATCAGTAAAGAGGTCCTCAAGGAGACCAAGTTTTGGAGTTGTAAGTTTTAAAAAATCTTCAAATGTTATAATTCATGAAAAAGAGAAATACATTTGTCAAAATTTTATATCCATTGAAACGAATTAGTTGTAGTAACTCTTGTGTTACTACGTCAAGCATTTTGAAGCTAATCGTTTATGTTTCCTACAACTATATGTGTTAATGTTTTATCAATCGACAAGTTTCACATTTTATTGATAGTATGATCTAGCCTAAAGATTTTGTTTCATTGGTTAATATTGGATGGAATGTATGGTTTCATTTTACAAAGTTTGTGTGTTTGTTGGAAAATGAGTTTTGCAAAATGAGTTTTTGCAAATTTTGGACACTATTTAATATATGTATATGTTATATATATTTATATTTATTGGTAGCTTTGCGTTCTCCTTGACGAGAGCTTCGCAACGAGCTAAAGCGTGTCCAAAATGGAGTTGAAACGAATGAGATATCGTGTCTCAAAGTGAGGCACCTGAAACATAAAAACTTTGAAAAATGGGAGAATCCCACATCGCCCAAAACAAGAAGTGGATGCTTGTTTATAAGGAAATCATAGTGTTGGCTAGCAAATTCCTTTGGGTTGGTTATGCTCCCACTCCTACGTGCGTGCGCGCAGGGGGTGCAGAAAATGGGATTTTCGGGTCAAAATATGCGAATCTGTTGTTGATAAAACAGATCTTCATTTATGTTTTCAAAAGATTTGAATCTGTTTTAAGGGAATCGAGTTAAACACGAGCCTCGTTTCACGACCTTTTACTGCTTTCATTTAATTATCTTTATAGAGTCTGTCTTCTGCTTCTACCCTTTTCTGTCTGTGTTTAGTTTTCTGTTTTACATTCTGTTATTTAATAATAATCTGATTTATTATTTTAATAAAAGTGTACACAGTTTTAATGTTGTCCTACATTGGTTAGGGATAAAAATGAAAGTGTGTTTATAAAGCTTATTACATTTCAATTGTGCAGGTGTCTGGTAAAAGTTTTTGTAAGATAGCTATTTAAAAGTTCAACACTTGCAATTTCTGTGATAGAAAAAAACCTCAGCCGTTTTTTAGTTTTTGTTATTTTGGAACAAAACCCTCAAAAGCCTCTAAAGGTTTTTTCAAAAAGAAATCAAATGCTTTTTTTTAGTTTTTGTTATTTTAGAAAAAAAAAAATCAAAAGCCTCAAAAAGGTTTTTCTAAAAAGAAATCAAACACTTTTTTTAGTTTTTGTTATTTTTGTAAAAAAAAAATCAAAAGCCTCTAACAGTTTTTCTAAAAAGAAATCAAATACTTTATAAAAGTCATTCTTCCTTATTTGTTAAAAAAAAAAATAAAAAAAAATTGTATGGTCTTTTTTAATCACAAAAAGCTTTTGTTCAAGCACCCTATCAAAGATGCTAACTAGGATTAGTATATGTGATTATTAACACATGATTACGAACTTCTAGCATCTCAAAATTACACTAAAGATGATAAATGCATAAATTATAGAACGTTTCTTCGGTATAAACGTCAACCAAGGCTATTGACAAATTGCAAAGTGACGCTTTGAAATTGATTGTGACGTTTTAGACTTTTTTTTTTTTTTTTTTTTTAAGCAGAATGAACAAAAGATTTTTTTAGACAAAAGGTTTGAACATGCAAATGAACAAATGGTTAAAATTTAGGGTATGTTTGTTATGCAGGTTTGACATGGTAATGCACGTTTGACATGGTATTTGGAGTTGGAAGATACAAAACTTATTTTGGTTTAAAAAATAGATTTAAAAATAGGGTTTTGCTAATGACAGCCCTTATGGTTGTGGTTAATTTAATACAAGGAATTAAATCATCCAATTAAAATCAAATGTTTGTTGTGCGTCCAGATTTTTAGGGATTGTTCATGTTTTTCGGGTTTGACATCCCATCATAGTGATTTATAGATGACTTTGTAATAAAACTCATTCTCTTAACGACAACCCTAAAGGCTGTCATTAACAAAACCCTTAAAAATAAAGAACTGTATCTATTGAGCACACTTTTCAAATCCGTGCGAAGATGAGAGGTTTTATCTCTTTTTCTCTTTATCTCTTTCTCTCTCTTCCTACTAGGGATGAGCAGCGGCACCGGAAAAACGGTACGTTACCGGAACCGTAACGGTACCGACCCGTACCGGTACCGGTTTTATATACTCGGTACGGTACCGGTACTATGAAAATGGTGAGAAAAAAAAATGATACCACAAAATTCGGTACGGGATAATAACGGGAATTCCCGAGTTCGGTACCGGAATACAAAAGGTTTTCCTTTTGAAATAAACGCATGATCCAAACAGTCTTATTCACATTTACATGCACTGGAACGTTGGAAACAAAAAAAAAGTCCACATATCCCTCCTAAAACCTTTTGTATATTGTAGCTAATTATAAACTGATTTTTGTGAGTTGATTGTAACGGGTCAAAACTGGATTTTGCTGTCACAATGGGTTAACGAGTCAAAAAGGGTCAAAACAGGATATGCCAAATGTAATTAGACACTTTTGTTAGCCAAACACCCCTTTAAGTAGTTGGATTTCTTTGCTACTTAATTCAATTTGCCAAACGCCCCTTTATAGTGCAGTCCAAGTTACTTTGTGTGGCAGTATGCTGATAAATTTAGTGCCAGTTGACAGTGGATGTTTTTGGGTTGGTTATCAATGTTTTTTTATTCATATGTACCTCACCTAATCATAAGTTCAAAATGAGTGGTATATGACCAAGATATATGATCAGTATATATGACCAGTATATGACAAGTATATATGACACATTTGGTTAGTGGCTCAAATGCGTACCACCAAGATATATGATCAGTATATATGACCATCCTTTGATATATGATCAGTTGGGACCCCATCATTTTATTAACATTCTAAGTATTTTAAAATGGCCAATGTCATACCATCTTTTATGCGTACCACCAATGTCATACCATTTTATATTAAGATTCTAAGTATTTGAATAGGTAAACGGTTCTCTGCCGTTTTAGTACCGTTTTACCGGAACCGATACCGGTACTAGATTAAGATACGGTTCCGGGAACGGGATTTTGAATTTAGGTCGGGAAGAAATTCGGTACATCAAATACGGTGCCTGTACGGTACCAAAATGGCACCGTCCTCATCCCTACCTCCTACTGTATTAAAATATAAATTTTTTAAAGGTTTTGCTAAAACAATGCTCATTGAGCAATGGTTAACAAAATAAGTATGAAAACAATCACTAATTATTATAGTTCATTTATTGTGCATTAAATACATAAAATACTTTAATATAGAAATAATATGTTATTAAAGGTAATTTTTATGTTTATTTATTGTGCATTAACTATACAATTACTTTAAATAGATAAAGAATATGTTATTTAATTTGGGTTAACCATTGCTCATTAGACATTTTTTTAGCAAGACCATTTTTTTAAATATTAAATTATATATCAAATTTTAAAATAATAAATTTTATACCTACATCAAATCCAAATCTAAATCATAATCCTAATCAAATCCAAATCCGAAACCCGTCTACAAACCAAACGGCTCGTAAAGTGGAGTTAGATGGAAATAAATGGTCATGAAAGGATTTTTCACGTGATTTATGTTGTAGAGAATATTTTTTTTATTTATCGCATCAATTATTGATTGTAATGAAACTTTTTCAAAAAATAAAGACGGAATGTACGTTAGTACTAAGAAAGTTCAGCACATTGGTTTAAAGCTTTTTCGTAAGCACCTAAGTAACCAATGCACACAACTTGCCAAGTACCAAAATTCATTTTTATCTTAGCTAACCTTTCATTCATATGATTCTATATATATACCCACTTTTTGTTACAAACTCCTCCGATGTGGGACATTTTGCTCTTGCTATTGCTTTTGTGTAAAGGGAGGGATCACTACAACACATGTGTTATTTGCTAACTTTCTTTATATTTCTCACCCTTGCAAACATGATGTAAAGTTATTATGCTTATAAGACTATGACTATCCCACTTACATACTATAGCCAAAACATACTTACTTTAATTTCACTGGTACATAATAGACTACAATAGTACAAGTCATCTTAGTAGAATCATGTGAAATGAATTAAGTTTTGTTGGAAGTTAACCATGAAAAAGGTATGTATTGCAATATTCTTTTTAAGATCCAAATTTATCTACGGGTACTTATATAGAAAATTGACTCTGATCCAACACGTCACTTTTGTATAACTGGAACACCCAAACTAATATTTTTTTAATTTTGAGAACGAAATGTATGTCTAGTTTTTGATGATTTTGATTGTGTGTTCACAAAGTTGAATTGGTAACTCAACTCATCATGATCAACCACTTATCGATCGAGATTTCCTGCATGATTTCGTAAATCACTCGATGTCTTATTAAACATTATTCAAGCTTCATTGGCAAAGATAAAACATATAAGATGCAATTCAAACACATGATCATGTAGTTCCAAACATCCCAAAATTACACAAAAAAGTTCCAAGAATGACAATGAATATTGAGGAAACTAAAGAGGACGTTACCTTGGCTATAAAGTTGAACCGGAACTATTCGAAACTGACACAACAAAATCTGATTGTGATATTTTAGACAATATATTTTGAACGAATGAAGAAATGTTCAAATTGTGAAGTAAGCTTAGATGGCATATAAATGGTCAATAAGTATTTTTCATGTGATATATGTTGTACATAGTTATCTTTTTTTAAAACCTTTAAAATGATACTACTTGTCTTTATATTATGTGAACCAACTTTTTTTTTTTGTAAAGGGTTTTACCTCGGTAAATATATTCATACCAAAAAAATCGTTAAATACAAAGGAATATGGCTGAGTACCATATTAACCTAAACGCACTACATATGCGTATCAACTACATGGATTAACATTTTGTTGGACACTTGAATGTAGCTTTAGACGGGTTAAAAAAGTATTGTTTTGAGCTTCGTCTACTAAAACCATGACTAGCTGATAAAAACATTGTGAGAAATGCAGTTGATAGATGATTAAATGAAATAATTTTATTGTTACATATTATAATATAGAAAGAGAAAAAGGGAATAAAATGAGGCGGATACCATGAAAGAAAAAATATATTTGTTACAATTTTGTGGCTAAGAGTTTATGTTTTGTATTTGTTTGTTTAAGTTTTCATAACACTTATGTTATAACAGTTGCCAAGTTCACGATTTAAGTGATAGTAAGATCCCGCTCAAGATTTTGTGTCATTTATTAATGTTAAAACATGTTCAATTTGTTTTAATGTTGTCCCACATTGGTCATTGATAGAACTGAAACTTGCTTTATAAGGCTTTGTTTGTTTTTTTTTCAGAGAAGCTCTTTTTTCCTTTTTTGTCTGCAGGCGTGCAGACATTATCCTTGAAGACCGTTTGTTTTTTTTCAGACATAAGAGGCTAAAATCTCTTCTTTCCTCTTCTAGGGTGCAGACATAATTTACCACTTTTTACCTCTTCTTTCAATAAAACCCTACCACTCTCACCTTCTCAGCCTACCACCTCCCACCTCCCACCTCCCACCGTCTCAGCCGCCACCTCCTACCACTCAGCCGCCACCTCTCACCACTCAGCCGCCGCCGGCCTCCCTTCTCCGCCGCCGCAAAAAGGTAAGGTTTGCTTTATTTTTTATGGGTGTTGATTGTTTGAAGTTTTTGTGTTCTGGGTTTGATTTATTTGTTATGTTTAGGACTATTGTTGGTTTTTTTATGTGAAAATATATTCGGTTTTGTTTTGTTTACAAAAGTATATTTGTTTTGTTTTGATAATTCTGATATGTTATAAACTGATATGGGTTGCTTTGTTTGGATAATTCAGAATTGATTTTTTGGGTTTTGAGATTTTGGTTAAGGTTGGAAGTATCTAGTGTTTGGATGGTTTTTAGGATTTGAATTATTTTTGTATGTTGTCAGGTATTAGGATTTGGATAATCGTGTTGTGTGCGTAAATGGGGTGAATTTTGGTGTTTCGAAGAAGTGTGACATGAATTTAGGATATGAACCGGGTTTAGCTTGGATTGTTGATCTGTGCAAAACCGTCAAGTTTTCTCACTCAAACCGGCCACTTGTGAATGGCCGACCGTAAGAAACTTAAAATGGTTCAGACACGAACTCAATGAAGATCTGGGGAGTATAGTGTTTCCCCGGGTCGTTATGTCCCAGCGAGCTATGCAATGGATCACCCAACGAATAGTGATCGAGAGATTTGAACGAAAAAGGAGATTGTGAATTATTATAACTAAGGGAAAAGCCAACAAATTACAACGGCTTAAATGCAAATTAAAGAAAATTAAAAAGATAAAAAATATTAAATAAACGCTATCACTATTTTTAAAATTGATGAACGTTTAAAACTTAAAACTTAAAACTTACGTTTAAATAAAATTACGTAAACGTACAAAATAAAAAGTGAGATCTAAGAAATAAAAGTCCTAAAAATATGAAAATGACATTTTTACAATCCTAATGATAAAAGAAAATTTATAGAAAAAGAAAATTAATTTTACAACTATTTATTTAATTATTATTAATTAAAAAACTATTTCTAACTATTTATAAATAACCTAAAATATAAGAAAATATGAAATAAGGCTAGAAAAATAAAATTATGATTGAGAAAAATCTAAAATATTATAAAACTTATTTTAAAACTAAAAATATATTTTTTATGCTTTTTATATATTTATTACTAATTTAAAACTATTTAAAACTAATTAAAATGCTAGAAAATACTATTTAAACTAAGAAAATTATGGAAAAATATTTTTTTGGCTTTTTATATTTATCTTAACTTAAGAAAAATGAAAACTTATTTTTTTGAAGCTTTTCTTAATTTTTTGTATTAAATGCTATTTAAAAAAATGCTAAAAATTGATTTAAATTCAGAAAAGTAGCACACAAGCTTGGAAAAATATGAAAATTTCAGGAAAAGTCTAAAATAATATTAGGAAGCTAGGAAAAATGGAAAAACATGAGCTTGTGTGGAGGAAATTGAAACTGATGAGCAAAGTGCTTGAAAATAAGCACTTTGAATAAGTAAATGGAGACCAATAAGCACCAAACCAAAACAGAAGCTCAAATATGCTAAAAGAACTAAAATGCAACAAGAATCAACAAGCTACAACCTCTGAATGGCAAGCTAGCACAGATTTGATGTTTGAGCTTATGTATGCAAAAACAGTGAGAGGGTGCCTACCTGCAGCTGAATAATAAGCACTTTAATAAGCTGGAAACTAAAAGCTAAAAGCTGGATCCTAAAGAAGACCTGGGTGGCTATGCATAAGCCAAAAATCAGACCTAGGTGAGCTCAAATGAGCTTTTCCCAAGCCTGGTAAAACCTGCAAAATCCCTGTGCAGGCTCAATGCCCTGCACAGGGCATTTAGCACCATTTTGATAAGCTCTAAAGAAGCTTCTAAAAATTTGATAAAAATCTGTAAAAATGCTAATAAGAAACAAGACCAGCTGAAGTTCTAAGACCCAAAGTTTCATTGACATTGACCCAGAAATGAATGCATGAAAAATCCTCCCATTTGGACTCAAAACTGATATTTCAATATTTTGACTTTTTGACAAAAATGGAAGATTGACTTTTTTGAACTTTGAATCAAATTTATGAACTGGAAATGATATATTATGATGAAATGAAGCTAAAGCAAACTAGTTATATGAATTTTGAACAAAAAATAAACTTTTGATATGCAAAAATTCCAACAGTAAGCAAATGGGACAGATTCAAAAGAGATTTTGACTTATGGACCAATGTAGGTGAATACAATGACTGAGATGAGTTCAAAAGATCTAAACAAACATGAAACAACAGGTTTCAAACACCAAACTACTCTCAAACACGAATTGCTTATGATCCAAACACCTCTTTTATCAACTGTTTTGCAAATAAAATACACCAACCATTTAACTAACTGCTGCAATTGATCCAACTAAGTTCACTAATTCTAAATATAACTAGATAAACAAGATTGAGCAGTTTATGACCACAGATACACAGATAACTATAAAATGCAAAATTTGACTTGAAACTTGAAAATGAAACAGGTACTCACAACTGTCAAGCTGTTGTTGCAGGCCAAAACCAAACCCAAAACTAATCTATCCTAGTCTAATCCAACCCAAATAAACCTCTGCTTCAACCCATTCATCACCAAACTGCTACAGTTTGACTTTTGTTGACCATGACCAAAATTGCTTGAAACTGATGCTTAAGCTTACAAAAAGCTTTGATAAGCTTAAATAAGCTGATTGGAGCTGAGAAACAAACTATATGAAGCTTTGGAATCAGAATTTGAAATGGAAAATTTCCACAGTAAACTTTAAACTTGGAACTTAAATAAAACTTGGATTGATTGTTCAAAAACACATTACAAAGCTGTCTTAGCTTAAAAGTAATACATAAAAACTGAGATTACAACATTTGGGGTTAAACTAAAACATTAATTTAAAAAACGACATTAAGGAAAAATAAAAAGACTAACTACCACACTCTCTAGCTTCTTCATCCTCCTTTTTATACCAAAAGCTTTTCTCTCACCAAAATGAGCAGTTCCCACCTTCTTCTAGGACCCTTGGATCACTTGAAGTCATCTTGGCCCTTCATAGTGTTTTGGCGGGAAAAATGTATTTGACAGTGGGAGGTTGAGTGAGATGAGGGTGAAGCATTAAATGCACTTTGGATGGATGTTGAGGAGGAGGGGACATGGAGGAGTAGGGTGGCTGGAGGGGGGATGGTGTTGCAGGCTATATGTTGGGGAAGAAGGAAAAAGGCGGGTAGGGGTTGTTTGTTTGACTTGGATTGACCGGCTATTAATAATAAAGGGGGTCAACAAGGGTAAGGGTCCAAATGTTTAAGTGGCAGGGTCAAAAAAGGTTATGACAAGTCCAAAAAGGTGTAAATGACAAGGACTAAGTGTGTAATTTTTGAAATTACAAGGACCATATCTGCCAATTATGCAAAGTTATTCCAAGGGACCACAAGTGACAAGTTTCAATAGTGCAAGGACCAAACTTGCCATTTTCCAATTTTCCAGGGGCCATTTTTGCCAAATTTGAAACTTGGAGGACCAATTTTGTAATTTTCTCAAACTTTTGATATTTTTCACCAAAGGACTAATTTTGACAAGTTATGATTTAAAAAGGACCTTTGGTGATTTTTCTTTTGAAATTTTGACTCAGGGACTAGTTTTGACAAATTTTGAAAGTCAGGGGACTGAAACTGCCAATTATGCAAACTTAGCTCATTTTTCATCTGATTTTAAACATTTTGCATCTGAAACATATAAAATGCAATTTTGAGATATTTTCAGTATTTTGATGCATTTCTGAGCATTTTTAAACGTTTTGCAGTTCAGATTTGACTAAAAATGATGAGTATTTACACACTCATCAATCCCCCACACTAAACTATTGCTAGTCCCTAGCAATCTTTTGAGAAAAACTAATGGATTTCATCTCTTTACCAAAAGCCATTACTTCTGGAGTAGCCAAATGTTTTAGTTCAAGTAAGAACCATGGTACACTGATAACCATGTGATTTTGAGCAAACCACCAGCTTCCAACGGATTTGATTTGTCTTTACCAGAAGCCGTTTGCTCTGGACTAGCCAACTCTTAGATAAATTATCAATATTATCTTTGGTGAGCTGAATACCAATTATGGATTTTCCACTGCCTTTACCACAAGCCATAAACTTGCGGGCTAGCCAACTCTTCACTAATTAGGATATGGTGAGCTGAGTACCATACAATTTTGGGCAAATTGCAAGCCGTTAACGGATTTGAGATATCTTTACCAAGAGCCGTTTGCTCCTGGATTAGCCAATCTTTTAGTTTATTAGACAAGGCGGACTGATAACCAATTGAGTAAGTGTAAAACACTTACTCCAAATAAATTTTGCCAAAAACAGGGGGAATTAGGTGGTATAATTACATGGTAAAATTCGTGAGAATTCCCCACACTTAGAAATGAATATTGCCCTCAATATTCAAAGTACCGGCGGTTATGCCGAAACCGAGAACGTAAAAGGGAAATACTACGGCCATTATTTAGAAAGAAGATTTTTTTTTTGTGAAACTTATATATATAATATGTGGGGTAACTCCCCCACACTAGGGTGGAACACATGGGTGAAAACCCATGTTTAGCTACTGTTTTTGATTACCGAGTCGCTAGCTTGACTCGACCCCGAATTAATTTGTTCATGGGGAAGTAAGTGGAAGAGACAATCTCCATCGGACTTTCATTCAAGATGTTTGGACAAACATTTGAAGCACGTGAAAGTTCCACACCGATGAGATATACATAGAACCGGCTCAAAAATGATAAGTGAAAATGTCGGGGTCAAAGATAGTGTCTTCATTCCCGAAGGAGTGAAGAAGAGAAGAAGTCACCAGGTAGGTGAAGAAAAGAAGGAAAATCATGATGACGATCATGATAAGATCTTCTTCCTCAGGATCAAGTGCAGTTGCACTCGTTTGGATTTTATCGGTTGAGCTCTTTGGTTTGGAAAGCATCTCGGAAGGGAGGGTTGGAAAATTTGTCATAGAAATACAAACTCTCATGATTGAGAACTTTTCCCCCCGATCATGATTTTTGCCATCCAAGCAATCATACTCCGGCGGAGTCATGATATGAGTGAGTTCACCGGCGAACTCCTCATGAAGAGAATCATTCACATGATGTGAATTTGTGAACTCTTGTTCCATTGTGGACTCATCACTATCCTCAATCTGAGTATCAAAGAGTGGATTCTCAGAAATTAAAGTGAATTCAGAGTCGAATTCAAATAGAGGATTGGTGAAAGTAGCTTTGAATGTTTCGGGAACAAAGTGATTAACATTCTCTATTGGACTGTTGGGATAAGAAGTGAGTGAACGATCATTGATGTGAGTGAGTTCATCGGTGAACTCCTCAAGAAGATGATCAGCGTCAGATTGTGGAAGAGATGCCTCAACATACTCAATGTTTCCATAAGAAGCACAGTCTTCGCTACCATCGGAGAAAGTCTCAAATTGATCTTTTGAACACTCAAGAGGGGAAGAAGAATCACACATATGATCAGAAGTTCCCTGTGACTCTCTTGGGATTGGGACAAGGTTCTCAACACTAGACTTTATGAATTCGTCCGATTCCTTTTCAGGAACAGTGTCAAGATGCTCGTCCCCCATGTTCAGAGAGTGAGTGGGAATATCGGGTGTGATAGCAGTTGTTTGAGATGGAATCTCAACTGCTGGGATATCAACTGACTGAGGGGTTGAGAAATAATATTCTTAAAAGGATTAAAACCCTCCTCGTCATCATCATATAGAGCTGCCTTAAGAAATTGGGAACGCCTTAGAGCTGCATGCTCTAGGGCTAATAATTCTTCCCTAGATTTGCGAGCCTCCCGTTCTTCGGCTAGCAATTCTCCCATGGTTTTTTCACCACTCACTTGATTCTTAAGGTTTTGAATTATATCATCAAGTTTTTCATTGCGGTTTCAAAATCTTGGGAGGTTTCTTTAGGCAACGGCTCAGGTGGAGTTTGAACCGTATGGTGCTGTGGAGGTTGGAAATTGTCAAAACGGAAGTATAGTAATTTTGATTCCACGGTTGACATTGAAGAGGACCTCCACAATTTGTGCAAGAAAAATTCGGTACATTCTAAAACGATGTGTCATTAAAACTTTGATAGCACGGTTCTTGCTCAAATGAATACTGAGGAGGGTGGCTAAAATCGTTTTGAGGATAATTGGAAAAGTTCGGATAAGTGCATGAGTTTTCAGCTTCCGAAGCACAAAACGAACAAAATCCATCCGTAAGATCATTTCCACACCTCTCGCAAGAACTTCGTTGACATCGAAAATCAACTAACGGATCCCCACAACCATAGCAATACTGCTGATTGAACGAAAAATTTTGGGGTTGGGGTGGGTAGTCGGAGAAATTTTTCGGCTCATTGAAAAAATTTTGATCATAAGAACATGAATTCCTCGAACCGCAAAACAAACAACTTCCGTTACGAATGTCATTACCGCATCGTTCGCACGTACACCAACGACACGGTAAACCGAAAAGCGGTTCTCCACAACCGACACAAGGAATCGACGATTCCATGAGAATAGAAGAAGTTAGAATCAAATGGATAGAGGGTAAAGGGATAAAGAATCAAAAAGGGTAAGAGGGTAAAGAGGAATATTTTTGGCATTTTTGAAAAACATTTGTAAAAACAAAGACTGAAAATCTTTTTGGGTTTTGATTTTTAAAAGAAAATATAAACATATACAGATGGTATAAAAAAGGAGTGAATATCCAAATCACTAATCTGCTAAACGGAAGATAATCAAAGACAGCTCCCCGGCAGCGGCGCCAAAAATTTGATCTGTGCAAAACCGTCAAGTTTTCTCACTCAAACCGGCCACTTGTGAATGGCCGACCGTAAGAAACTTTAAACGGTTCAGACACGAACTCAATGAAGATCTGGGGAGTATAGTGTTTCCCCGGGTCGTTATGTCCCAGCGAGTTATGCAATGGATCACCCAACGAATAGTGATCGAGAGATTTGAACGAAAAAGGAGATTGTGAATTATTATAACTAAGGGAAAAGCCAACAAATTACAACGGCTTAAATGCAAATTAAAGAAAATTAAAAAGATAAAAAAATATTAAATAAACGCTATCACTATTTTTAAAATTGATGAACGTTTAAAACTTAAAACTTAAAACTTATGTTTAAATAAAATTACGTAACGTACAAAATAAAAAGTGAGATCTAAGAAATAAAAGTCCTAAAAATATGAAAATGACATTTTTACAATCCTAATGATAAAAGAAAATTTATAGAAAAAGAAAATTAATTTTACAACTATTTATTTAATTATTCTTAATTAAAAAACTATTTCTAACTATTTATAAATAACCTAAAATAGAAGAAAATATGAAATAAGGCTAGAAAAATAAAATTATGATTGAGAAAAATCTAAAATATTATAAAACTTATTTTAAAACTAAAAATATATTTTTTATGCTTTTTATATATTTATTACTAATTTAAAACTATTTAAAACTAATTAAAATGCTAGAAAATACTATTTAAACTAAGAAAATTATGGAAAAATATTTTTTTGGCTTTTTATATTTATCTTAACTTAAGAAAAATGAAAACTTATTTTTTTGAAGCTTTTCTTAATTTTTTGTATTAAATGCTATTTAAAAAAATGCTAAAAATTGATTTAAATTCAGAAAAGTAGCAAACAAGCTTGGAAAAATATGAAAATTTCAGGAAAAGTCTAAAATAATATTAGGAAGCTAGGAAAAATGGAAAAACATGAGCTTGTGTGGAGGAAATTGAAACTGATGAGCAAAGTGCTTGAAAATAAGCACTTTGAATAAGTAAATGGAGACCAATAAGCACCAAACCAAAACAGAAGCTCAAATATGCTAAAAGAACTAAAATGCAACAAGAATCAACAAGCTACAACCTCTGAATGGCAAGCTAGCACATATTTGATGTTTGAGCTTATGTATGCAAAAACAGTGAGAGGGTGCCTACTTGCAGCTGAATAATAAGCACTTTAATAAGCTGGAAACTAAAAGCTAAAAGCTGGATCCTAAAGAAGACCTGGGTGGCTATGCATAAGCCAAAAATCAGACCTAGGTGAGCTCAAATGAGCTTTTCCCAAGCCTGGTAAAACCTGCAAAATCCCTGTGCAGGCTCAATGCCCTGCACAGGGCATTTAGCACCATTTTGATAAGCTCTAAAGAAGCTTCTAAAAATTTGATAAAAATCTGTAAAAATGCTAATAAGAAACAAGACCAGCTGAAGTTCTAAGACCCAAAGTTTCATTGACATTGACCCAGAAATGAATGCATGAAAAATCCTCCCATTTGGACTCAAAACTGATATTTCAATATTTTGACTTTTTGACAAAAATGGAAGATTGACTTTTTTGAACTTTGAATCAAATTTATGAACTGGAAATGATATATTATGATGAAATGAAGCTAAAGCAAACTAGTTATATGAATTTTGAACACAAAATAAACTTTTGATATGCAAAAATTCCAACAGTAAGCAAATGGGACAGATTCAAAAGAGATTTTGACTTATGGACCAATGTAGGTGAATACAATGACTGAGATGAGTTCAAAAGATCTAAACAAACATGAAACAACAGGTTTCAAACACCAAACTACTCTCAAACACAGAATTGCTTACTGATCCAAACACCTCTTTTATCAACTGTTTTGCAAATAAAATACACCAACCATTTAACTAACTGCTGCAATTGATCCAACTAAGTTCACTAATTCTAAATATAACTAGATAAACAAGATTGAGCAGTTTATGACCACAGATACACAGATAACTATAAAATGCAAAATTTGACTTGAAACTTGAAAATGAAACAGGTACTCACAACTGTCAAGCTGTTGTTGCAGGCCAAAACCAAACCCAAAACTAATCTATCCTAGTCTAATCCAACCCAAATAAACCTCTGCTTCAACCCATTCATCACCAAACTGCTACAGTTTGACTTTTGTTGACCATGACCAAAATTGCTTGAAACTGATGCTTAAGCTTACAAAAAGCTTTGATAAGCTTAAATAAGCTGATTGAGTGAGAAACAAACTATATGAAGCTTTGGAATCAGAATTTGAAATGGAAAATTTCCACAGTAAACTTTAAACTTGGAACTTAAATAAAACTTGGATTGATTGTTCAAAAACACATTACAAAGCTGTCTTAGCTTAAAAGTAATACATAAAAACTGAGATTACAACATTTGGGGTTAAACTAAAACATTAATTTAAAAAACGACATTAAGGAAAAATAAAAAGACTAACTACCACACTCTCTAGCTTCTTCATCCTCCTTTTTATACCAAAAGCTTTTCTCTCACCAAAATGAGCAGTTCCCACCTTCTTCTAGGACCCTTGGATCACTTGAAGTCATCTTGGCCCTTCATAGTGTTTTGGCGGGAAAAATGTATTTGACAGTGGGAGGTTGAGTGAGATGAGGGTGAAGCATTAAATGCACTTTGGATGGATGTTGAGGAGGAGGGGACATGGAGGAGTAGGGTGGCTGGAGGGGGGATGGTGTTGCAGGCTATATGTTGGGGAAGAAGGAAAAAGGCGGGTAAGGGTTGTTTGTTTGACTTGGATTGACCGGCTATTAATAATAAAGGGGGTCAACAAGGGTAAGGGTCCAAATGTTTAAGTGGCAGGGTCAAAAAAGGTTATGACAAGTCCAAAAAGGTGTAAATGACAAGGACTAAGTGTGTAATTTCTGAAATTACAAGGACCATATCTGCCAATTATGCAAAGTTATTCCAAGGGACCACAAGTGACAAGTTTCAATAGTGCAAGGACCAAACTTGCCATTTTCCAATTTTCCAGGGCCATTTTGCCAAATTTGAAACTTGGAGGACCAATTTTGTAATTTTCTCAAACTTTTGATATTTTTCACCAAAGGACTAATTTTGACAAGTTATGATTTAAAAAGGACCTTTGGTGATTTTTCTTTTGAAATTTTGACTCAGGGACTAGTTTTGACAAATTTTGAAAGTCGGGGACTGAAACGCCAATTATGCAAACTTAGCTCATTTTTCATCCGATTTTAAACATTTTGCATCTGAAACATATAAAATGCAATTTTGAGATATTTTCAGTATTTTGATGCATTTCTGAGCATTTTTTAGACGTTTTGCAGTTCAGATTGACTAAAAATGATGAGTATTTACACACTCATCAATCCCCCACACTAAACTATTGCTAGTCCCTAGCAATCTTTTGAGAAAAACTAATGGATTTCATCTCTTTACCAAAAGCCATTACTTCTGGAGTAGCCAAATGTTTTAGTTCAAGTAAGAACCATGGTACAACGATAACCATGTGATTTTGAGCAAACCACCAGCTTCCAACGGATTTGATTTGTCTTTACCAGAAGCCGTTTGCTCTGGACTAGCCAACTCTTAGATAAATTATCAATATTATCTTTGGTGAGCTGAATACCAATTATGGATTTTCCACTGCCTTTACCACAAGCCATAAACTTGCGGGCTAGCCAACTCTTCACTAATTAGGATATGGTGAGCTGAGTACCATACAATTTTGGGCAAATTGCAAGCCGTTAACGGATTTGAGATATCTTTACCAAGAGCCGTTTGCTCCTGGATTAGCCAATCCTTTTTGTTTATTAGACAAGGCGGACTGATAACCAATTGAGTAAGTGTAGAACACTTACTCCAAAAAAAATTTTGGCCAAAAACGGGGGAATTAGGTGGTATAATTACATGATAAAATTGGTGAGAATTCCCCCCCACACTTAGAAATGAATATTGCCCTCAATATTCAAAGTACCGGCGGTTATGCCGAAACTGAGAACGTAAAAGGGAAATACTACGGCCATTATTTAGAAAGATTTTTTTTTTTTTTTTTTTTGTGAAACTTATATATATAATATGTGGGGTAACTCCCCCACACTAGGGTGGAACACATGGGTGAAAACCCATGTTTAGCTACTGTTTTTGATTACCGAGTCGCTAGCTTGACTCGACCCCGAATTAATTTGTTCATGGGGAAGTAAGTGGAAGAGACAATCTCCATCGGACTTTCATTCAAGATGTTTGGACAAACATTTGAAGCACGTGAAAGTTCCACACCGATGAGATATACATAGAACCGGCTCAAAAATGATAAGTGAAAATGTCGGGGTCAAAGATAGTGTCTTCATTCCCGAAGGAGTGAAGAAGAGAAGAAGTCACCAGGTAGGTGAAGAAAAGAAGGAAAATCATGATGACGATCATGATAAGATCTTCTTCCTCGGGATCAAGTGCAGTTGCACTCGTTTGGATTTTATCGGTTGAGCTCTTTGGTTTGGAAAGCATCTCGGAAGGGAGGGTTGGAAAATTTGTCATAGAAATACAAACTCTCATGATTGAGAACTTTTCCCCCCGATCATGATTTTTGCCATCCAAGCAATCATACTCCGACGGAGTCATGATATGAGTGAGTTCACCGGCGAACTCCTCATGAAGAGAATCATTCACATGATGTGAATTTGTGAACTCTTGTTCCATTGTGGACTCATCACTATCCTCAATCTGAGTATCAAAGAGTGGATTCTCAGAAATTACAGTGAATTCAGAGTCGAATTCAAATAGAGGATTGGTGAAAGTAGTTTTGAATGTTTCGGGAACAAAGTGATTAATATTCTCTATTGGACTGTTGGGATAAGAAGTGAGTGAACGATCATTGATGTGAGTGAGTTCATCGGTGAACTCCTCAAGAAGAGGATCAGATCGATTGTGGAAGAGATGCCTCAACATACTCAATGTTTCCATAAGAAGCACCGTCTTCGCTACCATCGGAGAAAGTCTCAAATTGATCTTTTGAACACTCAAGAGGGGAAGAAGAATCACACATATGATCAGAAGTTCCCTGTGACTCTCTCGGGATTGGGACAAGGTTCTCAACACTAGACTTTATGAAGTCGTCCGATTCCTTTTCAGGAACAGTGTCAAGATGCTCGTCCCCCATGTTCAGAGAGTGAGTGGGAATATCGGGTGTGATAGCAGTTGTTTGAGATGGAATCTCAACTGCTGGGATATCAACTGACCGAGGGGTTGAGAAATAATATTCTTAAAAGGATTAAAACCCTCCTCGTCATCATCATATAGAGCTGCCTTAAGAAATTGGGAACGCCTTAGAGCTGCATGCTCTAGGGCTAATAATTCTTCCCTAGATTTGCGAGCCTCCCGTTCTTCGGCTAGCAATTCTCCCATGGTTTTTTCACCACTCACTTGATTCTTAAGGTTTTGAATTATATCATCAAGTTTTTTCATTGCGGTTTCAAAATCTTGGGAATTTTCTTTAGGCAACGGCTCCGGTGGAGTTTGAACCGTATGGTGCTGTGGAGGTTGGAAATTGTCAAAACCGGAAGTATAGTAATTTTGATTCCACGGTTGACATTGAAGAGGACCTCCACAATTTGTGCAAGAAAAATTCGGTACATTCTGAAACGATGTGTCATTAAAACTTTGATAGCACGGTTCTTGCTCAAATGAATAATGAGGAGGGTGGCTAAAATCGTTTTGAGGATAATTGGAAAAGTTCGGATAAGTGCATGAGTTTTCAGCTTTCGAAGCACAAAACGAACAAAATCCATCCGTAAGATCATTTCCACACCTCTCGCAAGAACTTCGTTGACATCGAAAATCAACTAACGGATCCCCACAACCATAGCAATACTGCTGATTGAACGAAAAATTTTGGGGTTGGGGTGGGTAGTCGGAGAAATTTTTCGGCTCATTGAAAAAATTTTGATCATAAGAACATGAATTCCTCGAACCGCAAAACAAACAACTTCCGTTACGAATGTCATTACCGCATCGTTCGCACGTACACCAACGACACGGTAAACCGAAAAGCGGTTCTCCACAACCGACACAAGGAATCGACGATTCCATGAGAATAGAAGAAGTTAGAATCAAATGGATAGAGGGTAAAGGGATAAAGAATCAAAAAGGGTAAGAGGGTAAAGAGGAATATTTTTGGCATTTTTGAAAAACATTTGTAAAAACAAAGACTGAAAATCTTTTTGGGTTTTGATTTTTAAAAGAAAATATAAACATATACAGATGGTATAAAAAAGGAGTGAATATCCAAATCACTAATCTGCTAAACGGAAGATAATCAGCACAGCTCCCCGGCAGCGGCGCCAAAAATTTGATCTGTGCAAAACCGTCAAGTTTTCTCACTCAAACCGGCCACTTGTGAATGGCCGACCGTAAGAAACTTTAAACGGTTCAGACACGAACTCAATGAAGATCTGGGGAGTATAGTGTTTCCCCGGGTCGTTATGTCCCAGCGAGTTATGCAATGGATCACCCAACGAATAGTGATCGAGAGATTTGAACGAAAAAGGAGATTGTGAATTATTATAACTAAGGGAAAAGCCAACAAATTACAACGGCTTAAATGCAAATTAAAGAAAATTAAAAAGATAAAAAATATTAAATAAACGCTATCACTATTTTTAAAATTGATGAACGTTTAAAACTTAAAACTTAAAACTTACGTTTAAATAAAATTACGTAAACGTACAAAATAAAAAGTGAGATCTAAGAAATAAAAGTCCTAAAAATATGAAAATGACATTTTTACAATCCTAATGATAAAAGAAAATTTATAGAAAAAGAAAATTAATTTTACAACTATTTATTTAATTATTCTTAATTAAAAAACTATTTCTAACTATTTATAAATAACCTAAAATAGAAGAAAATATGAAATAAGGCTAGAAAAATAAAATTATGATTGAGAAAAATCTAAAATATTATAAAACTTATTTTAAAACTAAAAATATATTTTTTATGCTTTTTATATATTTATTACTAATTTAAAACTATTTAAAACTAATTAAAATGCTAGAAAATACTATTTAAACTAAGAAAATTATGGAAAAATATTTTTTTGGCTTTTTATATTTATCTTAACTTAAGAAAAATGAAAAATTATTTTTTTTGAAGCTTTTCTTAATTTTTTGTATTAAACGCTATTTAAAAAATGCTAAAAATTGATTTAAATTCAGAAAAGTAGCAAACAAGCTTGGAAAAATATGAAAATTTCAGGAAAAGTCTAAAATAGTATTAGGAAGCTAGGAAAAATGGAAAAACATGAGCTTGTGTGGAGGAAATTGAAACTGATGAGCAAAGTGCTTGAAAATAAGCACTTTGAATAAGTAAATGGAGACCAATAAGCACCAAACCAAAACAGAAGCTCAAATATGCTAAAAGAACTAAAATGCAACAAGAATCAACAAGCTACAACCTCTGAATGGCAAGCTAGCACATATTTGATGTTTGAGCTTATGTATGCAAAAACAGTGAGAGGGTGCCTACTTGCAGCTGAATAATAAGCACTTTAATAAGCTGGAAACTAAAAGCTAAAAGCTGGATCCTAAAGAAGACCTGGGTGGCTATGCATAAGCCAAAAATCAGACCTAGGTGAGCTCAAATGAGCTTTTCCCAAGCCTGGTAAAACCTGCAAAATCCCTGCAGTGCTCAATGCCCCTGCAGGGCATTTAGCACCATTTTGATAAGCTCTAAAGAAGCTTCTAAAAATTTGATAAAAATCTGTAAAAATGCTAATAAGAAACAAGACCAGCTGAAGTTCTAAGACCCAAAGTTTCATTGACATTGACCCAGAAATGAATGCATGAAAAATCCTCCCATTTGGACTCAAAACTGATATTTCAATATTTTGACTTTTTGACAAAAATGGAAGATTGACTTTTTTGAACTTTGAATCAAATTTATGAACTGAAATGATATATTATGATGAAATGAAGCTAATGCAATCTAGTTATATGAATTTTGAACACAAAATAAACTTTTGATATGCAAAAATTCCAACAGTAAGCAAATGGGACAGATTCAAAAGAGATTTTGACTTATGGACCAATGTAGGTGAATACAATGACTGAGATGAGTTCAAAAGATCTAAACAAACATGAAACAACAGGTTTCAAACACCAAACTACTCTCAAACACGTAATTGCTTACTGATCCAAACACCTCTTTTATCAACTGTTTTGCAAATAAAATACACCAACCATTTAACTATCACTGCTGAATTGATCCAACTAAGTTCACTAATTCTAAATATAACTAGATAAACAAGATTGAGCAGTTTATGACCACAGATACACATACAACCATAAAATGCAAAATTTGACTTGAAACTTGAAAATGAAAGGTACTCACAACTGTCAAGTTTGTTGAGGCCAAAACCAAACCCAAAACTAATCTATCCTACTCTAATACAACCCAAAGCAACCTCTGCTTCAACCCATTCATCACCAAACTGCTACAGTTTGACTTTTGTTGACCATGACCAATAATTGCTTGAAACTGATGCTTAAGCTTACAAAAAGTTTTGATAAGCTTAAATAAGCTGAATGGAGCTGAGAAACAAACTATATGAAGCCTTGGAATCAGAATATGAAATGGAAAATTTCCACAAGAAACTTTAAACTTGGAACTTAAATAAAACTTGGATTGATTGTTCAAAAACACATTACAAAGCTGTCTTAGCTTAAAAGTAATACATAAAAACTGAGATTACAACATTTGGGGTTAAACTAAAACATTAATTTAAAAAACGACATTAAGGAAAAATAAAAAGACTAACTACCACACTCTCTAGCTTCTTCATCCTCCTTTTTATACCAAAAGCTTTTCTCTCACCAAAATGAGCAGTTCCCACCTTCTTCTAGGACCCTTGGATCACTTGAAGTCATCTTGGCCCTTCATAGTGTTTTGGCGGGAAAAATGTATTTGACAGTGGGAGGTTGAGTGAGATGAGGGTGAAGCATTAAATGCACTTTGGATGGATGTTGAGGAGGAGGGGACATGGAGGAGTAGGGTGGCTGGAGGGGGGATGGTGTTGCAGGCTATATGTTGGGGAAGAAGGAAAAAGGCGGGTAGGGGTTGTTTGTTTGACTTGGATTGACCGGCTATTAATAATAAAGGGGGTCAACAAGGGTAAGGGTCCAAATGTTTAAGTGGCAGGGTCAAAAAAGGTTATGACAAGTCCAAAAAGGTGTAAATGACAAGGACTAAGTGTGTAATTTCTGAAATTACAAGGACCATATCTGCCAATTATGCAAAGTTATTCCAAGGGACCACAAGTGACAAGTTTCAATAGTGCAAGGACCAAACTTGCCATTTTCCAATTTTCCAAGGGCCATTTTTGCCAAATTTGAAACTTGGAGGACCAATTTTGTAATTTTCTCAAACTTTTGATATTTTTCACCAAAGGACTAATTTTGACAAGTTATGATTTAAAAAGGACCTTTGGTGATTTTTCTTTTGAAATTTTGACTCAGGGACTAGTTTTGACAAATTTTGAAAGTCGGGGGACTGAAACTGCCAATTATGCAAACTTAGCTCATTTTTCATCTGATTTTAAACATTTTGCATCTGAAACATATAAAATGCAATTTTGAGATATTTTCAGTATTTTGATGCATTTCTGAGCATTTTTAAACGTTTTGCAGTTCAGATTTGACTAAAAATGATGAGTATTTACACACTCATCAATTGTTAAGTTATGATGTTTTTATCTTTTCGGTTTCGAGATTTGGTGTTTTGAGGGGGGGTCTTTTTATTGGATTTGGATTTAGGTTTCTAAAATTTCGATTTCGAGAATATGGTTTTGATTGTTAGTAAAATGCATTAGTGATAACGGCAAATGGGGTAACAAAAATAGAGGCTTAAAAAAGTAGTCTTATAACGGCTGATATAGCTTTTCACATAATAAGCTACTTAGCAACCAAACCACATTAGTGATAAGTATTGGGTTCGGTTTTTAGGTACTTTAAGGTTTTTAAGTACATTAGTGATAAGTATTGGGTTCGGTTTTTAAGTAGTCTTATAACGGCTGATATAGCTTTTCACGAAATGAATCGGGTATGACTCCAATGAGGTTATTAGAAGAAAAGTTTAGTACTTTAAGGTTTTTAAGTACATTCAGTGATATGGGTATGGTTCCTTTAAGCTTATTCATGGAGAAATCGACATGGGTCAGTTTTGGTCAATGTGAAATGTGAATCATTAGCGTTACCCAAATATATTACATGATCTGTTGCGGATATTTTAATAAGATTTCAGAATTGGTCAATGTAATATGTTTATGAGTATGTGTATGTTAGCTATGAAAAAAGTTACTCCAAAAATACACATCTGTTGCAACATGGCTTTTTATTTTTGGGGAAAAAAAATAGATGCCTTAAACAAATTTTAATTTATTTATTTTTATTAAAATAAGAGAAAAGTTTCTGTGTGTAGCCATGAAAAATTAATACTTTGTAACATCTACCATACAAAAATACTCCATCGCACTTTAAAAAAATAAAAGATATTAAATATGATTAAGAAATATATCTTCAAAGAAACAAAATAGTTTATGAAATCGGTCTTTATTATTTGTTTGAATAAAAATACAAAGAAAACATTGCATTCACCACAAAGTGAGTACAAAATAGAACTACAAAATTTAAGGTCTTGCATTTATTCACAATTGAGTACTTTCTAAATCCGTAAAGACCATACTTCGTTAAATTTGCACAAGAACACCAAAGGGATAGTGTCCCAATGTAACCCTTATTGTGTGAGAAACTCTCTAACCAAATGGTTATGGTTCAAGTCCTGATTAGAACATGTGAGATACTTTGTGGTTGTATATTGTGAGATAGTTAGTTTTCGTTTTAACAAAAAATAAATAGAAAAATCCAAGAATGCATTAGCCCATCTTACTTTATTTTTAACTTTAAATGCATGTTGTGAAACTAATAACGAGTCGACATTGAAACTGATAATGAGTTACCATGTAGATCTTTCTCATTATAGTTATTCCCATTTTCACAATTAATTGTGAAATTATATCAACGATATTACCAGTTCCCACACTACACATTAAGTCTACGACGCTCAAGTTGATAAAATGTAAACAAGCACTTATATAGGCGACACCACAACTAAGGGAATCGATTTAGTGAGAAGAATTATTAAGATAAGAAGAGTGAGAAAAAATTGTAGCAACATATTGCAAATGAGGAGATAGAAATAATAGGGAGATTTGTCTATTTTTTTAATGCATCTGAAATTTGTAACTGTTATTTGTTATCATTCTTCTCATATTAATTATACTTGTCATTTGATCATAACTTATACAACTAATAGTAAAAGGGTGTAAACCTATCATGTCAGAACCTGGAACTTGTTGTCTCATTTAATAAAGTTTGTGTTTTGATGTTGTCCCACATTGGTTTGGAATAAAATTTAAATTAGGTTTATAAGTCTTATTACACGTCAAATGTTTGAAAGTGATCTTAAGGGTTTTGAGAAGTAGCTATGAAAAAATTAACATTCCTTTCTAGCTTTACAATACAAATGCTTTAAAATCATTCTTTTTTTTTAAGAAGACCAAATACCTTAAAAAAAGTTTTGTTACTTTGATTAAAAAAACAAAAAAGGTAACCGTTTTTTCGAAAGGAAATCAAATACTTTAAAAAGGTTTTGATGAGAAACTCTTACCACAAAAAGATAACGAAAAAATGTACGTAGCTGTCAAATTAATTAGTCCATTCATGTTCACTAAAGCCGGTTTTGCTACATGTCCAACATTTATAATCGTCTATGATAATGTGTTAAACGTACAAAAATTTAAAAACAAAATATGTAAAGCGTACACAAATTTCAAATTAATAAGTCCATTCATGTTCACTAAAGTCGGTTTTGCTATATGTCCAACATTTCTAATCGTCTATGATAATGTGTAAAACGTACAAAAATTTAAAAACGAAATATGTAAAGCTTAGATCTTAGTTTGGTGAATATTTCTATGTAACCAACATTTTGTTGGATAGCTCGATGTAGCTCTAGAGGGGCTAAAAAAAGATTATTTTGGGCTTCATCTCCTAAGACCACTACATGCAGGTAAAAATTTTGTGAGAGAGAAAATTGATTAATGATCGAATGAAAGAATTTTATCATGCTCACATATTATGATAGACATTAAACATCATCTTATCTATCGTTTTATTGTCATATCTTATAATTCAAAATTCAGAAAAGAAAAGAAAAAAAAAAAGTACAAAGAGATGGATACCATGAAGACAATGGATAAAGATGTGGAGTTCAAACATATGCAAGAAAAAAGTATATATTTTGTTAAAATTTAACATCCATTGCTTCATGTTGGAAGTTCCAGTGTCGATATTTTGTGCAATTACTTGTGTTTGCGTTATATTGGTTGTCAAGTTTCACGATTAAATTGATAGTAAGATCCAACCTCAAGATTTTGTGTAATTGTTTCATGTTGGAACATGCGGTATCACTTTAGAAAGTTTATGTTTTAATGTTGTCCCACATTGATAAGGGATAAAAATGAAAGCTGGTTTATAAGTCTCGCTACACTTCAAGTGATTGGTAGCATCTTAAAGGTTTGTTAGGGTAGTTATGAAAAAAAAAAAAAAAAAAAAAAAAAAACGGATTCACACTTATCTTTGCATGCTATCTTTTTAAGTAAGAAATCAAATAACAAACTTTTTTTGGTAATCATCTTTCGGTTTTTTGTCGACTAATCCACGAGTTTGAACCTAGCAACACACGTATCCTTACATGCTATTTTTTTAAGTGAGAAATCGAATAACCATTTTCTTTGGTAATCATCTTTCGGTTTTTTGGTCGACTAATCCACGAGTTTGAACCTAGCAACACGCCGAAATAAACCGGTAAAGTACTCCATTTTCTGGAGATCTGTGTTGAGAATTTCGAGTTGTTTTCATCTAACATGAATTGAAATTGAAACCTCTCACATATTTAGCAACGATAGTCACAAGTCTTCTACAACTAGAACACCCTGACTAGTATTTTCCTTTATTTGATCATAAGGAAATCAAATGGTTCATCTAAATCGTTTAAAGCTTTTGTGTCCACACCCTATTGAAGATGCTATTAGCACTTAGTATAAAGACATGCTTATTAACAAACTATCATGAAATTCAGGCATCACAAAATTATGATACTTGGTATCATTCACATCACACAAACCTTTCGGTTAGCTTTCCTCTTTTTTTAAAGAAAAACCATACGACTTTTTGCATAAAGTCTTTCGTTTTTATTTGTTCCTAAGGAAATCAAATGGTTCTTCGAAAATCATTAAAAGCTTTTATTCACACATCCAATTGAAGATGCTATTAGCACTTAGTATAAAGACAATATTATTAACAGACGATCATGAAGTTCTAGCATCAAAATTATGATATTCACGACACAAATCTTTCGGCTAGCTTTCCTTTTTAATAGAGAAATCAAATACCTTTTTTGAATAGTCGTTCTTCTTTACTTTCACAAGGAAATCAAATTGTTCTTGAAAATCGTTAAAAGCTTCTGTTCACACACATTGTTGAAGATGCTAGTTGCTCTTAGTATAAAGATGGATTAATAATAAACGATCACGAAGTTCTAACATCCCAAACTTATACGAAGATGCAAAAATCAATATTTTTAAAAAGAGAAGTCAAGTACCTTTTTTATAAAGTCGTCTTCATTATCTGTCCAAAAAGAAATCAAATATTTTATGTCAAGTAAGATGCAGTCTCAAGGTTGTATGTCATTCCTTCATGTTAGAACTGTGGTCTCTTTTAGTAAAGTTTATGTTTTGATATTATCCCACTTTGGTTAGAGATAAAAATAACAGTGAGTTTATATGTCTTATGACGCTCCAAACATCAAGATAGGTGTGTGCAAGATTCTTCGATGCTAGATACTCCGTATAAAATATTCTGAGCTTCTACGTTACAAAATGCAAAAATCGATCATAACCTATCTTTTTACGTTACAAGGACGGAACCAAAACAAATATGACCGGGTGCACAAATGTTTTTGAACATTAATATAATAGAGTAATAAAGTAAATTAAAACGAATATATCATGAAAGTAGAAACATATTTCGATGGAACTTTAAAGGGCCAACATTTTTTTCTCACAAAAACATCAACATGACCTACCATGTTCATATTGAACTTTAGAGGATTCCAATCCGTATTTAAGATGCATTTAGAAAAAATCGATTTTTTTTTTTTTTTTTTTAAATTAACATTATATCGAAAAAAATTCATAAGTGTCCCGGGGCCACGCGGGAACGCTCTTGTTCCGTCCTTGGTACATTACATAAAGTTCCAACATTTGATGTCGAATCTCTGAAAAGAAAGTTAGTCCTTGAACCACCTGCGTTTATAATCAAAGCCAATATTATTTAAAGATAATGAAACAATCAATTATTTAATAAGTTTACATAGTCAATAAGATTTGCGCGATTTGTTTTTGTAATAGCTACATTTTAAGTTAAACGTATTAGGGGCTTACGTATGAAAATAGGCCTCAAAAGGAAATTGATAGAGTGTGGTGTACTCTCAAAAGGAAACTAGGGGCTTACAATTTACCTCTTGATTGGGCTGATTTGATTAATAATGTGGCTGCTCAGTGTCATAATAAGTCCATCAAAAGTATTGTTAGTAAACTGGTGCTTGGGGCTGGATTTTATTTCATATGGCCGAAAATAAATAAGAGACAATTTACAAATAAAAATAGGTCTGCTGATGTCTTGATGGAAACATTTGTGGAAAGTGTAAGACTGGAAAGTGTAAGACTGAGATTAATGAGTATCAAAGTCATCAGATCTTCTTTTATCTTAAAAGTTGAGAAAGAATAGGATGTTCAATTTCAATATGTGCCTGCTAAGCTTCCTGTTATATTGGTGCAGAATAAGTGTATCATGAATCAAGCTATTGAGTGTTTGGCATAAGCTTGATTTGATGTTGATTCAGTGATGTTTTTGAAAAGTCTTTAAAGAAAGATGGCTAGTATTCTGTTTGCTCTCTTCTGGTCAGCAACTGTCTAAGCATGCATGTAGAGGGGGTGTTTGGTTCAGCAGTTGAGGTTCAAGATTATGCTGCAGTTTTGGTTTTTAACCAAAATACAGATCTTGTATATGCTTCTTGGGTTATGAGAGTTATGCTAGACTGTCTTTAGGCCTTGGTGGAGGTAATTGCAGTTTAGTATAATTCTCATATTTATTAGTTGAAAGTGGTCCATAAAGTGGGTTTCCTCAATGTGAAGGGTAACATGAACTTGTAGGGTGGTACATAGTTGTTTGGAATAGTGAGGGGTGTAAGATGACCCTACTTGGTCGGTTGGTCCTTGCAGTGTACTACCAAGGGGGTTTGGAGATTCTCCCTTAAGGTGTGTGTTCCCATGATCTTGAAGCCTTTTGTAAGGACGGAAATGTAAAGATCCTCTTGGCTGATGTGGGTGTGGGCTGAATGGTCAAGGTCAGGAAAATGGTTATGGAAATGTAATTGAGAGGTTATTGTCTTAGTGCAATTAAGGGTGAATAATGATTGTTGCGTAATGGAGTTGTTATGCAGTTATCTGTTTTTCTCTGTTTCTGTCTGACAAATGCTGTGTATGAGATCAGTAGTGTTAGAGATCCATATAATGTTCTCAGATTTTGCTTGTTTTGCTTCTTGTATTCTGGTTGGGTATGCCCATGACCAGTGAATGTTTCAAATATGTAATTGTTCTGAGTTTTAATAATATATTTCACCCTTTGCACTAAAAAGGTTAAAAAATCTTATTTCTGGATTGCGTATTTAGTAATATATTAAGTGCGGCTTTGGCTGGATTACAAACCGGTCAAAACGGCTTCGACTCCAAACGTGGCATACATATATGTCTATGCATAGTCTATTTGGCCTTAAGTGTATGCATCAATCCGTGGATACAAATAACCAATTGAGTTAGTTCAGCTGGCCACCTGAGTTTCTTCCGGAAGTTGGGGAAGGGTTTTACTCGGGTTCGAGTCTCGTAAGTGAGAAAGAAAATCCAGATTTTCCTCTTAGTGTGAACCCGTGAGTTCTAGGGGTTTTCCTTTGCGGGTTTGTCCTAGTGGTTCGGGTCTCGGGGCTGCCCGTTTGGATGGTTTAACTCGGTGGTTGGATTTTAAGTGTGGTGTCATCCTTAAGAGAGAAAAAAAAAAAAGAAAAAAAAATGTGGATACAAATTGAGGTTGATTTCAAGAAATATATTTTTTAGTTAGTATATCTAGCTGGATATAAATTTAAATAGTGATCTAATACGATGGTAAACATGTTCTAATTAGATTTGCTCTTCACATTTGCACTAAATTACACGAGCACTTGTTATTCAGTATAAAAGTTTTCACATAAGGTTTCTATAAATGAAAAATAAATATAACAGCTATAAAAATGGATATCAATGAGAAACCTTGTTACCTATTATGATATAATTTCACAAAAGAGCATTCTAATTTTTAAATTAACATAGATACTCAATTACTCATTGTCACAGCTATGCAGACACTTTTAGAAACTCAACCACAGGTTTCGTAACTTTCATTACCCGATTGGTTCTACTCATTTTCGATGAACATATCACGGTCAATGTCTGGAGTCCCATTCTCGTCAAGAAATGTATAGGCGCCATTTTCTAACTCGTGAAGGTGATGATTTCTCGAATTCCTCTTAGTCGATACATCTTGTGATATAAATTCCCGTCCCTAGACACCATCAAATGTCGTTTCTTTATCATCATAATCCTCGATATGTTTATTTTGAGCATCATCAGTCAAGTTGTCTAGAACAATAATGTGAGTTAGCTCCAATGGCTTTCCTTGCCTTTTTAGTCCAAGCATGTTGTGCATTTGCTCGTTGTTGAAATGAATTGCAAACCTTTCACCATTCACAATTTCACATTAATCTTTGTGTATGATTGTCTCATTTGGTACAATACCCAAAGGCCCGAATATCACAAACAATGCAGAACGAAATGTGTGTTTAGTTTTTGATGATTTTGATTGTGTGTTCGCTAAGTTGAACTAGTAGCTCATCATAGTCAACCGCTTATTTGTTTAGGCTTCCTGCATGATTTCATAAAACACTCGATGCTTATTAAAAATAACTCAAGATCAATTGTTATGTTTTAGACAAAATATTTTGAACTAATGAAGAAATTTAGATTGTGAAGTGTACTTAACTAATGTCAAATTGACAGTCAAGAAGTATTTTTCACGTGATATATCTATTACAAATTATCCTTCTTTTTAATTTTCTTAAAATAATACTTGAAATATTAAACACGCCATTGACCTTTGTAAGTTGTAACTGTTGTTCTTACTTCGGTTATATTCTTAGGTAACCAATAACTAGCATTTTGTTGGATGCTTGGATTTAGGTCTAGATGAGATTAAAAAAAACATTGTTTTAGGCTTCATCTACTAAGACCATTGAAACGAATTAGTTGCCGTAACATGTGGACATTCAATCCCACTGTGTCAAGCACTTTGAGGCAAAGAGTTTATGTGTCGTACAATTGTTGTGTATGTTTTCATAGCTCTTGTGTTATATCAGTTGTCAAGTTTCATAATTTAATTGATCGTATGATTCAGACTCAATATTTTGTGTCATTGCTTCTTATTGGAACTTGCGGTCTCATTTAAGAAAGTTTGTGCATTAATGAAATCACATATCGGATAGGGTTAAGAATCAAAGCGGCTTTATAAACCCCTTTACACTCTATTTTACTTGAAGGTTGTGTTGGGGGTTTTTGTGGTGTAGAATAATAGCATATACAATATCAAGACTTTTTAACACAACCTTTTTTTTTTTTTTTTTTGAAAAATCAAAGAGGAATGTATTTTTAGTTTTGAAACCATCCTCAAACTCAAATTTTCAAAAATCAAAGCCAAATGTATGTTTAGTTTTCGTTTTTTTTATTGTGTCTTCACAAAGTTGAATTGGTAACCCACCATAACAACCACTTATCGATCCCGGTGTCTTATTAAACATAATTCAAGCTTCATTGACAAAGATAAAAGATGCAATTTAAATACATGATCATGTGGTTCCAGCTTTCCAAAGGTCTTAAAAAGTTCCAAGAAAAACATTGCAAAATGCGGAAATTAAACGTTACCTTAGGTATAATGTTGAACCAGAGCTATTCAATACCTGATGCTTCGAAAGCGGGTAAAGCCATCACTTTTCATGTGTTTGGACTGGAGCTATTCAATACCTGATACTCCAAAATCGATTGCGGTTTTTTAGACACATTATTTGAACGAATGAAAAAATGCTTAAAATGTGAAGTGAGCTTAGATAACAAATAAAACTGTCAAGAAGTAATTTTCATGTGATTTATGATGTACAAATATTCTTTTTGTAATTTTTCTTAATATGATACTTGACTTTTAAAACAGACCATCGACCATCTCGTGTGGTACTATGATTGCGCACATTTTAGTTAGACGTTCGCTAGACAATGTTACTACTTTCATTGTTAATGCGCTCTTATTTCGATGTAGCGGATCTTTCAGTCTTCGCTAACATTCGTTTAAATGATATTATTTTTGTTGGGGGTAAAATGTTTTGGAGTAGTAAGTTTAAAAAAAAATTCAAAGATTATAATTCAAGAAAAAGAAAAATATATTTGTTAACATTTTACAGCGATTGAATCCAATAATGTGCAGTAACTCTTGTCTTACTATGTCAACATTTTGAGGCTAAGCTAGAGTTATGTTTTTGTCATTGCTTCATATTGTTTGGAATGTGTGGTTTCATTTTACTAAGGGTGCGTTTGTTTTGTTAATAGGTTTAGAATAAGATTTGGATTTGGAATAGATTGAAAGAAAATATGATAGAGAATTTATATGAAAGTGTTAAATGTTGTTTGGTTTTAAAAGGATTAAATATTGGATTTGAGGTTTATATATTATTATAAAATTAAAAAAGTTAAATTAAATTAAATAAATAATTTGTATGGCTGTACACCTACCTTAAGATTTTATTTATTTATTTATATGTACTATGTCATTGAGTTTTTGTACTATAGTCAAAAGAAATGGAAAGATGGTCAAAAAAAGATGAAAAATGTGTCAGTAATCCAAGGGGTCACAGAGGGTTTTGTCGAAAGACATATGTATGGGTGTTAATCACTGTTTTACATGCATTCCCTCAAAACATATTCAAAACAAACGATTATTATCACTTCAAAACCATTCTCTCATACCGAAACACTCATAACAAACGGGGCCTAAGTTTGTGTTTTAATAGTGTCCTACATTGAATTTAATAGTGTCATTGCTTCATATTGTTTGGAATGTGTGGTCTCAATACACTTGAAACGTTTGTTAGTTTGTTGAAAGTTTGTGTGCGGTACCTTGTCAAATAAAAAGAACATATATTTTGTATTCCTGTGAAATTATGTATGCATAGGATGTGATTTCATAGACAAATAAACACTTATGTGTACTAAATGTTTTCTTTTCAACTTTTTGCTATCCAGTAAAGGTTACAAATCTTTCACAATGTCAACATAATATGATTCTTGACCTTTAAAACATGCCATTTACCATTGTAAGAGATGTAACTGTTGTTCATATACTTTGAAGAATGTGTTGAAATTATTATCATATTCATCAGACATTATCTTATCCATCCTTATATACTTATATGGTCATATTTTAAAACTCAAATATCTGAGAAAAAGAAGAAATTAAACGAAATAGAATGAGATGGATTGTTGGAAAAAAATGTTTGCAAAATGATTTTTTGTAATTTTGGGACACTATTTAATGTATATATATGTCATATATATTTATATTTCTTGGTAGCTTTGCGTTCTCCTTGATGAGAGCTTCGCAACGAGCTAAAGAGTGTCAAAAATGGAGTTGATATGAATGACATATCGTGTCTCAAAGTGAGGCACTTGAAACACAAAAAAAATGGGTTTTGGGAGAGTGTCCCACATCGCCCAAAGAAGCAAATGAAAGCATGTTTATAAGGAAATCTTGATATTGACTAAGAATGTTTTTTTGTCGTTTTATTCAAACACCTACGTGCGCGCGCGTAAAGGATGCAAATTTCAGGATTTTTTGGCCAAAAAGTGTTCGAAGCTGTAGACAATGGATAAAATGATGGTAAAGGAGTTTGGGTTTTGGAGTTGTAAGTTTTTAAAAATTTCAAACGTTAGTTGTTATGCAAGAAAAAGGAAAAAATGTTTGTGTTAATATTTTTGGTAATCATGGTTTTCGACATTCTATCTGACTTATCTACTGCATTTAAACTCAACGCCACACCGTCTCGGACTAGGTAAAGCTCTCTTTTTTAGGACGAGCCACATCATAGTTGTTGGTGCCTAGTAGAAATTCCATTGAAACGATTAGTTGTGGTAACTCTAGTGTTACTATGTCGATCAACATTTTGAGGCTAAGATTTATAGTTTTATTCAAATGAATACGGATGATGTTTTTCTTTGTTCAAAAACAAAAACGGATGATGTTTTCTCCTGTTCAGTCTACTCGGGAAGGTTGGTCATTTTGATTCAGATGTACGCGAACTTATCAGGTTAATAATGTACGCGATCTTTTGTTATATTATATCAGTTGTCAAGTTTCACGTTTTACTTGATAGTAAATAAAAGGTTCAAAGATTTTGCCTTGTAGATTCATGTTAGAACGTGTGATTTCATTTAACAAAGTTTGTGTTTTAATGTAATCCCACATTGATTCGAGAAAAAAATGTTAGAACGTGTGATTTCATTTATGACACGCCAAGCGTTTGACCTAGTTCAGTTGATCTTCGTAGGATAGATATAAAATGTTTGATGCATCTATATTACGAGGTTACTTTGTACTCGCTTTTTAATTTGTTCAACTATCTTATTAGTTTTTAACGATCAGTATTTAACCTTATGCATACACTGAATTGTTAAATAAAATATTATTTTTATAAAATTATGTAAAAAGAGTTATACTTATATAGTTAAAATATTCATTGAGGCGCGAGCTTTTTCATTTAACTTTAATCATGTATTAATATCAATTAATATTTTGTATATATTTTTTTTGTATGAAGTATTTGACTTTGTTTAAGTGACAATGTGTTAAAGTTAATGTTGTTTAAATTTAACTATTAATATCATGTCATATACATTATGTGTGTTTAATAGCATGAAATAACCCTTGAAAAAAATATTTTTCGGATATCCTTATTTAAGTTTTAAAGAGGAATTACTTGCGTCGTTGCTATATGTATAATCTCGCTTATTTGTTCTAGCAGTTTTTATTTTTAGATTTGTTTACGTGTGAGTTAAACTTATAAGAAAGAATAACATGAGTCGTTACAGAGCACCATTGGTAAAAGAAAAATATGTGTTTGCGGATCTCCTTATTTAATCTCATAAAAGTGAAAAACTTGAATTGTTCGTATATGTAAAATTTCGTGTATTCGTTTACATATACGGTAACAAACTTTCATTGTGATAATGATAATTCCGTGTATATATATTGTTGGTGGTTATTCGTCCCAGAACAGGGTTAAGACAATCAATGACAGTAGCAATACCACTAGGTGGTTACCGGATATCACTTGAAATCGTGTGATCACTTTCCAAAGTAAACTATTCGACCCTAATGCCTGGGTATCACGAATATCTACTTGGGATAAGACCAAATGCAGTTAGAGAATTAGGCACAATTCTATAACCCTTTTGCTTATAAGTATTTAGTGTTTTCTGTGTGTATCTCATGCATGTTCAGATCTCCTATATATAGGAGGTTACTCTTGAGCTATTCCAATGGAATTATGAGTATTAATCGCCCATTAATAGCCTCATAATTATCCCCATTATAGCCGTTAGTGGTTACATGACCAATTAAACGTGGTCATAAAGAAGTTGTAACTGCCATTTAGCAGTACTTTTCCATAAGCAGTATTTTCCACTAGCGTACTTTCACTTACGTGGAAATACACCTATCGCTGGAAACACCGCTTATCAGTACTTTCATAGCATCAGATTTTACAGTTATCGTGGAAACACTGCCTATCGCTGGAAGCACCGCTTATCAATCGAAACCACAAGCAGTACTTTCCACAAGCAGTACTTTCACCAAGCAAGACTTTCACCAAGCAGACTTTCACCAAGTACTACCAATACAAACCACTATAAGAGTCGTGGTGTTCATAGACCTTATGGGTGTACACTCCGTACCTCCTAACCCATTACAAGGTGTGAACTAATCCCACAAATGCACTAAATTTTCCAACAATCCTCCCCAAATTTAGTTCACTTCCTTTGCATGAAAAATAAACATCAATCAAAACATGTGCATAAATGAAAATGTCCCGAGGATTGAATTTCCATCTTAGTAATTACACGTTCAAATATTCGAGAATCCGGGTGTTCTAAGAATTGAACCCTTCAACCCATTTGAATACCTGAAGATAACTACACACAAGTTTTCAAACACTTAACAGCTCCTGACACTATACAAGCCATGTGTCCATATCCAAATTCATAAATGTTGTAAAAGCTAAAAGTCCAAAGCTTCCTGAAGCGGCAAAACTTCAACATTTACATAGGTGGTTCCTCTTTAGTCATGCTCCCGCCAAGCACTTTTTCAAAGAAAATTAACCATTAAGAAGTAAAGACTTCATCCTCCTTTCAGCAGGTTCTGAGCACAACCTTGGGATGTAATATAAAACATGTGCTCCACCATGAATGTTCAGCTTTCCACATTGAACTCAGCTCCTAAGTTTCCTCAGAGGAGTTGGGTGTCCTAGCATTCAGTGACTAAGTTGGACTTAAACCCATCCCTTTAGCAGACTTTATAACCAAGTCTCTAGCCAAATCCTTGGTCAAGTGATCGCTAAGTTCTGTTGAGATCTCACAAACTCTATAGATACCACCCCATTCATGATAAGCTCACGAATCATGCTATGTCCGACACCTAAGTGTCTAGACTTACCATTGTACATCTGGCTATAAGCCTTAGCCAATGTAGCTGCACTATCACACCGGATAGAAATAGGTGTTATAGGTTTAGGCCACAATGGAATCTCAAGAAGCAAGTTTTTCAACAATTCAGCTTCTTTACCGCATGCTAAAGCCACAAATTCAGATTCCATTGTTGAACTGGTGATGCAAGTTTGCTTCTTGGATGCCCAATAAATTGCACCTCTACCAAGTAGGAATACCCACCATGGTAGATGAATTGTCTTCGTGTTACTGATCCAACTTGCATCAGTGTAACCTTCCAACACTGATGGGTAACCAGGATATGAGAGACTATAATCCATAGTTCTCTTCAAATACTTCAGTACCCTTTAAACCTGCTTGCCGCTGATGAGCACTAGGATTACTAGTATATCCGCTCAATTTTCCCACTGCAAAACCAATATCAGGTCTTGTACAAGTCATGGCATACATCAAGCAGCCAATTACCCTAGAATACTCAAGTTGAGATACAGCTTTGCCATTATTAGGCATCAGCTTCTCACAAGTATCCATAGGTGTACTCACAGGAGTACTATCAAAGTAATTGAATTTCCTCAGTACCTTCTCAATATAATGAGACTGAGAGATAGAAATTCTATTACTTTCATGTTTAATCCTTATACCAAGGATAACATCAGCCTCCCCCATGTCCTTCATGGAGAACCTTGATGACAAAAATTCCTTTGTCAAGTCAACCTGATTTTGGTCAGTGCCAAAGATCAACATGTCATCAACATATAGACAAATGATGACTCCTTTACCAGATTCATCAAATTTGCTATATACACATTTGTCAGCTTGGTTAAGAACATAACCATCAGACAAAACCACTTCATCAAACTTTTGATGCCATTGCTTAGGTGCATGTTTAAGTCCATAAAGAGACTTAATCAGTTTACACACCTTGTTTTCATTGCCAGGCATGATGAAGCCCCGAGGTTGGTTCATATAAACCTCCTCTTCCAATTCACCATTCAAGAAAGTTGTTTTCACATCCATCTGATGAATAACCAGATTGTGAATAGATGCCATAGCAATCAGCCAGTCTTATGGTAATCGATACGAGCCACAGGGGCATAAGTATCAAAATAGTCTATTCCCGACTTTTGTTTAAAGCCCTGAATAACTAGTCTAGCCTTGAACTTTTCAATAGTTCCATCTACCTTCATTTTTCTTTTGAAAATCCATTTGCAACCTAAAGGTTTGCAACCAGGAGGTAGATCAACCAACACCCAAGTGTTGTTGCCCATGATGGAATCTATTTCATCATTGATTGCTTTTTCCGTAAAGCAATATCCTGGGACTTCATTGCTTCTTCAAATGTTTTGGGGTCATCCTCAACAATGAAGCAATAGGAGTATTGGTCTGAGACCTCATCCCTAGTTCCTTCAACAAAGTATAGTTGAAACTCAGGTCCAAATGACTTTGGAGTCCTGACCCTTTTGCTCTTCCTGAGCACAGGTTCAGGTTATTGAACCACAACCTCATCAGGGACCACTGATGGTTCATCATCGTGGACCTCTCGATACACCAGTGTCATGAGTTCCATTAGGAATCCTCATACTTGGTCTAGGGATAGATGAGAATCTATTCTCATCAAAGTCAAGCATCCCTTGATTCAATTATTGAGTTAAATGAAACATGTTCATTAGGTTCAATAACATAGAACCTAAAAGCCTTGGAATGCTCATCATATCCAACAAAGATGCAAATCAATGCCTCTTTCACCCAAAGTCTTTAGCTTTGGATCGTGGAGTCTTACAATGCCCTACAACCCCGCACCCTGAGATAGTTCAGGTTGGGTTTCCTTTAGTCCAGAGTTCATAAGGGGTAACCTTGTTCCTTTTGTTGGGAATCCTATTTAATAAATAGCAAGTCGTTAACATAGCTTCACCCCGTAACCCTTGACTCATTCCTGAATAGGACAACATGGAATTAACCATCTCCTTCAAGACTGTTTTTCCTTTCAAAAATACCATTTTGCTGAGGAGTATAAGGGGCATTTGTTTCATGGATTATTCCAACAGACTGAAAGTACTGAGTATCCATGTACTCACCTCCCTTATCAGTGGAAACCACAAGCAGTACTTTCCACAAGCAGTACTTTCACCAAGCAGTACTTTCACCAAGCAGTACTTTCACCAGTACTACCAATACAAACCACTATAAGAGTCAGGGTGTTCATAGACCTTATGGGTGTACACTCCGTACCTCCTAACCCATTACAAGGTGTGAACTAATCCCACAAGTGCACTAAATTTTCCAACATATATATATATATTAATTCAATATGTAATGATAATAATATCTATTAATAACAACAACGTATATGTTTTTCCAAAAAACATTATAAAGTCTCTTGAGTTGTGGTGACGCCTCTACAATGCATTAGCCCATTTTATTTTATTTTTAACTTCACATGCATGTTGTGAAACTAATAGCGAGTCAACATCGAAAGTAATAACGAGTTAACATGTTGTGAGCTTATATCAACGATACGACACTCAAGTTGGTAAAATGTAATAAAGCATTTATATAGGCAGCACCACATCCAATACTAAAGGGTGTAAATCTATCTTGTTGGAACTTGGGACTTGTGGTCTGATTTAACAAAATTTGTGTTTTGATGTTGTCCCACATTGTTTAGGGATAAAAGTTTAAGTGGGTTTATAACTCTTGTTACACGTCAAATGATTGTTTTTTTAAAAGATTTTGTAAACCGGATAATCAAAAAGGTTTTGATGGAGGAAATCAACATTCGTAGCGCTTGTAGAAGACTTTTTTTTTTTTAAGTAAACCAGATATTTAAAAAGGTTTTGGTGAGAAACTCTTACCACAAATTAAATGTATAACGAGAAAATGTACGTAGTAAGCTCATTACACTTCAAATGTTTGTGTATAACGTACATTAATTTAAAAACAAATAATATAAATCTTTATATCTTAGTTCGGTTATATTTCTGTGTAACCAACAATTTGTTGGTGCTATTTTTGGGCTTCATCTCCTAAGACCACAAATATATCCATTGAAAGTTTGAAACCAATTAGTTGCAGTATGCCAGTAACTAATGTCTTGTTACGTCAAGCATTTTGAGAATAAATGTTTATGTTTTGTACAATTATTTGTGTTTGTGTTATATTAGTTGTCAGGTTTCACGATTTAATTGATCGTAAGATCCAGCCTCATGATTTTGTGTCATTGATTCATGTTGGAATGGGCGGTGTCGTTTAAGAAAGTTTGTGTTTTAATGTTGTCCCATATCGATTAGGATGAAAATGAAAGCTCGTTTACAAGTCTCATTACACTTCAAGTGTTTGTGGGTGTGTTGAAAGTTGTGTGTGGTAGTTATGACGAAACGTGTGCTCCATTCACAAACTTTCAATATTTCTTTTTTTTTTTTTTTTTTTTTTTTTTAAAGAGAAATGGATTAAATTTTGGTTTTCTTGCTTTTTTAAGAGAAATCAAATTATTTTTTTTTTCTTTCAGTAATCATGGTTTTTAATCTTTCGCATGACTAATCAACGGGGTTCGAATCAATCGCCACACAGATTTAAAGCAGGTAAAGTCATCCATTTTCAGGTGTTTGGATCGGAGCTATTCAATACCTGGTACTCCGAAATCGATTGCAGTGTTTTAGACATAATATTTGAACGTATGAAGAAATGCTTAAAATGTGAAGTGACATTACCAAATAAAATTGTCAAGAATTCTTTCCAAACTGATACTCCAAAATAGATTGTTATGTTTTAGACAAGATATTTTAAACTACTGAAAAAATATTTATGAAAAGTGTGCTCCATCCACAAACTTTCAATATTTCTTTTTTTTTAAAAGAGAAATCAATTAAATTTTGGTTTTCTTGTTTTTTTTAAGAGAAATCAAATAGTTTTTTTTTTCTTTCAGTAATCATGGTTTTTAATCTTTTGCCTGACTAATCAACGGGGTTCGAATCAATCGCCACACAGATTTAAAGCAGGTAAAGTCATCCATTTTCAGGTGTTTGGATCGGAGCTATTCAATACCTGGTACTCCGAAATCGATTGCAGTGTTTTAGACATAATATTTGAACGCATTAAGAAATGCTTAAAATGTGAAGTGAGCTTACCAAATAAAATTGTCAAGAATTCTTTCCAAACTGATACTCCAAAATAGATTGTTATGTTTTAGACAAAATATTTTAAACTACTGAAGAAATATTTAAATTGTGAAGTGTGCTTAATTAATGTCAAATAAACGATCAATAAGTATTTTTCATGTGATATATCTAGTACAAATTATCCTTCTTTCTAATTTTCTTAAGATTGTGTGTCATTGCTTCATTTTAAAACATGTGGTCTCATTTAGCCAAGTTTGTGTTATGATGTATCCCGCATCATTTTGGGATACAAATGAAAGTAGATTTATATAGCACATTACACTTCATGTTTGCATGCGTTTCAAGGGTTATTTATACTTGCGACATCAAAAGTATAAATTTTCTTTGACATACACTTCATGTTTGCATGCGTTTCAAGGGTTATTTATACTTGCGACATCTACCTTCCTCACTTTTACTACCAGATCATAAAAAGCAAAAAGAAGGATCCATAAAACTAAAACTTCATAACAACCGCCTCTACCTTCCTTACTTTTACGACCAGATCATAAAATGCAAGAAGAATAATCCATAGAACTAAAACTTCATAACAAAGATGCAATTTGAAGACATGACCATGAAGTTCTAGCATCCCAAAATTTCACTAAAAGTTAGAACAATGACTATGAAAAATGCTAAAATTATACAAAAGTTGCGTCTGGTATAAAGTCCAACGCATTCACAACGAGGTTAGTTATACATATCCCTAAATGGATATTGACACCATTCCCCCTCCCCCGTTTATTTATTTTATTTTATTTTTTATAATTTTGGAACGTGTGGTCTCATTTAATAAAGTTTGTGTTTTGATGCATCCCACATTGGTTTGGGATACAAATGAAAGTGGGTTTATATAGCACATTACACTTTTTATTAGAATGTGTGTTAAGTGATGCATATACTTTGTGACATCAAAATAAACAAATATATAATTTGTGTATTTACTACCTTAATTACTTAAAAAAATTCATCAAATACCATAAAAGTTTTTCTTAACAAGAAATAATTTTTTTTAGAAATTAAATATTTTATATAGTCATTGTTCTTTATTTCTCAATATAAAACTCAAATATTGTATATTGAGTTAATTTAAAAAAGAAATCAAACACCATAAAAAAAAAAAGTTTTCCTTAACGATAAATTAAATATTTTAGAAAGTCATTGTTCTTCATTTGTTCAATTTACGAAGTCATTGAAACAATTTAGTTGCAAAAGGATTTGCAATCCCACTGAGTCAAGCATTTTGAGGCTAAAAGTTTATTTATCGTACAATTGTTTGTGTATGTTTTCATAGCTCTCGTGTTATATTAGTTGGAAGATCCCAAGCTTGCATTTGAGTCAAGATACTAGTCCAGCCAGGCCGATGATGTGTAAGTTTCACAATTTTATTGATATTGGGATACCGCCTCAATATTTTGTGTCATTCTTCTTGTTATGTACTTGTGGTCTGTTTTAAGAAATTTTATGACTCAGATAAAAGATGAAAACATGATCATTGAGTTCTGTCATCCCAAAATTACACTGAAAAGTTACAACAATGATGATGAAGAATGCGAAAACTATAGAAAAATAACCTTGAGTATTCGAAACCGACACTTCAATCCTGTGTTATGTTTGAACAAAATATTTTGAACTATTGAGGACATATTGAAATTCTAAAGTGTACTTAATTAATGTCAAATAAATGGTTAAAAAGTATATTTTTCATGTGATATATATAGTACGAATTATCCTTCTTTGTCATTGCTTCATTTCGAAACATGTGGTTTCATTTAACAAAGTTGGTGTTATGATGTATCCCACATTGGTTGGGGATACAAATGAAAGCGGGTTGATATAGCACATTACACTTTGTGATTTAATGGTGTATTAAAAGGTTTTTATACTTGTGTATGTAAGTATAAATACTTTTTGGTGCACTTTTTTTTTCATGTCTAAATTGGCAATGGTTTGTCACGGCATATTTTGGATGTGTATTAAAGGGTTTCTATACTTGTGTATCTAAGTATATATATCCTTTTGGGCACAATTTTTTTTTCACGTCCAAACTGGCAATGGTGAACTGCTATATTGTCACGGCATATGTGCTGATATGAACCTCATCCTTCAAACACTTGATTTTGTTAATCCCTTGTATGTTATGGACGTCCATGGTACTGACAGAGGGACGACCTAGGAATTGTTGTTGGGCGTTGCATAATTTATTTTGAGAGGGTCTTGCATATAATTTTGTTTATCATAAACAACAAAATTCACACCATAAATAATTTTTAGGTTAAACTGAAGTAACAAAAAAAATATATTTGGGTTAAAAAGTAACACTTCTTGAAAACATTTACATTTTGTAGATCAAAATCAGGTGTAGCCTATACCACACCCGGCTCACATGTGTGTCCAGCCATGTGTTGACATTGTTTTATGAATACAATGGTTTCAAACATTGGGCTAACTCCCACACTACACATTAAGTCTACAATGCTCAAGTTGTATAAAGGCATTTATATAGGCGACAACACAACTAAAGGGTATAAATCTATCATGTTGGAACTTGGGACTTGCGGTCTCATTTAACAAAGTTTTGTGTTTTGATGGAACTTGGGTCTTGTGGTCTCGAATATATGATCCACTAGTCAAGAGCGTTCTAATTTCTAAGTTAACATAGATACTCAATCACTCATTGTTAGAGCTAGACTATGCAAACGTTTTTAAATATACTCAACCACAGGTTTCATAACTTTCATTACCCATTGATTTAACTCATTTTCGATGAACATATCACGGTCAATATCCGGAATCCCATTTTCGTCAAGAAATGTATAATCACCATATTCCTTGATATGTTTATTTTAAGCATCATTGGTCAAATTGTCTGAACAACACAATGAGTTAACTTCAATGGCTTGACTTGCCCTTTTAGTCCAAGCATGTTGTGCATAATTTGGTTCTCGTAGAAATGAATTGCAAACCTTTTACCATTCACACTAATCTTTGTGTATGATTGTTTCACTTGTGTATTTTTTCATAGCTCTTGTGTTATATAATTGTCAAGCTTCACGATTTGTTTGATATATGATACAACTTCAATATTTTGTGTCATTGCTTGTTATTAGTACTTGTTGTTTCATTTAAGAAAGTTTGTGCATTAATGTTATCCCACATCATATAGGATTAAGAATGAAAGGGGCTTTATAAACCATTTTAGGGTGATGACAGCTAAGTATGATCAGTTCTTTCATGCCTAATCACCCACCAATAATATCCTTCCTTCTTATCTCACACCTAACAATAGATTTTTAGTGGCAACCATGCTTAACTCATACCCCATCTATTTTTTTTTTTTATAATTATATTAAACAATTTAATAAAAACATAATATTTTATTAATACTTAAAAGAAAATTACATAATACATGTTAAAAAAAAACACTAGTTATCAAGGTATGGTAAGTCTTGAGCGTCTACATACTCCGTAAGATCATAACGGAGACGGTGATGGATAGAAATTCTAACTCGTCCTCAGATGAAGAAGATGAAGATAAAGATGAATCCATTTTGTTTGTGAAATAGAAATGTTTTTGTTTGAGTAAAAATAGAGATGTTTTTGTGTGTGAAATAATGTTAAATGAGTAGTGTTTAAATAGGCAAAAAAAAAAAAGGGATTTTTTTTTAATGCAAGTAAACGGCTAGTTTGACTAGCCTAACAGCTAGTTTTGGTTGATGTAGAATCGGCAAACAATGCCTATTTGGGTCCAATTCATCCCACACCGAATCATGCCTAGTACGAGGCAATGGGCATGCCGAATGGTGTCATTGATGCCGAATGCATACCGACTTGGGTTGCCAGTCCCCTTACACTCCATTTTACTTGTATGCTATCAGCATAACATTTTTTTTTCAATTTTGAAAAATCAAAGCATAATGTATGTTTAGTTTTGAGCCATCCTCAAATCCTAGTTTTGAAAAATCATAGCCAAATGTATGTTTAGTTTTTGTTTTTTTAGTGTAAAAGCTAAAAAATAGCCTCGTACTTTCAAATTTTTGCCGACTTAAAACACTTATTTTTTTGCTCAATGACTTCAACAACGTACTTTCAAATTTGCTTCGACTTCATCAATATGACTTGAAATGACTATATTACCCTTGCCTTCTTTATGGTTATATTGGTGAAGTCGGAACAAAATTTGAAATTAAACATAATTAAAGCTTCATTGACAAAGATAAAAGATGCAATTTAAATGCATGATCATGTGGTTCTAGCATTCCAAAGGTCTTAAAAAGTTCCAAGAACAAAGATGAAAATGTGGAAATTAAACTTTACCTTGGGTATAAAGTTGAACCAGAGCTATTCAATACCTAATGCTCTGAAATCGATTGCGATGTTTTACACATAATATTTTGAACGAATGAAGAGATGCTTAAAATGTGAAGTGAGTTTGGATAACAAATAAAACTGTCAAGAAGTAATTTTCATGTGATTTATGATGTACAAATTATCCTTTTTGTAATATTTCTTTAATATGATACATGACTTTTAAAACAGGTCATTGACTATATTGTAAGATGTACCTAGTGTTTTTACTTTGGTTAAATTTGTTTGTAACATACTTGAATGTAGCTCTAGATGGGCTTGAAGAAAAATTGTTTTGGCCTTCATATACCAAGACCGCTACCAGGTGACAAATTAAATTTGTGAGACAGGAAATTGATGAATGATTGAATGAAATAATTTTATCACGCTATCGAATTCACATATAATGATATTCATCAAACATCATCTAATCCATCGTTCTGTTATGTCATATACTCATATTATACTTCTGAATTCAGAAGGAAAAAAATGGATACCATGAAGACATTGGTCGGCCAGTGGCAGCTAGCGGGAAGCTGCAAAGTGCAGATCAGAGCATCAAAATTTACCTTAACATAGAAAGTCTATTACACATGCATCCTTAAGACAAAAGCTTTTGAACAAATGAAACAAATATTAAAACTTTGACGCGAACAATTTTTAAAACATTTGAGTTTCACGTTTTAATTGATGGGGAAGATCCAGTCTCCAGATTTCGTGTCATTGTTTCATGTTGGAACTTGTGGTCTCATATAACAGAATTTGTGTTTTGATGTCCTCCTATATTGGTTAGGGATAAAAGTGAAAGCGAGTTTATAAAGCTCATTACACTTCAAAAATGTGAAAGTGCTTTGAAGGTGATTTTAAGTTAACAATGAAAAGAGTTACTAATACAATTACCTTTCTAAGTACTTTTTTGTTAAAGTTAATACTTGCAACAACTTTTCTTACATACTTTTTTGTTTGAGCAAAGAAGCTAGATACTTTATAAAATCATTCTTTTTTATTTGCTTAAAAAAATAAGTCAAATATTTTATAAGATTGTTATTCTTAATCGTTAAAAGCTTTTGATCAAGAACTCGGTTGGAGATGCTATTAGCACTTCGTAAAAAAGATGCTATTAACGCAGTTCCTCGTCCCTTAACACAATTAAAGGTTGATTCTTTCTCATCATATCCCTTCACATGTTCCTTTCGGCATTATCCATCAAGTTGTCTTGAAGCACGGCACCATACTTTTAGTGTAGTGTCTTTTTTATTTTTGAAAAATCGAAACGAAATGTATGTTTAGTTTTTGATGATTTGATTGTGTGTTCACAAAGTTGGAATTGGTAACCCAACTCATAATGACCCACACTGGTTATGGATAAAAACGAATCTGTGTTTATAAGGCTTATCATCACATTTTTAGCATTTGTGTTAAAAGATTATCTTGGAATTTCAATTGTTCCAAGGCAAATAATTTATAAATTCTTACTTGTTAAAAGCGTGGAGTATTTTGTGTTTTGATATTTGTCCCACATTGGCCAAAGATAAAAATTGAAGTGGGAGTAAAATGCTCATTATAAATTAAAACCGTGAATGTGAGTTTAAAGTCTTTGTAGACAGTTATGAAAAAGTTTAATGCATGTAACATCTAGCTAGGGCTGAGCGTCAGACCCGAACCGACAAAATTCGAAAACCAAAATTCAAGAAAAACCTAAACCTAAATCGAACCGAACCGACGGCCTGACAAAATTCATGAAAAACCTAAATCGAAACCGAACCGACAGGCCATCGGGTTGGTTCGGTTTTGTGTCGGGCCGTCGGTTCGGTTCGGTTTAGGTGTATTTAAGTATGTTTTTGTCAGTTTTGGGCCGAACCGACAGGCCTTCGGGTCGGTTCGATTTTGTGTCGGGCCGTCGGTTCAATTCGGTTTAGGTGTATTTAGGTAAATAATTTATAAATCTGTTCTTCTTACTTGTTAAAAGCGTGGAGTATTTTGTGTTTTGATATTGTCCCACATTGGCCAAAGATAAAAATTGAAGTGGGATTAAAATGCTCATTATAAATTAAAACCGTGAATGTGAGTTTAAAGTCTTTGTAAGATAGTTATGAAAAAGTTTAATGCATGTAACATCTAGCTAGGGCTGAGCGTCGGACCCGAACCGACAAAATTCGAAAACCAAAATTCATGAAAAACCTAAACTTAAATCTAACCGAACCGACGGCCCGACAAAATTCATGAAAAACCTAAATCGAAACCGAACCGACAGGCCGTCGGGTTGGTTCGGTTTTGTGTCGGGCCGTCGGTTCGGTTTGGTTTAGGTGTATTTAAGTATGTTTTTGTCGGTTTTGGGCTGAACCGACAGGCCGTCGGATCGGTTCGGTTTTGTGTCGGGCCGTCGGTTCGCTTCGGTTTATGTGTATTTAGGTATGTTTTTGTTGGTTTTGGGCCGAACCGAACCGAACCGAAACCGAAAACATGTTAAACATGAAACCAAAACCGAACCAACCTATCGGGTCGGTTCAGTTTTTGTCGGTCCAGTCGGTTTTGTCGGTCCGGTTCGGTTTTGGACCTTTGATGCTCAGCCCTACATCTAGCACACAAAGACTAAAATCTTTCAAAAAAAAATTTTAACTTTTTGTCCTTTTAAAAGCATTTAAAAAATTTCTTTTAAAATAAATCAAATACTTTATGAAGTCGTTTTTCTTTATTTGTTCAAAAAGAAATCAAATTTGTGTAAGGTCATTTTACTTGATCACAAAAAGCTTTTATTCAAACACCTATTTAACATACTGTTAGCACTTAGTATATGTGATTATTAACACACGATCACGAACTTTTAGCATCTCAAAATTACACTGAAGATGATAAATGCATAAATTATCTGATGTCCCCGAAGGGACATAAACTATAGAATGTTCGTTCGTATAAAAATCAACCAAAGCTATTGACATATTGCAAAGTGACGTTTTGAAATTGATTGTGATGTTTCAGACAAAAGCTTAGAACAAATGAACAAATGGCTAAATTTTAAAGTGAATTTAGATGGAAATAAATGGCCAAGGAAGTATTTTCCATGTGACTTATGTTGAAGAAAATATATATATATTTTTTTTTTTATTTTTTTTTTTTATTTTCTTAGAATGATACTTGAATTTATAGGCGGGGCATTGACCATTGTAAGTTGTTGCAACAAAATATTGTTCTTCAAGTATTTAAACTTAGGTTATTATAGAAAGAAGTCATGAAAGTCTGCGTGAAATTTGTTCTAAGGCATTAAAGTTTTATAGTTGTCATCCAGGTTACTCAACATCACGGGTTTGTTTTATGTGTTACTGAACCTTTTAAAACAGTACACTCAGGTCACTCCCAGGGTGGGCAACATGTTGTTAGCACTTTCACTTATCAAACATTGACACGTTAGGTCTCTATGATTTGTGGGGTATCATGAATTTAGTCCATAATTTGTTTATTATATATTTAGCTATTAATACGTTAGCAAGGTCTGATTTTATATGCTTTCTTATTTTCTTTTATCCGTTTTTATACATTTTCACCCGTTTTTATACGCTTTCATACGTTTTTATAATTTTCGTCTATCATTATACGCTTAGGTCCGTTTTTATATGTTTTTCTTATGTTTTCATTTAAAAACGGACAAAAATGGTTAAAAACGATGAAAACATATAAACACTGAATAAAACGTATAAAAACGGATGAAAACATATAAAAACGAACGAAAATGTATAAAGACGAATGTAAACGTATAAAAACAGAGAAAATCGCATGAAAATGAGCGAAAGCGGATAAAAAAGACAAAAATATATAAAAATGGGTGAAAACGTATAAAAGGATGAAAATGAATAAAAACGGATAAAAACGAACGAAAATGTAAAAAACGGACAAAAATGTATAAAAACGGATAAAAACGTATAAAAACGGATAAAAATGTATGAAAACGGATAAAAACGTATAAAAGCGGATAAAAACGTATGGAAATGTATAAAAAATGGTCAAACTAACAGAAATAGTGATAAAGGGACTAAATCCATGATACTCGACAAACCACAAAGACCGTTTTGTACTTAAAAAATTAGCCATGTAGGATTTTTATCGGTTATATCCGGTTACCAAAAACATAATAACAAATATAACTGGTTGCAAGAAGTTGAGTAACTTGAATGACAACTTCAAAACTTTAATACCTTACGACAAATTTCATGGCTCTTGTCTTGTAACTTATATCAAATGTCAAGTTTCACGATTTCATTGATAGTATGATATCGCCTCAATATTTTGTGTCATTGCTTTCTGTTGGTACTTGTGGTCTCATTTAACAAAGCTTGTGATTTAATACTGTCCTACATCAAACAGCGCTAAGAATGAAACCGGCTTTATAATCCTCCTTACTTCATTTTTTTTCTAGGTTTTGCAGAAGGCTTTTGTGGTGTATCTAGAGAAAAGGTTAATTATTGTAGCATATACAACACCAAGGTCTCTAGCAAAGCCTTTTCTTTTCTTTTGAAAAATCAATGCGAAATGAATTTGACCTTGGTAAGTTGTACCTGTTGTTTTTACTTCTGTTATAATTTTATGTATCCACTAACCAGCATTTTGTTGGATACTTGGATGTAAGTTTGGATGGGATAAGAAAAACCTTGTTTTAGGCCTCACCTACTAAAACCATTGAAACGGATAGTCGCAACAACATGAGGACATCAATCCCACTATGTAAAGCATTTTGAGGCTAAGAGTTTAGCCAGCATACAATCGTTTGTGTGTATTTTCATAGTTGTTGTATTATATCAATCATAAAGTTTCATCATTTAATTAATACAAAAATTCAGTTTTACGATTTTGTGTCATCGCTTCATTTTGGAACGTGTGGTCTCATTTAACAAAGTTTGTGCAATGTTTTGAAAACCGGTTTTATAATCGACCCGGTCGAATCACCGGTCACCGGGTCAACCGGTTCGACCGGTTCAACCGCCGGGTCAACCCGGTTTTCCATTAAAAAAATAAATAATAAAAATAACCGGGTCAACCGGTTCGACCGCCGGGTCAACCCGGGTCAACCGGTTCAACCACCGGGTCAATCCGGGTCAACCCGGTTTTTATACAAATATTTTGAAAAAAACCAAACCCGGCCGGGTTTTGAGAACCGGGTTGACCCGGGTCACTCAAAACCCGGTGGGTCTAGCCGGTTAACCCGGTTTTAGAAACCCGGGTTTTTTTGACCCGTTTTTTTGCCCGGAACCGGTCCAACCGATTAACCCGGCCGGGTCGACCCGGGTTTCAAAACATTGAGTTTGTGTTTTGATGCATCACACATTTGTTTGGGATACAAATGAGAGTGGGTTTATATACCACATTACACTTAATACTAGTATGTGTATTAAATGACATATATACTTGTGACATCTTAAGGAGCAAATATATCATTTGTGTATTTACTTTTTTAATTACATAAAAAAATACATCAAGTACTATAAAAGTTTTTCTTAACGAGAATTCTTAACAAGAAATAAAATATTTTTTTAATAATGAAATCATATTTTAAAAATGAAATCAAATACCATCAAATAATTTTTCCAGAAATTAAATATTTTATATAGTCATTGTTCATTATTTGTTTAAAAAGAACTCAAATATTTTATATTGAGTTAATTTAAAAAAGAAATCAAACACCATAAAAAAAAATTGTCCTTAACGATAAAATTAAATATTTTAGAAAGTCATTGTTCTTCATTTGTTCAATTTACGAAGACCATTGAAACAATTTAGTTGCAGGAGGATTTGCAATCCCACTGAGTCACGCATTTTGCGGCTAAGAATTAATTTATCGAGCAATTGTTAGTGTATGTTTTCATAGCTTTTTTGTTATTTTAGTAGGAAGATCCCTAGCTCGCATTTGATTCAAGATATTGGCTCAACCGGACCAACGATATGTTAGTTTCACGATTTTATTGATAATGGGATACCGCATCAATATTTTGTGTCATTGCTTCTTGTTCTGTACTTGTGGTCTCATTTAACAAAGTTTATGTTTTAATGTTGTCCCACATCGAATAGGGTTGAGAATGAAAGCGGTTTTATAAGCTTCTTTACACTTTATTTTTTTATAGCTTTTGTTGAAGGTTTTGGTGGTGTAGCTATATAAAAGGTTAATTGTTGTAGCATAATACAATACCATCACCTTTAACAAAACCTTTTTTTTTGTTTCGAAAAATCGATGTGAAATGTATGTTTAGTTTTTGAAACCATCCTCAAACTCGTCTCTTTTAATCATGAAAAATCAAAAAGAAATGTATGTCTTGTTTTTGATGACTTTGATTGTGTGTCCACAAAGTTGAATCGGAAACTCAACTCATCATGATCAACGACTTATTGATCGATACTTCCTGCATGATTTCATAAATCACTCGACGTCTTATTAACATATAAGATGCAATTTAAACACATGATCATGTAGTTCCATCATCCAAAAATTATACCAAAAAGTTCCAAGAATGACGATGAAAAATGCAGAAACTAAAGAGACGTTACCTTGGTTAAAATGGTGAACCGGAACTATTCGAAACTGAGACTCCAAAATCTGATTGTGATGTTTTAGACAAAATACTTCTAACGAATGAAGAGAATACCTTCTTAAAATAATACTACTTGACTTTATATTATGTAAACCTACATTTTGTGGGATACTTGGTACAACTCTAGACGGGCTAAATAAATATTGTTTTGAGCTTCACTACTAAGACCATCACTAGTTGATAAAAAATTTGTGAGAAATAAAGTTGACAAATGATCGAATGATAGAGTTTTATCATGCTACCGTTTTCACATATTATGATAGTCATCAAACATCGTCATATATATTATAATAAAGAAAGACAAAAAAGAATAAAATGAGGCGGATGCCATGAAAAATAAATAAAGTCATGGTAAAGGAGAAGTCTTCGTTGTGCAAGAAAAAGAAAAAATATAGTTGTTAAAATTTTGTGGCTAAGAGTTTATGTTTTGTACTTGTTTTAATGTTGTCCCATCATAGTTGTTGGCGCCTAGTAGAAATTCCATTGAAACGATTAGTTGTGGTAACTCTAGTGTTACTATGTCGATAGGCATTTTGAGGCTAAGATTTATAGTTTTATATAAATGAATACAAATGATGTTTTTCTCTGTTCAGAATAAAAAACGGATGATGTTTTCTCCTGTTCAGGGTACTCGGGAAGGTTGATCATTTTGATTCAGATGTACGTGATCTTATCGGGTTAATAATGTACGCGATATTTTGTTATATTATATCAGTTGTCAAGTTTCACGTTTTACTTGATAGTAGATAGAGGTTCAAAGATTTTGCCTCGTAGATTCATGTTAGAACGTGTGATCTCATTTAACAAAATTTGTGTTTTAATGTAGTCCCACATTGATTGGAGATAAAAATGAAAGTGAGTTTATTAGTCTTATGACAAGCCAAATGTAAGTGTGTGCAATTGATCCTCGTAGGATAAACATAAAATATTTGAAGCATCTTACTAGGTTCCTTTGTACTCGCCTTTTAATTTGCTCAACTATCTTATTAGTTTTTAAGTTTTTAATCTTATGCATACACTAAATTGTTAAATAAAATATTTTTATAAAAGTATGTAAAAAGATTTATACTTATATATAAAATATTCGTTGACGCGCGAGTTTTTTCATTTAGTTATAATCATGTATTTATATCGATTAATATTTTGGATATATTTTTGTTGTACAAAGTATTTGACTTTGTTTAAGTGACATTGTGTTAAAGTTAATGTTGGTTAAATTTAACTATTAATATCATGTCATATACATTATGTGTGTTTAATAGCACGAAATAACCTTTGAAAATAATGTTTTTTGGATATCCTTATTTATGTTTTAAGGAGGAATACCTCACAAAACTTCTTTTGGTATGAAATCAAATATTTTATAACACCATTCTTCTTTGTTGTTAAAAGCTTGAAGGAGTTCGTGGGGTAGCTATCAAAAACCTTTGTGTTTCATTTTACAAGTTTGTGTTTTGATATTGTCCCTGCTAGAGATAAAAATGAAAGTGGGTTTATAATACTCATTACAATTCACATTTTTGAGTGTGTGTTACAAAGGTTTTGTGAGGTAGCAATGAAAAAGATTAATACCTCAAACATTTTCGAACAGACACTTTTTGTTTTTCAAAAGCATTAGAAAAAATTTCAATAAAATCAAATACTTTTTAAAATCGTTATTCTTTATTTGTTTAAAAAAATAAAAATTGTATAAAGTCAATTTTCTTCGTTATTCTTTATTTGTTTAAAAAAATCAAAATTGTATAAAGTCATTTTTCTTGATCACATGAAACTATTTTTCAAGCACCCTACTAAAGCTGCTATTAGCACTTAGTATATGTGATTAGTAACTACTAATGATCACGAACATCTAGAGTGCGTTTAGTTGGAGAAAAAATTCATTTGTTTTCTATCTCTAGTTTTGTAAAAATTTGGATGGGAAATTTATCTCTACAAAACACTTGAAAATATAGAAAATGCGTTTAGTTGATATTTGTATGTTCTATTTTGAAGGAGGAGAGAGGGTTGGGGGATACAAAGGAAATCAAGGAAAACAACTAAAATTTGTTTTCTAATTTTCCTTGTTAGATTAGGAATAGGGGATTTTGTGTTTTGCAAAACATTTTGTTGGAAAATGATAATTTGAACCGATCTCTATTTTCCTTGTTTTCCACAAAACATTTTATGAAAAACAAGGATGTTTTCCCCCAACTAAACGCACCCCTAGCATCTCAAAATTACACTAAAGATGATAAATGCATAAATTATAGAACATTCCTTCAGTATAAAAAATCAACCAAAGCTATTGACAAGCAAAGTATGGCTGAGCATTGCAGACACAAAATCGACCGAGGCCGAGAGGACCGACCAAACCGAAGGACCAGCGGTCCGGTCTCGGTTCGGAATTTTTCCTCATTTCGGTCTCGATTCGATCCGGTCTGGACTGGTCTTACGTAAAACCCAACTATTATTCGGTCTGATTTTGGCCGGTCCGATCCGATTTTAGACCGTTGATCACCCCTATTGCAAAGTGACACTTTGAAATCGATTGTGTGTTGTTTTTTTACAAAAGCTTTGAAGAAATGGTTAAATTTTAAAGTGAAGTTAGATATGAATAAATGGCCATGAAGTAATTTACATGTGATTTATGTTGTAGAGAATGTTGTTTTTATAAGTTTTTTTAAATGATACTTGAATTTATTAGCAGGGCATTGACCATTGTATTTTTTTTTTGTAGCCACGCTTTTTGGTCTTTTGGCCGACTAGGGCTGTCCTTGAGGGTGTGTAAGGTGAGCGATTGCTCAGAGCCATTTTTTTGGGCCTCAAAATTTGTCTCGTTAATAATTATATGCATGTATAGACACATTTTTCACGTAAAAATAAGTATATAGAAGGGAAAAAATATTAAATGAGTAATATGTTAGAATATTTAGATAACTAATTGCATTATATATTATCAACTATGATACTTTATAGATGATATTGTTTAACGAAAGACCTCATTATATAATTTCGTACAGAGCCCTCAAAAATTTCGCCGATTCATGAGACGACCCTGCCGACTAATTCACAGGGTTTGAACCCACCGCCACACAGACTCAAATAAGGTAAAGCTCTCTCTTTTCTGAAGATTGGTGTGGCCACTTCAAATTTGAGCAAAATGAACGGTAGAAAATGAGAAATTTGTCATCTATATATGATTTGACATATACACCAAATCTCGAACCCATGACTCGCCTGTTAACGAGCATTCCAAACAACCGAATTCATAGTCCTAGCCTATACATGCAAGCAATATTTTGAACTCAATAGCGGGCTTAATTACTCGATGTCGACTCATTCCGGATAAACTTATTAAGGTCGATATCCGGAATACCATTTTCGTCAAGAAATGTATAGGTGCCCAACTCGTTAAGGTCATGATTCTTCGACTTTATATTGACACCAACAAAGGTTGTTTTTTTCTCATCATATCCCACAATATGTTCCTTTTCAAAGATTATCGATCAAGTTGTCTAAAACCATGGTTGAGTCAACTCGATGAGTTAACTCCAATGGTTTGACTCGCCCTTTTAGTCCAAGCATGTTGGAAATATTCTCATTGTTGAGACGAATTATAAAACTTTCACCATTCATAGTTATCTTTGTGTATGATTGCCCGATTTGGTACACTAACCAAAGGCCGAAAACCCCAAACAATGCATAACGAAATGTATGTCTAGTTTTTTATGATATGGATTGGGTGTTCACAAATTTGAATTGGTAACTCGTCATAATCAACCACTTATCGATTGGACTTCCTGCATAACTCAAAGTTTAAATGCAATATAAACACATGATCATGTAGTTAAAATATCCCGAAATCACACTAAAAGTAACTAAACGTACAAGAGTTTGAGTTTAGTACAATTGTTTTTGTACGTTTAGTTACTCTTGTGTTATACCAGTTATCAACTTTAAGATTTTGTGTCAGCACTTTATGTTGGAATGTGTCGTCTCGTTTAACAAAGTTTGTGTTTTGATGTTGTCCCACATTCGTAGGGATAAAAAAATAAATCGGGTTTATAAGTCTCATTACACTTGATATATGTAAGGATGTTGTAAAGGTAGTTGTGTGTATCTATGAAAAATAAAAGTTAATTACTTGTATCACCTATGATACAAATGTTGTTCCAACATCATTTTTTTATTCGTACTTTCTGAAAAGAGAAGTTAAATATCTTAGAATGGTGTTGTTTAAAGGTTAAATTTCTTTGTATGGTATATCACCACACAAATACAAGTATCTTTCTTTTTAATATTCTTGAAATTATACTTGAATTACTAAACACGCCATTGACCTTTGTAAGTTGTAACCAAGGTTATAAATAGCGTGAGGCATGGGGTGGCGGCATGATCAAGCCTCACGTCTTTGCGGCCAAGGCGAAGCTTTTCCGTTTATAAGGCGTGCATAAGGCGGCACAAAGTATGAAAATATTTGTATATTCATATCATAATTCAATATCGAGTTTGCCAAAACATGTGGCATAAGGCGGCGTGACGGCAGGGCGTGATGGCATGACCAAGCCTCACGCTTTTGCGGGGCCTTTGCGAGCCTTTTAGAACAGTGGTTGTAACTGTTGTTCTTACTTTGGTTATATTTTCATGTAACCACTAACCATCATGTTGTTGAATACTTGGATGTAGGTCTAGATGGGATAAAAACATTGTTTTAGGCTTCATCTGACAAGACCATTGAAACATATTAGTTGAAGTCACAAGAGTATCGTGTCAAGCATTTTGAGGCTAAGAGTTAATGTTTTGGACAGTTTGTGTTTTTTTCTTCATTTTGGAACATGTGGTCTCATTTAACAAAGTTTGCGTTCTTATGTATCCCACATTGGTTTGGTATACAAATTTGGTATACAAATGAAAGTGAGTTTATAAAGCACGTTACCAGTGTTTTAAAAAGTTCGCAAAGGTCTTGCAAAAGCGTGAGGCTTGGTTTAGCCGCTACGTCGCCTTATGCTACATGTTTTTGTAAACTCGATATATATGAATATATAAATATTTTCATACTTTGTGATGCCTTATGTCACGCCTTATAAACGCAAAATTTTCGCCTTAACCGCAAAAGCGTGAGGCTTGATCATGCCGCCAAGTCACGCATCACGCTATTTATAGCCTTGCACATTACACTTCAACTTTGTAGTTGTTTTGAAGGGTTTTTATACATGTGACATCAATTAAGAATATTCTTCTAAACACTTAATTATTTAAAATTATTTTAAAAAATAAATCAAATGTCATAAAAAAAAAGTTTAGCACTTATTTTTTAAAAGAAATCATATACCATAAAAAAAAAGTTTTTCATAATGAAAAATTAAATATTTTATAAAGTCATTGTTCTTTATTTGTTCAAATAGAAGTCACATATTATGAATTCAATAAAAGAGAAGAAAAAAAAATAGGAATAGAGTGGTTACTATGAAGATAATGAGTAAAGTGGTGCTAAAGGAACTGAGTTTTGGAGTTATAAGTTTTAAAAAATCTTCAAACGTCATACTTTACTAAAAAGACATGTATTTGTAAAAATTTTACATCCATTGAAACGAATCAGTTGTAGTAACTCTTGTCTTACATATCGTTCTAATTCAACGTATGATCTAAGATTTTATGAATGACATAAATACGGCTACGACGCAGCAAACGGGGGCTACAGTGTGGCTCTAGGGAAACCGTCATAGGTCACATGACGCAGTTATAACATAAGGACACTGACCACTCCAACCAAAAATTGGAAACTAAAAAAGTTAATAAACAGGAACCATTCACAAAAAGAACCAAGTCCAATACTGCAACACATAAACAGTAGTGCCTTGTTCTACTAGCATAGTTAATAAACAAACATGCACATTAAAATAAACCATCAACAACCATGCATAAAATCCAGGTGTTAAAAACGACATTCAAGCTCGCTTCCGCTTCTTGATACGCCTTTTATCATGAGCATCCTCACCGTAGAGCTTCAAGTACAAAATCACATGATAACCTCTCAGCTTGGAAAGCGAAACCGCAAAATGCCAATCACGATCGGAATTGAGCCAAACATCCCCTTTTGATGTGTCAATATGCTTAAAGGTTAGTTTGTAACATCCACGAGACAGCTTAAGTTGCTTCTCAAGGTCACGTCTAACATCTTCAAACGCAGTAGTGCCCTCCACAACAAACGATAACCCCCTATTCTTAAGAATAATAGTTAGTGCATAATCACCCCCATGAATCCTTACTAGTGATCCATTAACCTCCTTCCAAACATAGATGCCTAATTGTTCAAGCCTTGCTTTGAAAGTCGACAAGTCAACTGCATATAAACATATCAAAACTCGATAAAAACTTGCGCAAGATAGTATAATATCAATAAGAAAACGATGTAGATAAAAATATTCAAGGTGTTTTTCACTGTAAAGGTACAGATCTGATAGATTTGTGGAATCTGAAAGGCTATGGTAACCTGAAAACAAGCATTTAGTATTCGCCATGGGCTCAGGAATAATTACTAAAAGCCATTTTCAATATAGGTATACATTCAACTGTTTTCGTGGTCAGATGTAATATGAATGATAGAAACCAAAAGCTAATAAAACCACAGAGATTAATTCATGTTATACTAAATAAAAACAAAGATGAAGTGTACTCGCTGTAGTGCAGGGCCGGCTCTTGGGGTAGGCAGGCAAGGCCCAAGCCTAGGGCCCAACTTGTATAGGGGCCCAAAATTTGATTATTGACTTTGAAATTTGGACCTAGAACTTGAGGTCCAAATTTTCTTAGCAATATTACTAAGGCAAAGATGAGCATTAAAACATTGATATTAAATGAATGACATCATACGCTATACTGATAACATTTTTTATTGGTGTATGCTTGAATTTTGGTGGCCTATTTTTTTCCATTTGCCTCGGGCCTCGTCTTTTTTAGGCATTCTCGGAGACGGCCCTGCTGTAGTGGATAATTAAAAGAAAAAATGGAAATAACATTTCCACATTATAAAAACAAATCCACGACAAAATGTTTATTCATGGGAGAGATACCAAATACAGTTAACCTAATTGTATGGAGTTTAATAACACACAGTGACGGAGCCACACTATCATTTGGGTAGGCCAAGGCCAACCCCAACTTTTTTTATAAATGGTAGTAGTGTAGATGTGTTGCAATGTATTTTATACACAAAATATGTATTGGCCCACCCAAAACAAAATATTCAGCTCATGGACAATCTAAAAGATTAAAAAATATGTGTTGTGCTATTGATTTATTGAAAACCGAGAAGCTATATCGTCAAAGTCAAATTCTATAATAACAAATGATACTTTTGGTAAAGTTAAAAAACCATTCACCACACTTAACAGTTACCACTTTATGAACCACAATACTAGATCCAGTCATCCACCATTAAAGACCCTAAATCTTTAATTCCATAGTATTTATTTATTTTCAAATCACCGGGTATGTAACTCAGTAACACTTGTTTGACCTTTCTTCATTAATAATAGTGTTTTACTTGTCTTAATTATGCATATTTGGTTAGGGTTCATTTTAATGGTTAACTATTTATTAATAATACTGCGAACGTGCGTTTTTTAGCCATGAAAATCATGAAGACCAGATTACGTAATAAATGGGCGATGACTTTCTTTCAGATAGTTTAATACTTAATATTGAAAAGAACATTGCAGATACCTTTAGTTTAGATAAAGTTCTAGATGATTTTAATGATGTTAAAAAGCGTCGTGCGCGGATGAAATGTAAAACTCTTATTGTACGACTCTTTAATTTTTATTGTTTTTTTTTTTGTCGGTAACTTTTTTCAAGTTTTTTGTTTTGGCCTACCCGGCCGAACAATCCTGGCTCCGTCACTGATAACACAGCGATCAGTTGTAATGCATAACAATAACAACGCCTAAATCTATTGGTACAAATTTATGTTTTAAAGATTCATCAAAGAGTTTAGGTGAATAACATAGAGCAGACTAAGAACAAAAACGTTGGTGTGGTACAGTGATACTAATCAATTGCATAGAGTTTGAAAATAGATTCAGTATCAAAGAAATTACCATCGAACGAAGCTCGGGCTTGCTCAAAAGTCACTGATCCATTGTTTAGCGAGAGAATTTTTTGTTTTGTAATGCGCTTCATCGAGTTCTATCAGAGATTAATAATAACACAAACAATTGAAAATGACAAAACAGATTCAAATACACACACGAATGTACAAACATATGTGCAAAACATATTTAATAACTAAAAAGCATTCATACCTCATCAGAAACGTCCTCATTAAAAGCATAAAATGTATCATAATCATAATCAGTTTCATCCAAATCATCAATATAAAAACCGTCATCAATAAGATCTTCATCAGTACCACCCTCATCACAAACATCCGTAAAACAAAGACCCCGATCATCAGCAGTCTGGCTGGATGCGAAGACCTCCAAGTGCAAAAGCACAATATATCCTCTGAACTTGGAATGCGAAACAACATGGCCCCAATCACTAGCTGTCTTGACCCAAGCTTTCTTAACATTTCTGTTAAAATGCTGGCAGGTTAGTTTGTAACATCCAGGAGACAGGTTAAGTTGCTGCTCAAGCATATGGATAACATCTTCAAACGAATGAGTGGGCTTGACAACAAACCGCTTCCGCATACCCATAAGATAAATAGTTATATCATAATCCCTATCAACCCTTACTAGTGATCCATCGGGGTCCTTCCAAACATAGATGGCTGATAACCGAAGCATGCGTTTGAATCTCGACGAGTTAACTGCATATAATAAACATATCAAAACTTGATAAAAGATACTACTGGTAGTATAATATCAATAAGAAAACGATATGATGCAAATAATAAAAATATTCATGGTAAAGATACTACTAGTTTTTCAATATAGGGATATGTGAATTGAATGATATATAACAGACTACTTACCATTGAACAAAGCTAGGGCTTCCTCAAAAGTAACTGATCCATTGTTTAGCTTATGGATTGCTTGTGGTGTAAGGGGAAGTGGAGATGAAACTTGCTCCATCGAACACAAACTATTACAAATACATACATAAATATTTAATAATAATAATAAACAATAAGAACAACATCGCTAAACAGCATTCATGATTCAAAACATAATCCTAAATCTGAACCACCACTAGATATACATCTTACAATATCACATCCATGGAAAAAAATATTCAAACAAATAAAAATGATCGGAATACAAACCATTCAATTTTTTTTTTTTTTTTTGAACACATTCAAACAAATAAAAAACACACAATGGAACAACATCGCTAAACAGCATTCAATGGTAAAAAATACACAATGAAAAAAAGATTAACTAAACACTCAAACAAATAAAAAACACAAACTACATAACTAAAAAAACAAAACATAATCGAATGATCTCACTATACAGATACAAATATATATATATCTAAATAATAAAATAATAGTAAAAGACAAGAGATTGAGGGTTTACCGAGGGTAAAGCGGCGTAAAGAGAATGAAATGGTAAAGGGTAAGTTAGATTTTTTATAAAGGGTATGTTACATTTTTTTATTTTTTTATTTTTTTTACCTTCTTTTTTTTAACTATTTTATTTAATGTTTTTGGTATGTACGTGTTAATAATATGGTTTTGATGCCCGTTGCATTTCTTATAAAACCTTTTTTTACGATTGCATTTCTTATAAAACCTTTTTTACGAGACAATTTCATATCTCCTTTCTTTTTTTGTTAAAAATTATAATATATGCTAAGAGGGAAATTTGAACGGGGCAATTATGAATTTTTTAACCCCTCCGTTTTCCACTAACTCTTTTCCTCATTGATTTTTTGATGCATAATGAGGAACTGAATTTAGATGAACCCTAATTTAAAGGTGATAACCAAGGCGCAACTTGCGGGAATAAAACCCAAAACAAGAGTAAAGACTCTAAAATAAACTTTTATTAATGATTCTATGAATAAACATAACAATAAACCCAAGCCTTATATTTATAAATAAGCCAAACTTGGGGACATCTATGTTTAATGTTGATACATTTACGCGTTGCTACAGGACATCTATGCACAAACTTTTTTATTTAAGGTATGTAGTATGTGTTAATAACGAGATGGAAACGCCCGCTGCGTTGCGGCGGCGTTTTTTTAATATTTTTTTTAAACTTGAGGTATGTTGCATTAAGTTTGCAATTTTTTTTTTTGGTCTTCGGATGTTTTTATTGGTAAAATATCTCTCTTTTTTTTAGTCAAGGTAGGTAATGATGACGTACTCTCCGATCAGGTCGAAGGACTCCCCTTCGACCTCAGTTGAATTTGCATTACGAAGGACCAAGTCTATCTTCCTAAGTCATCGGTGGCGTAAAACCATTCATCATTAATATGGTTACCAATTGAGAATTCGCCAACCAAAGGCCTAAGCCCTTCGGGGTCATACCTTGAAGACACCAAGACAAAGGAGAACATTGACTTGGTCTTCCCCCACGTTCCCACTATCTCCTTAGCTTCCCCGCCAAGACAGAGAGAGTGGGGATGAAGCCCTAGCGGTTACCACAAATCATGGGACGCCCCCATGATCTCCGAAACGTGCGCAAACACTCTCCAAGCCTATTTCTCTATCTATAAACAGGTTGGACGAGTCATTTCAATAGTATGTTCACTCAACACAGTATTTCACATACTCTACATTATTTACAACACATATCACATACTTACTCTCACGCCGGAGGTGGTTCGCAGGGTCAAACCCATGCGCAATCACTTAACGAAGTGTCTACTATTTCTTATTGCATATTGGCTACAAGTTTGGCGCAAGCATAACACCATCATACCCTTCGATCACCATCAAGGCCGGTCGCTAATTATTGTACAATCGGTGGAGCCATCCGTGGGACCCGCTACAATTGGTCTCGTTATTCCAAACTTATAACCCGGTCAATCACGCCACTAATTTTACGGCATTAATCAAGGAAGAGAAGATACTCCCCCTCCGGGGTTCTCGACCTTGACACAAATCCTAGTCAACGATCCTAACAACCTTCCCAACATAACCACGTCCACTTTCACCACACGATCTCACCCTAAAATAACTCCCAACAACCATGCTTCGATGTCAGCCAACCCCGAACCAGTTATTAGTCCTGCGTTCGTTGAAGCTAACCTCGAAGCGCTGGAGTCCTTATTAAGGGCTCGAAGGAGGCAAGCTCGGAACGTTGAGATGCGAAGGGAGTTGGATTATTCTAGTGATGAGTATGACAAAGAGATAGAGATGGAGACTAGGCCCTCGGTTCCTGGGGCTACACGCTCAGTGCTAAGGATAGGATCTCCGAAAAGTCGAAGGCCGAGTGGAAGATCGGTGGGTTTCGAAGATGTTCCAGAGAGGGCTCTGACTATAAGGGAAGGAACGATGGAAGGCTCTAATGGAAGGAGTCACCGAAGGGAGACTACGGAGGTTAACTTGCCACCACTCTTGGCGGCCCACTTGGGGAGAACTCGGCAGGGGGGCCTTCTCACGCATCCGGCGTAGAAGGCAATCCACCTCAAATGAATGGGGGAGGAAATCTTCCTCCTCATGGTATGTACCCTCCTTTTCAGACTCAATCTTATCTCCATAGGGTCTATCCCCCACCTAATGGGCAGACTAGCAACCCTAGCTTTCCTCAACCATACGGGAACATGCCCTACGGGCAACCAATGGTGTTAATACAAATAAGCCGTAAAAACGTTTATTTATATTTTACGATCTTCTAATGTTTTGTCGATAACAAACGTAAAATCATGTTAACGAAACAAATAAAATACGTAAATGGTTTGAACTAATAGTTTCTAACATATTCACATTTTCACATAAAACACTAAAACAAGTATAAGTGATTTTATGATTTAGTAATACATATGTACAACAACTAGTGTTTACATATTTGGGTAAAATATACACATAACTAGTATGTAATATATTGGGTATTATAAATGGGTAGAAACTTAAGTATCACAACCCATTGGGCAAATACCTTGAATGTAGTTGGGTACAACCCAAAGCCCATAACCCATGGATCTTGACCCATAACCCATTGCATGACATCATGCTTATATCATACATGGATAATATCCATAGACCCATGGATCAACCCATACCCAAGTGACTAAGTGCATTGCACTCAAAGATACATTGTATCTAGCCAAAGATTCATGGTTCAACCCATGACCCATGACCCATAACCAAAATACCCATGGATCCCTAGCTTTGTGCTAGCCGGATCCCTTGTGGTAGGGATCCGGGGAACAGTAGGATTTTTTCTCTATAAATAGTGAGCCATTTCTTCATTATTACTCACCCCTTTCTAACACACTTTCTCCCCTGAGTTAAATCTCACTAACCTTAGATCCAAGAGATCTATGTTTGTAGTTTTGTTTTTGTGTGATCTTTTAGGTTCCTCTTAAAGGCAAGATCACCACCTTCGAAGTCGAGCAAGCTCAAGTCCATGAGTTTCCAAGCTTCCTCATCATCAAGGCTACTGAAGTCCTCTTGTTGATGATTCATTTATTTCTTCAAAGAAGTGTAGTGTTGAAGACATTAGTAAAAGGTGTCTCAAGTGTCAAGACGAAGATATTAGTGAAGAGTATCTATCGTATATAGCATAAGCACTTGTGGTAGGTGCTTAGAAGTCAAGACAAGAAACATTAGTGAAAGGTGCTTAGAAGTCAAGACTTGAAGCATTAGTGAAATGTGCTTCGAAGTGAAGACACAAGACATTAGTGAAAGGTGTCTTGTAGATCTAGTCAAAGGCATTAACGAAAGGTGCCTTAGATGTACATTCGATATGGTGTGTTTCGATGTACTAGATAGACTAGCATTAGATCCAAGGATATTGATGTCCTTGATGATGTTGTAAAGGAGTAGATCTCCTTTGGGATTAGTCGTTGGTGTAGTGTGGTAGTAGTTCCTCCATTGCAATGGAACTAGGTACTTAGCCTAGTACCTAATAAAGGGTAGGCGACGTTGTGAAGGTGTAGTTCACCTTGGTGTGAAAGAACTAGGTACTTAGCCTAGTACCTTATAAAGGGTAGGCGACGTTGTGTAGGTTTGGTTCACCTTGGAGTGAAAGAACCCGGTGGTTAGCCTAGCACCGAAAAAAGGGTAGGCGACGTTGTGAAGGCTTCTCCGCCATAAGGAGATTGGTGTAGTGTTTACGAACTCTCGAGTAGGTGACTCGGGGAGTGGAGTAGGGCAAGGAAGGTGTCCTCGTGGCCGAACCACTATAAATACTCGCGTTGTGGTTTTGTGCTTATTACTCTTATCTTTTCATTACATATTTTTATATGCTTGTTTATCAACATCCAACACACACAACCAAATAGATTGACATAAGTCGATATAAATAGTTTAAAAAAAGTTTTAATTGGTAAAAACTATTCAACCCCCCTTCTAGTTTTCCACACATGGTATACCCTCCATATCCTGTAGGAAGTCACCCATCTTTTATTGGTAAAATCCTAAATCTGAACCACCACTAATAATACACAATGGAAAAAAGATTAACTAAACACTCAAACAAATAAAAAACACAAACTACATAACTAAAAAAAACAAAACATAATCGAATCTCACTATAGAGATACAAATATATATATATCTAAATAATAAAATAATAAAAGACAAGAGATTGAGGGTTTACCGAGGGTAGGTTAGATTTTTTATAAAGGGTATGTTAGATTTTTTTTTTTTTTTTTTTTTTTTTCTCCTTCTATTTTTTAACTATTTTTATTTAATGTTTGTAGTATGTATGTGTTAATAATATGGTTTTGATGCCCGTTGCATTTCGTATAAAACCTTTTTTTACGAGCCAATTTCATATCTCCTTTCTTTTTTTGTTAAAAATTATAATATATGCTAAGAGAGAAAATTGAACGGGGCAATTATGAATTTTTTAACCCCTCCGTTTTCCACTAACTCTTTTCCTCATTGATTTTTTGACGCAGGACACGAAACCGAATTTAGATAAACCCTAATCTAAAGATGATAACCAAGGCGCAACTTGCGAGAATAAAACCCAAAACAAGAGTAAAGACTCTAAAATAAACTTTTATTAATGATTCTATGAATAAATAACAATAAACCCAAGCCTTATATTTATAAAGAAGCCAAACTTGGGGACATCTATGTTTAATGTTGATACATTTACGCGTTGCTGCGGGACATCTATGCACAAACTTTTTTATTTAAGGTATGTAGTATGTGTTAATAACGAGATGGAAACGCCCGTTGCGTTGCGGCGGGGTCTTTTTAATATTTTTTTAAACTTGAGGTACGTTGCATTAAGTTTGCATGTTTTGCTTCTTTTTTTTTTGTTGTTCGGATGTTTTTATTGGTAAAATCTCTCTTTTTTTAGTCAAGGTAGGTAATGCGCAGGTTGTTAAAGTAATTCATTTTTTTTAAGTAGCGTATTTTTTAGAGAAAAATGTGTTGTTTGGGTTTTTCTGTTATGTTTGCTTGTGGTGTTAAAAAGTTTTTATTGGTCCTGGAGGGAATTTTTTTTAAAAAATGTGTAAACGTGATGGTTATTAAAGTAGTTTTATTTTTTTATTTATTTTTTTTTATTATTTTTTTTTTGTCGATGATAGTTTTTTAAAAGAAAATGTGTTGTTTGTTAGTTTTTTTTTTTTTTTTTTTTTTTATGTTTACAAAAATGTAATTTTTCTTTTTTAATATCTATTCTAGTAACGTTTAGTAAAGTATTTTTTTATCAAATTATACTTATGTTATAAATTAGTTTCTTTTCCATTCGGTCTTTCTCTATCTTTACTTCCACCAACAAACCGTCACCACCTAACAATGGCAGTGATGCCTAACATTGAAGAACTCAAAGCAGCTAGTGGTTCTGATAATTTGGCGACAAAGATATAATTTTCTTTTTAATTGTGAAATCAGCGAGGATCGCAGTTTTTTTATTCGTATGGAAGAAGAGAGCGGACAACTGCGACGTAAAATTGAGAAGCGGGAGCAGACTATCATGGAGACCCATTGGTTTGGACCGTTTAATGAAAAGGTTGTTGATGGTTTGAGGGGGCTTGTTGAAATTCGGCGTGTTGATCGTGAAACACTTCTTACATTTGGGGCTGTTATTGATGGGATACGTGATGGGATTGTTGAGAAGGAGAGGAAAGTTAGCTTTATGGAGGTTGATGAAGATCTGTCTGATGGTTAGTCTGGTTAACATTATGTTTTGTTGGTGTTTCATGGGCAGCAGTTTATCCTAATAGTAGGTTCTACTGGTTGTTCAACTAGTCTTCTTTTGTGGATTATTAGGGGTTTTAAGGTTTTTATGTAGTTATGTGTCGCTAATGGGTGTATGTAATCTGTAGTAGATTACAATTTTGTTTTCTTTATGATGATCACCCGGTTGTAATGACAATGATGTAATTAATATTTTGTTAATGTTAAATGATGGTTCTCAGTTTCTCTTAAATTTTTTGTTCGTTTGGTTGTTGTTGTGACGTTACTTTAGAAGTTTTTTTATTTTAGGTTTTAATAATGGTGTGAAAATGGTAAATTGTGGTAGCTTGTGAGTGATAAATATAAATGTTAGTTAGTATTATCGGATTTTGGATGCAAAAATGGTTGTGGATATAGGTAGCAATTTTTTGAGTATCCTTGATGTGCCTTTACGTATGCGTATAGTTTATGCAGTTGTTGTAATTGTGTATATTAGGTTGTTAGTATGTTAGTTGCAAAAGCATAAATCGTTGTTTATGGGCTTGTATGACTGATATATTGTTTGTTGTAGTAAGTATTTGTAGTTGCCTGTGGCAGAACTGAGCGGGGTGTCATGGTTGTTGCAGTTAAGTGTTATTTTAGAGGTAGCATATAGGATCTGGAAACTTTTATTGCAGTTATACTGCAAAACGGTGTCCAAAATTTGTGCACAACTATAGGGTGCACATGGTTGTTTACTTACAGTCATTTACATAACCCTTATACCTAGAGGGGGGTTTTTTAGGTTATGGGTTCCTACAGATAATACATCATAAGTAGTTCTAACAACGTTCTTGTGGCTATGTCATAGCTGCATTACAAAAGTTAGCGATTTATTGTCTATCGCTATTAAACCTCTGGTTCAGTAGTAGGGTCACCTTTAGGTTTCTTTGGAGGTGGCATTTCTGGGTCTTTTGATGAGGCTTCGAATAATTGTTTGCGAATTGCTATGGGTTCTGCAAGTTTAAGAGGCGCTTCTTTTTCTACAGCTTCACTGGAAAGTGGAGGTGGTGTCAGAGTGTCAGTCAGTACCTCAGTTACCACCGTTTTATCTACTGCAGGTTTTGGTGGTATAGAAGGTTTTGCAGTGTCTGCTGGTGGTAATGTAGGTGCAGATGCATCAGCAACGCTGTCAAGAATTAACCTTGGGTTTCCTCTTTTGCTGCCATGGCCAAAGTGGACTTCAATCTATGCTTCGTGTTTTCAAGGTCCTTTATTATCGGTGGCACTTTATATGGATCAAGATCAAAAACATAGCTGAGAACTTCTGAGCAAACTAGAAGAAGAGAATGCGCTTCAGGGCTATACCATGTGAGGGATGCCTCACCGGTCACATCAGCAATGATGGACTTAAAGCAGTAACTGCAATTGTTATGTATCGTATTTTGTATAAGTTATTGTTTCTAACTATAGGATTTGCAATTTTAGCTTGTGCTCCGTGTATATACATGTAGTTTGGTAGTACTGGCATTCGTGGTTTATGGCAGTGCCAATGAGGCCTGTCTTGTTCAATATTTTTGTTGCATCGTTTGCATCTGGGTGAATACCAGGTTGTACATTTTTCAATTTTTATTATCACCGCTTCAGTCACAAATTTTTGGTTTTGCTGTTTGTGGAAAACTAGAAGGGGTTGAATAGTTTTACTAATTAAAACTTTCTTTTAAACTATTTAGATTGACTTATGTCAATCTATTTGGATGTGTGTTGGATGTTGATAAACAAGCATATAGAAGTATGTAATGAAAAGATAAGAGTAAGAAGCACAAAACCACAACGCAAGTATTTATAGTGGTTCGGCTACAAGGACACCTTCCTTGCCCTACTCCACTCACCGAGTCACCTACTCGAGAGTTCGTAATCACTACACGACACCAACTCCTTATGGTGGAGAAACCTTCACAACGTTGCCTACTCTTTTTCCGGTACTAGGCTAACCACCGGGTTCTTTCACACCAAGGTGAACCACACCTACCACTACGTCGCCTACCCTTTATCCGGTACTAGGCTATATACCGAGTTCCATTACAATGGAGGAACTACTACCCAACACTACACCAACGACTAATCCCAAATGAGACCAACTCCTTATTACAACATCATCAAGGATATCAATATCCTTGGATCTAATGCTAATCTATCTTGTACATCGAAACACACCATATCGAATGTACATTTTAGGCACCTTTCACTAATGCCTTTAACTAGATCTTCAAGACACCCTTCACTAATGTCTTGTGACTTGACTTCTAGGCACCCTTCAGTAATGCCTATAATACGGACGATCGACACCTTTCACTAATGTCTTCGTCTTGATACTTGAGACATCTTTCACTAATGTCTTCAACACTACACTTCTTGGTAGAAAGAAAAGAACCATCAACAAGAGGACTTCATTAGTCTTGATGATGAGGAAGCATAGCAACTCATTGACTTGAGCTTGCTTGACTTCAAAGGTGGTGATCTCGCCTTTAGGAGGAACCTAGAGAATCACACAAAAACAAAACTACAAACATAGATCTCTTGGATATGAGGTTAGAGAGTTTTTAACTCAAAGGGAAAGTATGTTGGAAAGGGGTGAGAAACAATGAAGAAATGGCTCACTATTTATAGAGGAAAAAATCTATTGTTCCCCGGATCCCACGAATCCCTCCCACAAGGGATCCGTCTAGCGTAAAGCTAGGGATCCGTGGGACGCTCCTCTTTACCCATGGGTATTTTGGTTATGGGTTATGGGTCATGGGTCATGGGTTATGGGTTGATCCATGGGTTTCTTATTAGATACAATGTATCTCATGAGTTCAATGTACCTAGTCAAATGGTTTGGATAAAACCATGGGTTATGGGTCAATACCATTTGTTAGTTTTTACCCATATTAGTATATACTCGTTTAAGTATATATTTACCCAAATATGTAAACACTAGTTGTTGTACATATGTATTACTTTATCATAAAATCACTTATACTTGTTTTAGTGTTTTATGTGAAAGCGTAAGTGTGTTAGAAACTATTAGTTCAAACTAATTATGTATTTTATTTGTTTCCTTAAAATGATTTTACGTTATCGACAAAACATTAGAAGATCGTAAAATATAAATAAACGTTTTTACGGCTTATTTGTATTAACACTGCTAAATGTAAAAGTTAGCAAGATATCATATGTCATAGTTTTGTTATATTATACTGTATCAGTTGTCAAGTTTCACGTTTTACTTGATAGTAGATAGAGCCTCAAAGATTTTGCCTAATAGATTCATGTTAGAACGTGTGATCTCATCTATTATACTATAAAGTTGAACCCCTTAATTTAATGTGCAAGAGGGTTTGTGCACAATAATTTGTATGGTACAACCCGTGTAAAGCCATATGTTTGAATATCGAGTATTGAAATATAAGCTCTCAATTGAATGTAATGAAATGAAGGTGAATATGAAGTGTTATTTGAAGGCTACAACATTCATGTATGATCATTAATCGGAGGTATACGAAGAAACATGAAGTTACATTGTGATCATTACTTGGAGGTATACAAAGAAACACTGCATTTAGTTGTTGCAACACTTCATATTCATTTTAAGGAGCCTATAAATAACACATGCATTTCTTAAACTTTCCACACCATGGAGAAGAAAAAGACCATTTTGGATAGTTTTGATATTATTTTTCATTTGGTGCAGATATTGTTTTGAAAGACAAGATCATTGTATACGATCTATGGATTGGATGGTTAGATCATGACTGTAAGTCCTCTTATTCAAATATTAGTTAAACAACTAATAATTGAATAGATTGATGATGATGGACGTCTTAAAAGAATTGGTATAATCTTAATGTTTATAGTTCAAGTTATTGTTGTCGATAACATTTTTTTGTTTCTTTTCTTTGTTTCACGATAATATAGGATAAGGAAAGCATGACCTTCAAAAATCGGATGTGAAGTGTCATGATATGGCGCCATTATCGCGTGGGTTAGTAATCTTGGTTATTACAGTTTTTATGGCTTATCACAGTAAGTAGCAGACTCACCCAGTGGCCTGCAGTGCCATGTTTAAATACTGGTAATTTTTATACTTTTATATTCCAGAATTTGTAGACTAAAGCTTTCTATTTTCTAACTATTTTAGGTTCATGCAACTTATAAAGGAGCATTGCAGAGCTTTCACCCATCCCGAGCTTCAAGAGATGGTGGTGTTGTAAGCATTAAGAGCACTACATATGGTTACGGGAATGTGATGAAAAAAAACTGTGGGTGCCTGAACGAAAATAGTCGTTACGGAAGAAACATGATGAAGGGAGGAATTAACAAGTTCATCATGTTAGCTTTGTTTTACCTTAAAAGATGGTTCATCATGCAATAAGCCAAGGTCATCAAGTTCTGCTGCACGGCTTGGGTCTCCGATGAAAGCACGGAAAGATTCTGCCACAGAATTCGAAAGGGCCTCCAGGTTACATCCTCCTTCCAAGAAAAACACGCATCGACCACCACACAAATCTTCTGCAAGCTGCTTGATGCCTGATGCTAGCATGTAATATGTTCCTGTCGTAAACTGGAACTTGCGCAATGGATCTAGTACATGTCCACTATATCTGGAACAAAATGAACATACAATTAGCGTCTCTGTTTGTGCCCAATGAGAGTTGTTATTCGTATTATGTGATTTAGGAAGTTAAATGTCTTAAATTACATAGTTTTCACCATTTAAGCCGTTAAATCTACTCAACCCATTTATAAGTAATGGCTCAAATGTTCAATAGCAACCCTTCTAATACAATGATTAAGAATAATATATGGTTTTGGTATAAAGAAAATCACCCTGCTGATACAAGAATTATATCAGGCTTGAATCTTTGTGCGCATGGTACAATGACTTGATCAAACACAGTTCGCATGGCTATATCACCCGAACCTTCTGGTAATGGCATATTAAGTGTTGCTCCTTCACGATTGCCACACCCTATATAATCAATTTTCTTTTTCACAGGAAAGATGCCGTCCTATTAAATAGCAAATAGCAAATTTTAATAAATGTTGGAAGACAGCTTAGAAACGAAAGAAAGAAATAGACTTTTGTTGCTTACATGGTGAGTTGAAAGATAAAATACATCAAAGATCAAATACATGAAACTGATAGATACATGAAACATTTTGTTGCTTACTGTAGTATAGATACATGAAACATTTTTTTAAAGTCATGTTAGCTTTAGTGGGTTTTATTTTACAATTTGCACCTTTCAACTAATACAACATGAAATTGATTATTTAACTCACAAGATAGTTAGAGCCCAAGGTAAGGTAGGAACGGATAACATGTTATTCGTGTGCCACTTCAGCGCCACATCATTCCCTCCCAATAACACACCAATAACTAAAACACCCCTCCTTCATAACACACTAATAACATCACCTGTAGGTCCCACAAAATATACCTACTCACTCACAATACACGAAAAAACACACAAAAGGGCGCATTTGGCATGAGCCATTGGAGTGGCTCAAAACTCGTTGGCACGTGTTTGGCATGTTGGCCGGTATGGTTAGCTCACGATTGGCACGAAAAAAAAGGACGGATGGCATGTTATTTGCAACCATACCATGTGCTCTTACATTACATAATAAACAAAAATCGTCTTTTATCTAACGTTAAAGTTATTAATTGTTTAACAATTAGTTTCACTTCATCTTGGTAATATGTGTAAATATTTTCGGTGCACATGATATCGATGAAAGAAGTATGATGTAGAGAATTCGTAAACACAGTAAGTGGTTTCAAAGGTTCTTATGTATAATATATAATATAATTCATCATCGTTGTCAAGTGCATTCTATTTACCTATTTTACTCACTATATATTGGTATGATTTCTCAGTTTATTAAGAGAGATCCTTCGGCTACCTCAGCAAGTGCCAGAGTTTGATGATGACATTGAAGTGAAGACATTGGAGTGCATGAAACCTTGCTTTAAAGATCCATGATTATATATGTCTTGATGGTTACACATGACTTTTGTTTTGATGGATTTTAGTCATTTATGTTCAATGGATCTTTATCATTTATGTTACTTTGATATAACTATTATACCGTTAACAATGTTTTAAAATGTGTAGTTACACTAGCAATCGAGTTTTTGCACCAACCATTGATCGGAAATATCATATCTTTGTAATATCATGTCTTTGTAATTGAAATTTATATAATTTGCCATCACCGCCGACCGAATAGTTTAATTTATTTACTTATTTTATTTAATTATTTTTCATTTTGTAATTTTTTTGTGTCGTTTTTTATTTATTTTATTTATTTTTTTCTTTTTTTTTAATGTTTAATTTTATTAATGAAGTATTAGATTGTTTAATAAATGTAATTGTTGAGGGCAAAATTTGTAAATTATAATTATAAAAAAAGTGAGTCCCAAAAAGTGGTGTTATTTGGTGTTAAATAACTATCTTAAATAGTTTATGTAAATAGGAAAAAAAAATAATTTATGTAACTAAAATAATAGGAACCTAATGACCAAACATTTGGTTATGAAAAATTAGTTAATTATTCGATCAATAGCACGTGTATCGCACAGGTTGTATAAAATACCATGAAAAAAAAACAAAAAAAAAACATTTTTGAGAATACATCATCTTCACGTGCCTATTGGACAAACCATAAACGCATAAAATCGTGCAATTTATAAGAGCAAAAAACATAACAAAATTGACAAATAAATATGGAAAATAACGAATATATACATAATTCATATTAAAATATTATATAAACTACTTTAAATACAAAACTTATGATAACATCAATTGCAATACCTTACATGTAACTATTTGCATACAATATTACGTAAAAAATACGTATATATTCAACCCTTAACCAATCGGTGCAACGCACGGGTTTTTGTAGCCTCTTTTAACAAAGTTTGTGTTATAAACTGTTAATGTAGTCCCACATTGATTGGAGAAAATAATGAAAGTGAGTTTATTAGGCCGGAAGGCAAGGAGAGTACCCACTCACCTTACACCTCAGCGTCACATCAGTTTTCTCTCTCCACTCACTCCCACTCACCTTTCTGTGGACAAAGCACTCACTCCCACTCACCTTAACTTTTTTTTTTTTTTTTTTTTTTATATATTTTTTTTTCTTTTTAACACACAAAATACTTGCTTCACACAAATCAATAAGGTGAGCAAGTCACCTTAATTTGTCTAGAAATGTGAAACTAGCGAGTGAGTGTATATGACCGACATGGTGACTAGCGAGTGAATGAGGGTAAGGTGACTCACTCACGGACCCTTGCCCTCCAGTCTTAATCTCATGACATGCCAAAAATTTGAGTTAGTGTACATGATCCTCGAAAGATAGATATAAAATATTTAAAGCATCTATATTACGTGGTTCTCTCCACTCGCTTTTAATTTGTTCAACTTATTAGTTTTTAACCTTATCTCCACTTGCTTTTAAATTTGTTCAACTATCTTATTAGTTTTTAACCTTATTCATACACTAAATTGTCAAATAAAATAATTTTATAAATTATGTAAAAATATTTATAATTATATAGTTAAAATACTCATTGACGCGCGAGTTTTTACATTTAATTTTAATCATGTATTAAAATCGAATAATTTTTTGTATATATTTGTTGTTGTACGAAATATTTGACTTTGTTTAACTGACATTAAAGTTAATGTTATTTAAATTTAACTATTAATATCATGTCATTGATATTATGTGTGTTTAATAGCACGAAATAATCCTCGAAAAAAATGTTTTTCGGATATCCTTTTTCAAGTTTTGAAAAGGAAGTACTTAAGGTCGTTACTATATGTATAATCTTGTTTATTTAATTTAGATGTATTTATATTTTTAGATTCGTGTACGCGTGAGTTAAACTTATAAGAAATAATAATATGAGTCGTTATAGAGCACCATTAGTAAAAGAAAAATATATGTTTGCGGATCTCCTTATTTAATCTCATAAAAAGGAATAACTTGAATCGTTCGTATATGTAAAATTTCGTATATTCATTTACAATCACGGTAACTCGTACTTTCATTGTGATAATTATAATTCCGTGTATATATATCAATTTAATATATAATGATAATGCCAACGTTTGCCTAGCAGAGTTGGTCAGAGGGTTCTTCCTCATGCGAGAGGTCTCAAGTTCGAGTCTTCCTATGATGGTTTTCTCCTGTATGAGTATGAGAGTACGCTCTCACTAACTAGATCTGTACTAACCTAGCTGTTCAAGAAAAACATATATATTATTATTATTATTATGTATATTTTTTTTCCAAGAAATAAATATACATAATAAAGTCTAGTGAGAATTTATAAAATGTATAAAGTTATTATAAACTCTCACTAACTATATCTGTACTAACCTAGCCGTTTAAAAAATATACATAATGATAATAATATATATGTTTTTTCAAGAAACATTATAAAGTCTAGTGAGAGTTTATAAAATGTATAAAGTTATTATAAAACATGAAAATTGATAAGTTTATTTAAGACGTTATAATATATTTTAAATTTAATGACTAAAATTTTATTAATTACCATGTCCTTTTTTTGTTTTTGAAATCGACACATATTTTTTTACACATTTATTACGGTGGATGAAATTTATATGAGTTTGACCAGATTTACGCCAATTTTGACATTTATCTACTAATGAAGATTTGCTTTCAAATTGAACTCTCTCATTGTGTAATAGAAAATTTATTTTCTCATTTTGTATCTTCAATATAAGAGATTATAAAAATGCTACTATTAACATTTAGTAAACAAAAGCTTAAGACGTCCACAAAGTTACAAGAATTCAATCTTATGATCTTTATGGACGTTACATAAAGTTCCAATCCAACATTTGATGTCGAATCTTGAAAGGAAAGTTAGTCCATGAACCACCTGCGTTTTGAGAATTATTTGAGTTCTACAATAATTCTCGAATGACTATATATTGTAATCTTGAGTTAATAAATTGGCAAACAAAATCACAATTCTAATATGGTATCAAAAGCAAAATCGATCCTCCCTTAGGTAAAAAAAAATAAAAATAAAAAATAAATAAAAAAAAAATTGACACCAAGATCGCTAGGAAAAAGATAAACTTTCATATATATCATTGTTAAGACTTTACATCGATTGAAACAAATTAGTTGTAGTAACTCTTGTGTTACTTTGTCAAGCATTTTGAGGCTAATCGTTATGTTTCGTACAATGATTTGTGTTTTTGTTATACGAAAATGATTTGGAGGCCTAAAAACGGGACTAATTATATGCCTAAAGAAATGTGTCAATAAGTTATTAGTTTGTGAAGAAGCGGGTCCCTCTCATGTCATCAATAAGATAGTGACACATAGGTTTAGGCATTTAATTAGGCACACCATTTAGTCATGCCAACCAATGCTCTTTGTTATATTAGTCAACAAGTTTCACGTTATAATTCATAGTATGATCCATCATCAAAATTTTGTGTTTTAATATTGACCCATATTGGTTATGGATAAAAATGAAAGTGGGTTTATCAGGGTAATACATTTGTACCGTTTACATAAGAAAATCGTCTTCGAATTTCAACTATTCCAAAACAGATACCTCACAAAAGCTCTTTCGGGAAGAAATCAAATATCTTATAAAGCCGTTCTTCGTAGTAGTTAAAAGGTTGGAGGATTTTGTGAGGTAGCTATCAAAAACCTTTGTGTTCCATATACTAACAAAGTTTGTATTTTTATATTGTCCCACATTGGCTAGAGATAAAAATGAAAGTGGGTTTATAATGCTCATTACAATTCTCATATAAGATTGTGTGTTAGAAGGTCTTGTGGGGTAGCAATGAAAAAGATTAATACCTCAAACTAGCGGTAAGCATCGGTCCTGTCCCGCCAAGATAGAGGACCGTAGGGGTAAGTAAAACGGGCCGTGATGCGTCTCGTCTACCATTTTTGGCAAATTGGTCTCGGTTCGGTCTGTCGGACTACAAACCGAAAATTTAGCCTTGTTGGAAGGTCTTGTGGGGTAGCAATGAAAAAGATTAATACCTCAAACTAGCGGTAAGCATCGGTCCCGTCCCGCCAAGATAGAGGACCGTAGGGTAAGTAAACGGACCGGCGGTACGGTCTCGGTCTACCATTTTTGGCAAATTCGGTCTCGGTTCGGTCCTGTCCGGACTACAAACCGAAAATTTAGCCTTGTTGGAAGGTCTTGTGGGGTAGCAATGAAAAAGATTAATACCTCAAACTAGCGGTAAGCATCGGTCTCGTCCCGCCGTTTGTAGTCGGACAGACCGACGAGACCGAATTTGCCAAAATGGTGAGACCGAGACCGTACGCGGTCCTCTTGGCGGGCGAGACCGATGCTTAGCTAGTTTGAGGTATTAATCACCTTAACAAGATCTAGAGAGCCGCCTTTACACGGATCTTGGCGGACGGGACCGATCGCTTACAGTTTGTATTATCTTTCATACCACAAGACCTTCTAACACACAAACCGAAAATTTAGCCTTGTTGGAAGGTCTTGTGGGGTAGCAATGAAAAAGATTAATACCTCAAACTAGCGGTAAGCATCGGTCCCGTCCCGCCAAGATAGAGGACCGTAGGGGTGAGCAAACGGACCGGCGGTACGGTCTCGGTCTACCATTTTTGGCAAATTCGGTCTCGGTTCGGTCCTGTCCGGACTACAAACCGAAAATTTAGCCTTGTTGGAAGGTCTTGTGGGGTAGCAATGAAAAAGATTAATACCTCAAACTAGCGGTAAGCATCGGTCTCGTCCCGCCAAGATAGAGGACCGGCGGTACGGTCTCGGTCTACCATTTTTGGCAAATTCGGTCTCGGTTCGGTCCTGTCCGGACTACAAACCGAAAATTTAGCCTTGTTGGAAGGTCTTGTGGGGTAGCAATGAAAAAGATTAATACCTCAAACTAGCGGTAAGCATCGGTCCCGTCCCGCCAAGATAGAGGACCGTAGGGGTGAGCAAACGGACCGGGCGTGACGGTCTCGGTCTACCATTTTGGCAAATTCGGTCTGGTTGGTCCTGTCCGGTCCGGACTACAAACCGAAAATTTAGCCTTGTTGGAAGGTCTTGTGGGGTAGCAATGAAAAAGATTAATACCTCAAACTAGCGGTAAGCATCGGTCCGCCCCGCCAAGATAGAGGACCGTAGGGTGAGCAAACGGACCGCCGACGGTCTGGTCTACCATTTTGGCAAATTCGGTCTCGGTTCGGTCCGGTTCGGTCCGGACTACAAACCGAAAATTTAGCCTTGTTGGAAGGTCTTGTGGGGTAGCAAATACCTAAAACTAGCGGTAAGAATCGGTCCCGTCCCGCCAAGATAGAGGACCGTAGGGGTGAGCAAACGGACCGGCGGTACGGTCTCGGTCTACCATGGTCCGGACTACAAACCGAAAATTTAGCCTTTTTGGAAGGTCTTGTGGGGTAGCAAATACCTAAAACTAGCGGTAAGAATCGGTCCCGTCCCACCAAGATAGAGGACCGTAGGGGTGAGCAAACGGACCGGCGGTACGGTCTCGGTCTACCATTTTTGGCAAATTCGGTCTCGGTTCGGTCCGGTCCGGACTACAAACCGAAAATTTAGCCTTGTTGGAAGGTCTTGTGGGGTAGCAATGAAAAAGATTAATACCTCAAACTAGCCGTAAGCATCGGTCCCGTCCCGCCAAGATAGAGGACCGTAGGGGTGAGCAAACGGACCGGACGGACCGAGACCGGACCGGACCGACCACATTCGGTCTCAGTCCGGCCCGATTTTTCTCGATCCGGTCCGGTTTTCGCCCGATGATTAGCCCTAAAAGACCGAATTAGCTAAAAAGTCTAGACCGAAGACCGGACCGAATGTGGTCGGTCCGATCCTTTCGGGTCGTTTGCTCACCCTTACCTCAAACAAAACACCTTTTGTCTTTCAAAAGCATTAGAAAAAATTTCAATAAAATCAAGTTCTTTTTTAAATCGTTATTCTTTATTTGTTGATTTTTAAGATAACTTGAGGACAAAAACTTTATACATACTAAGTGATCAATCTTCACCCTTCATTTTTATTAGATTTAATGGATGAGATTAATCATAACAATTAAAAAAACTCACTTTCATTTTTTTTTTCCAAATATAAATATCTTTCAAACCGTTAGTCGTCAAGCGAAAAAAAATATATATATCATTACGACGAACATTTAATTATCTTTCTATAGATACGCACTTTGATATACTTTCGACAAAAAAAAAATCGTATTTTTTTACATTTTTTTCATTTTTTCACTTTACTGAAATTTGCATGAAAAAATTATATATGATTTAACACTAATTTGAATACCACATGTGATATTAGTGTTAAATCATATATGATATGTATATCATATGTGATTTATCATATATGATTTAACACTAGTATCACATATGATATTACATATCATATGTGATTTAACACTAATATCACATGTGATATTCAAATTAGTGTTAAATCATATATTATATTTCATGCAAATTCCAGTTTCGAAGAAAAACGAAAAAAAATATGAAAAAACGTAAAAAATAAAAAGAAGAATTTTTTTCTTTTTTCGAAAGTATATCAAAGTGTCCGTCTATAGAAAGATAATTAAATGCTCGTCGCGATGGTGTAATTATTTTTGCTTAACGATTAACGGTTTAAGAGATATTTAATTATAAAAAAAAAGTGAAATAATAAAATGCTTTTAATCTTAGCCATTGATTTTTTTTAAATGGATGGTTGATATAAGTCCCTTATTATATATAAAAAGTTCGGTGTGTAAAATGACTCTCCTCAAAATCAAAATTGTATAAAGTCATTGTTCTTGATCACAAAGAAACTTTTTATCAAGCACCCTACTTAGTATATGTGATTACTAAGTACATACGATCACGAACATCTAGCATCTCAAAATTACACTAAAGATGATAAATGCAGAAATTATAGAACATTCCTTTAGTATAAAAATCAACCAAAGCTATTGACAAATTGCAAAGTGACGCTTTGAAATCGATTGTGATTTTTAGACAAAAGCTTTGAACAAATGAACAAATGGTTAAATAAAGGATTTTTCATGTGAGTTATGTTGTAGATAACTTTTTTTACTTATATTATCCATTATATTAATTGTAATATAATATAAAAAAATTCAAAAAATAAAAACGGAATGTATTTTCGTAGAAGTGTAACTACCACGTTGACTTAAAGCTTTTTCGTTAGCACGTAAGTAACCAATGTGGTAGCTTGGCCAATATCAAAATTCATTTTTATCTAAACTAACTCTTTTTTATATGATTATATGTTTTTTTTTTTTTGAACGGCGAAATTTATAAAACTAGCAAGAAGCTAAAAAAGAGATTACAAAGAAATAAGATGGAGGTTTTTAAGCCAAGCCTCCCATGAAAACAATCTATTACACCGATTATGACACCACTTAAAAGAGAAAGACACTATATCATCAAAAATCGCCGAACGAGAAGGACGAGTATCATCAAATATAGTACGATTCCGCAACAACCATATGGACCACCAAGCAACATCGAAGACGCCTTCCAACAGACACTTCACATTGGAGGAAAGTCGAATAGCAGAAAACCATGAATTCCAATCCGAAAATGAAGACCATGCCTGCCAATTTAGATCCCACCAGACATTTCATATGATTCTGTGTATATACCCATTTTTGGTTACAACATTCTTTCAAGAGTAAACTCCAAAATACATCCCTGTGGTTTACCCCGTTTCGCACTATACATCCCTCACCCAAAAGTTTAGACAGATACATCACTCCGTTAGTAAACGTTAGCCTATATACATCCACAAGGACGAACGGTGCAAAATTTGTGTCATTAACTTGGACACGTGGCAGTTAAGTAAGGGTAATTTGGTCATTTTATGTCCCAGCTACTTCAATCTTTTAATACTTTCAGTCATAAACACAATCCAAAAAAAAAAAAAATCCCAAATCAGAAACACAATAAAAAAAAATACCAAATCAGAATCACAAATCAAAAACACCAATCAAAAAACACCAATCAAAATCATGTCATAACCTATTTCACATAACCTATTTCAATCTATCTCATCCCACAAACTAAAAAAAAAACACATATCTCTCTAAAAAAAAGAAAAGAAAAAAAAAAAAGATCTCTCTATAAACGAACCATCGATCTATCTTTCTTTCTTACATCAACCGAACCACAAAAGATATATCTCACGTTGCGGAATCTTAGCGCCGCTAGTCACTGTGACCGGCGTCTCTACGTTAAGGCTTTGTTTATTTTCGAAAAGATCTATTAAGCTCAACCCGAGATCTTGAATCTTTCTTTTTTTCCCGAATCGATCGTCAATAAGAATGGGCTGAGTTCTTGTTTAAAAAAAGTGGTTGTAATGATGATAATAAAGTGGTTAAAAAATGATAATGATAAAGATGTAGGTTCAGTTCGTACACAAATGTGTTATGTGCATATGTGTGTTTCTGATTGGTGTTTTTTGATTTGGATTTGGGATTCTGATTTGGGAATTTTTTTTTATTGTGTTTCTGATTTGGGATTTTTTTTTGGATTGTGTTTATGACTGAAAAGTATTAAAAGATTAAAGTAGCTGGGACATAAAATGACCAAATTACCCTTACTTAACTGCCACGTGTTCAAGTTAACGACACAAATTTTGCACCGTTCGTCCTTGTGGATGTATATAGGCTAACGTTTACTAACAGAGTGATGTATCTGTCTAAACTTTTGGGTGAGGGATGTATAGTGCAAAACGAGGTAAACCACAGGGATGTATTTTGGAGTTTACTCTTCTTTGAATGTGGAACGTTTTGCTAAAGTATTTTGCTATTGCTTTTGTGTAAAGGGAAGGATCACTACAAAAGTGTATTATTTGCTAGCTTCTTTTATATTGTTCACATTTGTGAATATGTTGTAAAGTTATTACGCTTACACAAGGCTATGATTATTACACAAGACTATGATTTTCACACTTACATAATATGGTGCCAAAACATATTTACTTTAATTTCACTGGTACCTAATAGACTAAAATAGTACGAGTCTTCATAGTAGAATCATGTGAAATGCATAAAGTTTTGTATGCAAAAGGTATATCTTGAAAATAAGCGAACACATAGTACGGACCCCTGTCTCTTGATGTCATGTTGTAACCAAAAATAATACCGAATATTTTATTGATAATTGTTATATTCCGAAACATAAAGATACATGATATTAAATAGACTACAACTAAAAGACCTTTAGAAGTTGAACGGGCTTAAACTGACGGGCATAAGCCTTTTATTAAACTAACAGAATGAACGATAGAAAATAAGAAAAATAGTCATCTATATATGATTTCACATATATAACAAGTCTCGAATACATGACTCGCCTGTTAACAAGCATTCTAAACAACCGAACTCATAGTCCTAGCCTATATATGCATTTTGAACTCAATCGCGGGCTTCATTACCCGATCCAATTGACTCATTCCAGATAAACTTATCAAGATCGATGTCCGGAGTCCCATTTTCATCAAGAAATGTATAGGTGCCCAACTCGTTAAGGTCATGATTTGTTGACTTGATATTTACACCAACAAAGGTTGTGTTGTTGTGTTTTTCTCGATTTGTCAAGTTGTCTAAAACCATGGTTGTGTCAACTTGGTGAGTTAATTCCAACGGTTTGACTCGCCCTTTTAGTCCAAGCATTTTGGAAATATTCTCATTGTTGAGACGAATTATAAAACTTTCACCATTCACAGTCATCTTCGTGTATGATTGCCAGATTCGGTACACTAACCAAAGGTCGAAAACCACAAACAATGCATAACGAAATATATTTTAGTTTTTGATGATACAGATTTTGTGTTCACAAATTTGAATTGGTAACTCGTCATAATCAACTACTTATCGATTCAGACTTTCTGCATAACTCAAACTTTATAGTTTAAATTCAAATATAAACACATGATCATGTAGTTCAAACATCATAAAATGACACTAAAAGTTCAAAAGAATGCAAATGAAAAATATGGAAATAAAAGAAACGTTACTACTCTTATAAGTCTGAAGCTATTCGCAACGGTACACTCTAGAATCGATTGTGATGTTTTAAACAAAGTATTTTGAACGAATGAAGAATGTTTAAATTGTGAAGTGAACTTAGATGGCATATAAAACGGTCAACAAGTATTTTACATGTGATTTAAGTTGTACAAAAATATAAATTATTATTTTATCAAATTTTCTTAAAATTTTTTACATTTGATTTAAGTTGTACAAATACAAATTATCTTCTTATTTTTTTAATCTTTCTTAATATATTTTTCATGTGACTTATGCCACTCGGCTCACGTTATCACATTATTATATAGTAAATTGTCTATCGTACGTATTGGATTATGCAGTAGTAAATTCTAGTGTAAAAGACTTTTAGAAGTTTGACATGTATATGTATATTAGTTATAACGAGTCGGTGAGCCAGCGCGTTACCGCGGGAGCGCCGTGTTGATGCTATGAAAATTTTGTTGGGTGACTTTATAAGCTCTATAAAGAGTAGTTTGTGGGTGTTTGGCACTAAAAGTATTGCACGTTGCACTTACAGGTAGACATAATATTTTCAAGAGGGTGCTTGACACATTTTTTCCCATCACAAGTACAAAATAACATGTGGTTTAGAAAAAACGAATGTGGAAACCCGCGCGATGCAGCCGGATTGCTTTTGTAGACGTGAATTTGGATAGGGACTATTTTTGCCAAATTGCTATAGATACCAATTAATTCTACAGGACTTATTTCACAGCAACACTTAAACCTTAGGGACTATTTGTGCCAAATTGCTATAGATATCAATTAATGCTAAAGGACGTATTTTGCAACGACACCTAAACCTTAGGGGTTATTTTTGCCAACTTGCGAAAGTTTTCATTTAATGTTCCGCAAATGAGCTTTTGACACTTGGCGTCTGAGGAAAGTGTGTCTTGCCTAATAGTATATACGAGTGTGGAAACCCGCGCGATGCAGCGGGATTGCTTTTGTAGACGTGAATTTGGATAGAGACAATTTTTGCCAAATTGCTATAGATAGCAATTAATGCTAAAGGACTTACTTTGCAACGTCACCTAAACCTTAGGGGCTATTTTTGCCAACTTGCGAAAGTTAAATTAATGTTACAGGACTTACTTTGCAACGACACCTAAACCTCAGGGACTGTTTTTGCCAAGTTTTGAAACTTTGCATTTAATGTTTGCAAGTGTGAACACATGTCTTGCTTTATAGTTAATATATATAATGATAATGGATAAAAGACAATAAAGAATCACATAATCAGTTAGCATCATCTTGTTTTTCCATAGCAAAATAAGATGTGGTTTAGAAAAAATGGATAAAAGACATCAGCTTGCCAGAAATGGCCGATCATGAACCCAGGAAAAAGAGCAGTGGTTTTTTTCATGTACATTTCCAGGTATTTTCGAAACCACTCCTTTTTTGCAAACTGAAGTGTGTTTGTTTGGTGTTTACATGAAGAGAGGCTAGTTTTATAAGTTCAAAATGCTAACTAAATTAAATAAAATGCTAAGATACATATAAGCATACATCACAATTGTGGGAGGAAGGAACGATATCTTCAAGCTTCTTTCCATTAAAGATATGGATTGCAACAAAGTGACATTTAGCATGACCATGCTTTCCAGTCTTGGAAGTTGAGACTTCAACAACCTGCATCAAAACTTCAAGTAATTAACAGGTGAAAATGGATGAACAAAAAGAAAAGCTAAGATTTTTATTTATTCCCAAATGGACATTAAAATATGCAACCATGTTGAGAAAACATCAATCAGCGTAAATATAAGGTTTACATGTGATTTTAACTTTATGAAAAGGTTATAAAACACTGAAGCATAAAGACTTAAAAACACCACTAACTATTGATCAGCTGAGACTCACAAAGCTACACACTTTGCACCTATACACACCCACCTGTCAGCGTTTCATTAACACGCTTATTACTTATCTTTGCGGTTTGTTATCGTATTTATATAGTTACAACAAATTAAGACCTGCTGTTTGAAAATGCTTAATAATGGCGAGGGCACGTGAAATGTAGGATTCGTAAATGAAATAACACCCATTGCCCATCGAGTCACAATCATACACAGATCAACAATGGCATCAAGTTTAATAATCGAATAATATCACCTATAAGCATATGTAGTAAAAGTTTCAATTCCCAGTCATTACCTATAAATCCTAAATTAATATTAACCCAACTCTTGTCTTTAGGGGGTGTTTGGTATTGCGTTCGTCTTTTTGTCAAAGCTACATTTTCTATAAAAAAAAAAGGTAGTTAACTTTAATTTCTTTTCAAATGATTTGCCAAACATTGTTTCCTGGTTATTTTTGTTTGTCAAACCTAATAATCGCATAATCTACTCCAAAATGCAATCCCATTCGTGAATCAAATATGTATAAATAAACAAATTATATACATAAACAACTTTAAGGTATCATTGTATAAGTAAAAGTGCATTTTAATTACTGGTGTAAGCGAAAATAAAATTTACTAAAAGCAAAATATCAGCCATGTGATTCAAGTGGTGTCCAAATGGGCAGTTTAGGTGGGTTGGGTAATGGGCCAGAACGATCTTAGTTTAAAAACCCACATGAATCAGTACCGATGAAAACGTAGTCAGAGGCGTATCAATTTATTGTTTGTTACCTTTTCTTTGAGAGTATCAGTATCTCGATCTTTCTATAGATATCATGCTTCATGCCATTTACATAACAAATGCCTAAAAAGGAATGTATAACCATATTCTGATTGATTCTTTCTCTTCTTTTCTGTAAACCAAAAGAAATAGAATATTAAATTAATCATGAGCATTTATCGTATAGACACTAACCTTTGCATAGAGGCTTTGTGGATGAGTGGCCGCACCTTTCCTTGATCTTGTTTTCCAATGTGAGTTATATGTGTCACCATTTAAACCATCCTAAAAATTACATGACATTGACCTTGCGATGTCGCTTACATCATTTTCTGTCTTCGTTGAAAATACCTATCTAAACATTTCTGTAGTCGTTAATATGCAGAGACTGTATTTGCATATCGTATGTTTTACAAATCATATGTTTTACACAACGACCAATCAGTGATTATATTATATCATTCTTAAACCGAATTTTGAAAACAAAAGTATAAAGAATCGCTAAATTTTCTAACATTCATGTATTCTGACTGTCTTTCATTACTGAATGCATAAAAACGCATCTCTCACCTTATTTAAATACGTGTAATATCATAATAACAAAAGATATACGTGGTTCTATTGCGACCCATATGACCTATAACCCAGCCTACCCGTTTTTACACTTCAACAGATGATGAGCATTTACCTCCATAAAAATAAGTTGTCGCAATTGTATCCATATGGCTTGGTATTGTCACAACATACTCTTCTGGTATCAACAGTTGTCGTCTCACATTGAGCACTTGTCGCTTTACAAATTGACTCCCTCTTCCTGGAAAATGGTCAACAACAAAAGGTTAACAAAAAAAGGCAAAAAGTCTTTATTGTGAAAAATGGACCGAAAAATCGAAAATAAAAGTTAAATGAATTTGTAGTCTTTTTTCTGGGTTTCCTCTCGACACTTAAAATCGTGATCTGCGTTGTATTTCCATCACCCAAATCAGCGAGTGGGAGTAACTGAATCGACTACACTAAAAAAGCTTACAAATTCATAAGGCAAAGATTCCAACCCGTGGTAACCTCGAATATTATTTCGCTTCTTTCCGACTCGATTTTTCTTCTTTCACCTATATCCTGAAATTTGACAACCCAAATCCATATACGTAATAATACAATACATAAAGTTGAACAATAAATACATAAAAATGGTACACATACTTATCAACATCCTGTGATCTTTGTTCTATATATAGGTACCACTTAGTGACCTCATAACTTTTTTCACATCCATTATCTCTAATTCAGAGTTAATCATATTCCCAAGTATAAAAATAATAATAATAATTACCTAAAAATTGATAAATATAGGATTCGTGTTTACCACCAACCGATGAACCTAAAGAAATCACAAATTAGAGTTATAAAAAAACGCAATTAAACTGACTCGAAATTGTAAATGAAAGCTTTAACTAAAAGTTACCTGTTATTTTCTTTCACATACGTTGATGAGTTGCCATGTTTTGCGGGTTTGATCGAATCATATCTTCATCTTCAAATAAAAGATATCTAGAAGGTGCTGGTATGACAAAAGGTTGTGTCTGTTTTTTTGGTTGTTTGGTTTGAAGAAGGTTCAGGAAGAAGATGGAGGCGGTGGAGATGATGAGGGTGCAATTTATTACTTATGAAAAATAATATCTTTGTCTCTCTTAGAGTGGAAGGTGTCATAATAACAAGGCTTAACTTCGTCGTCGCGCCACCTTAGCGCCACATCAGCATCCCATTTTCTCACAACTAACCACAACAAACCTCCTCTCCACTCATAACAAACCTCAACCTCTTCATTTGGGCACCACCACTACTACTTTATTTTTTTTATTCAATTTTCATTTCCAAATAAACTAAATAAATTCATTTCATTCAAATTAAAAATACAATACATAAAAAAACAACACTTAGTAATAAAAACGATACAAAAAAACGACGGGTAAAAAAAAATACAACACACGGGTAAAAAAAACGACACGGGTAAAAAAAAATACAATGCTACTCGTCGATGATTTGATGATATTTCTTGATTAGGCGTTCACGCTCTTGCGGATGATTTCGCTTTCACCGGGTCGGATTGGTATCGGATCTATCATGAGAAAATCCATCTCGATCTTCTCTTGCCACGTTTTTCCTTCTCCTCGCCTCGTAACAAGCCCTTTGAGCATCGGCTTTTGAGCATATATTTCGGATATATGTCGAAAAACTACTCGTTTGACTTCCACGGAGCTTGCGCTTGACGTTGAAGTCGACTTACATTTCTTTCCGCTCGTTTGCATACATCTCTTTCGGGCCGATGTCATTTGTCCGGCCGAATATATCCTCGAGACATGTAATGTCAATAGGATCTTCGGCATCCCACTTGGGATAATTTTTCAAAACAGCCCAAAATTTTTCATACAAAAATTCCTCCCACCAAACGCCGCATAAAGTTAACTTTGGCATTCTCGACATGATTTTGGTCATTTTCACCACTTCGACGCTGAAGATGTTTGTAAATAGCGTTGAACTTCTGGCAATCACCGTTAATCCTTGTCCATTTACCAGTTATCATGTTCTTGCCGCGGTTATCGGTTGTCTTAGAATTGAACATTTCGAGAATGTCGTTCCAAAAGTACTCCTCCGGACGGTCATTGCCCATATCTTTATCTTGGGAAATTTCTATCCAACACTGCGCAAGTAACATTTCTTCAGACTTGGTCCACTTCCTCCTCGTCGCTTGTGCTATGACTTCAACATCTTCGTCATCGTCCCTGTCCAAATCTACGGCCAGTTTTTTTGCCTTCGACTTTTTGCCTTTTGCCGGTTCACGTGCTTTTGGAACTTTGAATTGTGAACCGGACGGTTGTGATTCCATTTGGGACAAATGTGGAGGCTGTGACGCTAAAAACTGTGGAGGTTGTGACGGGTTAAAAACGAGGTGATTGAAATCGGGAGGGTAAGCTGCGAATGCTTGTTGAAACCGATCTTGTTGGTTAAGCATTACTTCTTGTGGAGACGGGTTGGAATTGGTCGAAGAGGGGGTAGATGGGTTTGAAGAACCCCCTTATTGTTGTGGGTTTGAGTTAAGTAGATTTGTGAAGTATCCTCCGTCATTTGGGTTTTGAGACATTGTGTAAAATGATATTGTTGGTTAAAAAAGATTTGTTATGTATTTTGGGTTTGAAGATGTGTAAAATGATGAAGATGAAGATAGTTTATATAGGAGTGGTGGGTTTTTTTTTTAAAAAAAAGCTAACGTTTAAAAAAAAAGTTTACGTTAAGAATTTAAGTTTACGTTATAACGTAAACTTTGCTTTTGCTGCTTTTGTGTCAGAAAGAATGCTCGTCGTCCCCACGATTTTGTTGTTCACGGCGAGCCACAACGAGGGACGTCGGTGTGGCGGCGAGCGACGACAGACTTCCACGTTGGCGACGGCGAGCCACAACCAACTCCACACCGTCCGCTCTTATCTTCAATAATTGGTTACTTATAAAAAGTTTCTAGTGAATGACCAAGTACATGTGTCTCATTTGGAGATTTTTTTCCCTGCAACAAACGTATATACCTTTTCGTAGTAGGCCTTGTGTGAACAGTAAAAGGTGGAACTCAATGTAGCCAATAAGATGTCGCCACACTTGCGTTTTTGAATAGTAACCTGTGTATAAGAGTGTAATAGACGAATCAGAAAATGACAACAACGCATGTATACAACGTATTTTGATACTACCCCAAAACGGGTATTAGTATATATTATAATGTCCGTGCACGCACGGGGTTTTTTCTAAAATATTTATTTATTTATTATTATCCTAAATGGTTTTACTTGCCACATTAAAAATGAGAATCTTGTGTATCTATGTTTTTATTTATTTATTGTTTTTAAATAATGATTTTAGAAGGAAAGTTTTCTTCCGTTATTGAAGCAAAATGTGAGGTGGCGTAAACTTGGAGCCTTTGTGTCTAGAAAGTTAAGGAGGCGCGTTGTTATCTATAAGCATGTGTTCGATATAAAAGAACACATTAGTATCATCAAGAAAATAGTAGTTGTTTTGGACTCCCCCTACACATAGTTGTATGTCCTATATGATGTGTATACTTTTTTCAATGTTCTCAGGCATATCATAGTTTATAACATAACTCATGCGACCTGCCATCAAGTAAAGTTGTCACACGCCGGTAACCCGATTTCTCTTTTTTCCAATGATCTCTCTTTCATGTTATACAATATATGAAATTAGTCATTTCTTGATACGGTAGGATGTTACATAGTAACAATTTGAGAATGTACAAATTTGCTGGTTTTGGCAACCTTAATATCGTCGAGCAACAAATTTTTTGTTAACATAAACATTCTGTTGATTAATCACCAAGTTTTAGGCTGCTAATCCATGCGTGCTCTTCTTTTGGAGCTGGTAAGGTTGTGGCCAAATAAGTTTTGTGATTATTGAAAACAAATATTTGACTTGTATGTCCTTTTCCAACTTGAAGAAAAAATCGACAATCTTTCGTGTCCGCACCAATCTAATTAGTAACAGGTATCTCACTTTTTTTCCCTTCCAGAAGCCTGCTTAATACGATCTTACCGTATATAGAATATCCCAAGATATGCAGGCAAGTAAATCAAATATGAAATGAGATTTTAAGTATCTGCCAAAAAAAAGTTATAGTATGAAATATGAAATAACAATGGGTTCCATTCTATATAACGAAAACAAAAAACTAACTGAATGACAATGGGTTCTCGGCTAAAGACCATCTTATAGGTCGGAGTGTCTCTATACACAATAATGAATTGAAGGAAAATGTCGATGAAGAAAGCCACTTTGGCTAAAAATGTCTAACAAATATAGGTTATCCGGCAATCCCCTAAAGAAGTCAAATTCCATGGGTGTGAAGAAAGAAGAGTAGACTGCCCATAATAATCTGAATTTTTTCCAAGCCCGGTATCATCTACATCAAGGTAAACAACTTACCGCATTTACAGAACTCATCAATACTTAGTATGCTTATGGACTACTCCAAAATAGCATATAAACTTATACTGTATGGTGTTACATACTAAATGGTCTAATGATACTAAACTGAGATATTGTTGTTTGACTACAAAAAATGATAAGCAATCATACATTTGACATGATATATAAGTAATGAAATCTAGGAAATTGTACAATCTCAATATGCTTTACTAACATTCAAGTTTTAACATAGTGTTAACATATTCAAATTTATTCTTGACATATCATGTAAGTATATTTCTGATGAAATGAACTTCTATAATCATTTTGGAAAAAAAAATTGTCTCGTTTGGTTGCCATGTAGCCATACAGTCACTTGAAAACTTGGTTAAACATAATTGGGCAGTTGCCCCCATATTCAAATTTATTCTTGACATATCATGTAAGTATATTTCTGATGAAATGAACTTCTATAATCATTTTGGAAAAAAAAAATTGTCTCGTTTGGTTGCCATGTAGCCATAGTCACTTGAAAACTTGGTTAAACAGAATTGGGTAGTTGCCCCATGCATTATGGTCCGTGCCTTGATCCTCAAAGTGCTCGCTTAAAAGTTCGCATACAAATTCCGTACCTATCTTATTTTACTAATCTATTATAGTAATTGTTTGGCTCTAAAACCAAACAACTGAATCAATTTAGCATGACCATTTACCGTGTTCGAGTAAACGTTTACGACTTTTTCCCTACTATCTCATAATAGTAATGTTAAATTTTGGAGTGATAATCTGTGGCAAACATATCATTCTATCAATTGCTAATGGCTTTCTAGTTATGGTTCATTGCAGGATTAATTACAGGGGTTAAACTCGGACAAAGGATAAAAGATTTAAAGTTCCAAGATGTTCATTTCTGCTGAAGCCTTCATCGTTTCTGCTGATGAGTCAATTATAGCCGTTAGAGGGGTCTTAGTGAAACTTAATCTCCTATTTAATAAGTCCCTTCATCTAGGGTTAGACACACTTGAGTGTGCAGTCTTTGTATCACTCTCTTCTCTTCTTTCTGATCATTTCATTGATCTTGTCTTGTCTTTACATTCACATGATTATTGTCTTATTGACATTAATCTAACCTTGTAACATTTGGATACTATTGTAAACTTAATCTAAGCTGACTATTGCAGCTTAGATCTGAATAAAGGTTCTATTGTTCATCATTGTGTTGCCTATACTTTCGCACATGGTATCAGAGCTTCAGGCTCATTGATTCTCTTTAGCAACATATTGGTGGTTTGGGGTTATTGCTATTGGCGTAATCACTGGTTATCTTCTATTTACAATTAGCCCTAGACTAAGTGAATCTAGGGTAATTGTGATTTGTTCTTCCGCTGCATATTTCTCTGTAAGTCTAAGTCTTATCTCTTCTTCAAACATACAGTACTTAAGTCTTTGTGTGGTACGAATACCTGCTCTGGTTTACCCCAGTCACAGGCTTGGTGCTTGTTGTTTCTTAATTACAAAGTCTTATTTATTTCTTTATCTGTCTAATTACTAAGTCTTACTTATTTATCTATCTGCTCTTGCTTCTATATCTGTTTGTGTTTTTCCTGTCTTATTGTTTACATTATGGCTTTCTCTATTGTCTCTGGAGAAGAATCTCCCAGAAATGCCACTGTTTTTTCTGAAAAAACTTTTGATAATGGAAAATTCTTTGACAACACTTTCAATAAAGGTACTGGTTTTAATATCTTGTAATGACTCAATAACAGAGGACCAAACATGAATCTCAAATGTATTAACGCAAAAAACACGGTCACACTATTGATAGATGCTATGATCTTGTTGGGTATCTGCTGGATATGATAAAAGATTTTTAATGCTAAACCCTTCAACAGTAACAATGTTTACACGATACTAATCATATCACGATAATAGAGTTAGCAACTCTCCTGTCTCTTTGTCTAATGAAGCAGTTCTCCGGACTTATAAGTCTTCTTAATAACAAAGTGTCTTACGCTAATACTAAAGTAGCAGGCAAAATTTTTCGAGAACATTCTTTAATGGCAGTGTCAAGTTTAACATAAACTTCAACAAATTTTTTAACAACAACACAAAAATCTTATCTGGAAACATTAATCTTGGTTGGATTGTTGACTCTGGTGCAAATCAGCACATGACTGTTTCTGCCAAATTTTTAATTAATGTTGTTGACATTTCAAATCTTGGTCTAACTGTTGGACATCCCAATGGTACTCAGGCTTTAATTACAAAAATTGGTGATTTAAAGGTCAATAATGATCTAACTCTTTGTGATGTTCTGGTTGTTCCTGAGTACAATGTCAGTCTGCTGTCTGTTCATAAGATTGCTAGAGATAACAAGATGTTTGTTGGGTTTAATGAATCAAATTGCTATATACAGGATTTACATAAAAAAAGGATTGTGGGGATTGGTAAACAATGCAATGGGTTATATATATTTGATATTGACTCTACATGTAAAATTACTTCTAATAATTGCATTTCTGTTTGTCATGTTTCTAGAAATCTCTGGCATCAAAGACTTGGTCATCCCTCTGACCAAGTCCTACATATACTTAAATCCACTCTTAAACTTGATAATTCATCTAAATCTGACCATCTTTGTGACACTTGCAACAAAGCCAAACAAACCAGGGAACCATTTCCTCTAAGTGAACATAAATCTACTAAAATTGGTGAACTTGTTCATCTAGATGTATGGGGACCATATAAAGTCACTAGCAGAGATGGTTACAAATATTTTTTAACTATTGTTGATGACTATTCTAGGGCTGTGTGGGTTTATATGCTTAAGGGAAAGGATGATGTTTATATTTCCATTGTTAACTTTACTCACATGCTATCAAATCAATTTGAACACAATGTTAAGATATTTAGAAGTGATAATGGGACAGAATTTGTCAATAACAAACTTCAACACTTCTTTCATGAAAAAGGAATTTTACATCAAACCTCTTGTGTTTACACACCACAACAAAATGGTATTGCAGAAAGGAAACATAGGCATCTCCTTAATGTGGCTAGATCCCTTATGTTTCAGGGGGAATTACCTCTTTATCTTTGGCCTGAATGTGTTTTAACTGCTGCATATGTCATAAACATGTTACCCTCTTCAGTGTTGTCTGGCAAGTCTCCCTTCTTCTTTGTGTATGGGCATGACCCTTCACTCTCTCTCCTTAGAGTCTTTGGCTGCTTATGCTATGCCACCATTCCCAACATCTCTGATAAATTTGGTAGTAGGTCCGAGAAAAGTGTGTTTATTGGTTATTCAAATGAGAAAAAAGGTTATAAACTTTTAAGCTTAGAAACAAAAAATATCTTTTATTCCAGAGATGTCAAATTTTATGAAACTGTTTTTCCTTTCAAAATGAAAAATTCTGTGTCAAAACCTTTTGTTGAAACTTATGTGCCTAAAGATTTAAATCACAAGAACTTCTTCGATTCACAAATAAGTCCCAATAATGAAGGGAGAGTGACATCCTATGAAGATGGCACAGTGTTGGGTCATCCTACTAGGGATAATGAACCTGTTGCAACTTCCATAGATGATAATACACACCACGAGGGCACTATATCACATGAATCACATCCTGGCGATGCATCTTCGATTCTGGCGATGCATCTTCGATTCTGCTGGAACTCGAAAAGAAGAAGGCTTGCCGACCACTCTCGCTAGAAGGTCAACCAGAGTTTCTAAATTGCCCAGTAATCTTAATGACTTTATTATTGAAGGGAAAGTTAAATATGGTGTTGAAAAGGTTGTTAATTACTCTAACCTTAACAAAGATAATTACTGCTTTGCTTCTAGTCTTAATAAAAGTATTGAACCTACATGTTATGAAGAAGCTATTCTTGACAGTAATTGGGTTGATGCTATGAACTCTGAAATTGAGGCCTTAAATGAAAATCATGCTTGAGATATAACTGATCTACCCCCTAATAGAACTCCCATTAGTTACAAATGGATCTTTAAAATCAAATATAAAGCTAATGGTGAAGTTGATAGATACAAGGCTAGATTAGTTGTTAAAGGTTATAACCAAAGGGTAGGAATAGACTATGATGAAACTTTTTCTCCTGTTGTGAAAATGTCTACTGTTAGATGTCTTATTGCCTTAGCTGTGTTGATAGTTAACCTAAACCTTTGGGTTAAATGGGTCAAATTAGAAAGTATAGTATGTATTAGAGTCAAGTATGTAATAAGCGCAAAGCCTAAGGGCCGAACATGTTAGTTTGTAAGTTGAAAACCGAATAGCGGTTATATAGAAACGGTTGAAGCAATATGTCGCTTCACAAATGTCGGTTAGAAAACTATATATAGGGTCGATGTATTGTAAGATTGTATGAACGAAAATCTGCAAGTATCAAACAAAGTTATATTCATATTATTACCTGTGTTTCATTCATCATAGTAAGATTATATCCCAACAATTGGTATCAGAGCACGTTAATCGATCCAGGGAAGAATGACTGCAAGTGACGATCGATTGAAAAGCAAGAATCAACAGCGAAGGGTTGTTACACAATCTCTGTGTATAGCGACCGAAAGAAAAAGAAAGCAGATTTGATTCCGGGAATCAATCAAGTAAGAAAGAAAGTAAGGAAGAAAGATACCTGTTCGTTGAAGGATTCGAACACAAGAACGATTGTAACTGGAGTTTGATCGGAGAAAGACAAACACAACCGGTTTATTAAAACCACCGATTGTGGTTACCCAAATCGAGAAGGCATCGATTGGAGAAGTAAGAAGACGAACGGAACCCTTTTGATAATCACTCCAGCCGATTCCAAAACAGAGAACGAAAGATCAAACCAATTTCATTGCGGTACTCCTGTTTTTTTCTCTGTTAATTTTTTTTTATCTAGATTAGGTTTGGGTTTATGAGAAAAGAAAAGGGGAAGAAGAAAGAAAGAAAGGCAGATAGTTGGATTGGTGGGTCTAGGATTTGGAAATTTTTATAATAATCTTATTTTTAAGTATTTTCAATTTACATATTGATTAGAAAATAAAAGGTACAATCCCAAATCAATTGAAGAAAGTAAGATTAAGTTTTGTATATTTTTTCAATTTAGGGAGACAAAATAAGTTATTTTAAATTAGAAAAATACAAAACTAGTAAGAAGTAAGAAACCGAACCATTGTGGTTCACATAGTAAGAAGTAAGAAGAAACCTATCGTTTTTAAGAAAACTCTAGTGTTTCCAAAGTAAGTAAGTAAAGAAAACGTTTAGCGTTTTTCTAAGTAAGAAAGTAAGAGAAACCATAGCGTTTCACCCAGTAAGAGAAACCTTAGCGTTTCACCCAGTAAGAGAAACCATAGTGTTTCACCCAGTAAGAGAAACCTTAGCGTTTCACCCAGTAAGAGAAACCATAGTGTTTCACCCAGTAAGAGAAACCTTAGCGTTTCACCCAGTAAGAGAAACCTTAGCGTTTCACCAGTAAGAGAAACCTCAGCGTTTCACCAGTAAGAGAAACTTTTGTTTCAAAGTAAGATAGTAAGCAAGAAAGAACGCAAGTCAGAGAGCAACATGACTAAAGGAGAAACATCTACACCAACTCGTGACCAAAACATAGCACTTCAATGTCCGAAACTTACTGAAACAAACTACACAACATGGGCAATTATGATGGAGACAATATTGAAGGCATATGGTCTTTGGGAAACGCTTGAAGATGCAGAAAAAGTAGATGAAAGAAAGATGCATACATCAAAAGCAATGATCCTCACAACATTGCCGGAAGATGTTCTAATGCAAGTTGCACAGTACGAGACTGCGAAGGAAGTATGGGAATCAATTAAAGTACGTTATATTGGAGCAGACCGAGTTCAGAAAGCACGTCTTCAAACTTTGAGAAGCGAATTAGAGACCTTAAAAATGAAGACCGATGAAACCGTGAATGACTTTGCGGGAAAATTGGGAAGCATAAGAGGCAAGTGTAAAAGTCTTGGTTCTAATCTTAAAGACAAAATATTAGTAGGAAAGTTGCTGAACTCCGTTCCAAAGAAGTTTCTACCAATTGTGGCATCCATCGAGCAATATTCAGAAATTGACAAAATGACGTTTGAAGAAGTTTGTTGGAAGACTAAGCGCTTATGAAGAACGCCTCAAGAGTCAAGATGAACCGCAAGAAGATTATCATAACAAACTTCTAATGGCAAGTTCAAGTAATCAAGGTCGTGGTAGAGGACGAGGAAGAAACTTTAGTAAAGAAGAAAAAGGATGTGGAAGAGGTACAAGTCAAGAACAAAGCAAGAAAGAAATGAGATGCTATGAATGTGGTGAACTTGGTCACTTTGCATACGAATGCACCAAATGGAAGGATAAAGACAAGAAGCAAGAAGCACATCTCATTTATCAAAGCGACGATGAACCAACGCTGCTGTGAAGAGCAAGATAAAAGCAAGTTGAAGACCTGCCTTAAACCAAAGTTTAGTTTAAGGGGAAGTGTTGATAGTTAACCTAAACCTTTGGGTTAAATGGGTCAAATTAGAAAGTATAGTATGTATTAGAGTCAAGTATGTAATAAGCGCAAAGCCTAAGGGCCGAACATGTTAGTTTGTAAGTTGAAAACCGAATAGCGGTTATATAGAAACGGTTGAAGCAATATGTCGCTTCACAAATGTCGGTTAGAAAACTATATATAGGGTCGATGTATTGTAAGATTGTATGAACGAAAATCTGCAAGTATCAAACAAAGTTATATTCATATTATTACCTGTGTTTCATTCATCATAGTAAGATTATATCCCAACAAGCTGTGAAAAACAAATTGCCTCTTTTCCAACTTGATGTTAACAATGCTTTCTTATATGGAGATCTTGATGAGGATATCTATATGACCATCCCTAAGGGGTTCTGTAATGAAAACAATAAGAATAAAGTTTGTAAACTTGTCAAATCTCTATATGGCCTAAAACAAGCTCCCAGGAAATGGAATAAAAAGCTTGTCAGTATTTTAAAGGAAAATAACTTTGTCCAATCTGTTAATGATCACTCTTTGTTCACCAAAACAGAGAATAACAAGTTTATTGCTCTGCTTGTTTATGCGGATGACATTGTTCTTCTTGGAAACTGTATTGATGAGATAAATCTTTTTAAAGAGTTTCTAAAATCCAAATTTCATATCAAAGACTTAGGAAATCTAAAATATTTTCTTGGCATTGAGGTTTTAAAAACTGGGAATGACATTTGTCTTTCTCAAAGAAAATATTGTCTAGAACTCCTCAAAGAATTTGGTCTTCTTGGGTGCAAACCTGTGTCCACTCCTATGGAACCCAACTCTGTGCTTCCATATATTCCCACTGCTGATGATCCCTTGCTTGTCAACATCATGGTTATCGGTTACTTGGGAAACTTATCTATCTCACCCATACATGACCTGACATCTCATACTCAGTTCATTGTCTGGCACAATATATGCATTCTCCCTTAAAATCTCATCGGAATGTGCCCTCAATGTTCCGAGATATCTAAAAGGAGCTCCAGGAAAAGGTCTAAGGTACAATTTCAGCAACTCTAAAAATCATCTGGAAGGATATAGTGATGCTGATTGGGCCAAATGCAAGAAAACCAGAAAGTCTGTCACAGGTTATTGTGTTTTCTTCAATGATTGTTTAATCTCATGGAAAAGTAAGAAACAAAACACTCTTTCAAAATCTTCTACGAAGCGAGTATAGATCTATGTCTCTGCTGTGAAATCATTTGGATTCAAAAAATCCTAAAAGATCTAAAAATTGATATCAATCTTCCTGTCAATCTTTTCTGTGACAACAAATCGCTTTACAACTTTGTCAACCCCTGTTTTCCATGAAAGATCAAAACACTTTGAAATTGATGTTCACTTCATCAGGGGAAAAATTGCTAGAGGTGTTATAAATGCTAAAAAGATTGGCTCTTCAAACCAAACTGCAGACATACTCACAAAGAACCTTCCTGTCTATCAGCATAAATTTTTGTGTGAAAAATTGATATTGTTTGATATGTTTGCTCATCAGATTAAGGGGGAATGTTAAATTTTGGAGTGATAATCTGTGGCAAACATATCATTCTATCAATTGCTAATGGCTTTCTAGTTATGGTTCATTGCAGGATTAATTACAGGGGTTAAACTCGGACAAAGGATAAAAGATTTAAAGTTCCAAGATGTTCATTTCTGCTGAAGCCTTCATCGTTTCTGCTGATGAGTCAATTATAGCCGTTAGAGGGGTCTTAGTGAAACTTAATCTCCTATTTAATAAGTCCCTTCATCTAGGGTTAGACACACTTGAGTGTGCAGTCTTTGTATCACTCTCTTCTCTTCTTTCTGATCATTTCACTGATCTTGTCTTGTCTTTACATTCACATGATTATTGTCTTATTGACATTAATCTAACCTTGTAACATTTGGATACTATTGTAAACTTAATCTAAGCTGACTATTGCAGCTTAGATCTGAATAAAGGTTCTATTGTTCATCATTGTGTTGCCTATACTTTCGCACAAGTAACATTATCTGCCCATTGATAGTATTATATAAAAATCAGTCTAAACAAAACCTTTAAATAAAGAAGATTAGCTCTTGTGGTTTAAGCCAGAAAGAAATTGGGAAAAAATATAAAGCACACCAGCAGTTCTGTTTTCCTTGGTCACTCTGTCTAAGACAATTACAAACTTAAATTCATATACATTCCATTTTTACCCACTAAACAATAAACATAGTTTCCAATCTTGTTAACCTTGGGTTGATGCATGACTGGGCCCCGCGCATTCGTTTCCAACAGCACTTGATCTGACATTTCAAGACAAAGGTGCAGTTGCGTAAGAATGTATAAAATGAACGGCTGTTACATAACAAAATTGTTAAAAAGGAATGTCATTAGGAAAGCATATATAACTATGTATGTATATAATCATGCTCACCCTGAGATCCCATATTATTCAGTTGTATGAGTTCGTTTCAAATTTCAGGTTTGTTGCCAAATAGATGGGTGACAGGAACATGATGAACATAATGATGTTGAGGTTTAGTGTTTACATTTTCTGTCTCAGGTATAAGATCAATGTTGAGTGACATATGACCACCATGTTCATGTTGTTTCACAAGATGACACCACTCATGTGTTACATCGGTTCCGGAGCTTCTTTTATTTCTTCTCGGATTCCGGTATACAGGTGCGACTGCATAACATTACGTACACTAAAGTATGTTACAAAAAGGATGACGCCCAAACCGTTTAAAAAAAAGGAATTCCAGAAAAAATTAACAAAATCATTTGCACAAAATACATATTCAATATTGCTCACTCAGGGGGATCGTGTCACTCACGTGCACACTTTCGCCAGAGATCACCCCTTGTTGGTCGTCGGTTACATTTTGTGTCACAGGTTCGAACCCGGGCCTCATTGATGCAAGACAACAGAAGTCAGCTCTTTTTACGACGTCGTGCAGATCACGTGCTACCTCATTTTTAGGCCTTCTTTTATGTCTTCCCAGATTCTAGCAGAAAGATGTATTTGTGAAAAAATGTGTTGCCCAAAGTCATTTACAAAAAGGAAGATTTAAAAAGCATATGGAAACAAAACCAAGTCACAAAAATAACATTAAGGAAAGCATGTGCATAAGATGTGTATACAATACCACGTACCCTGAAGCACTATATGATTGAGTTGCATATGTTCATTTCATCATTTGCAATGTTAGTTGGGCTGGAACGGTCACTGTGAAACTGAGACACCATCATCATGGTGTTAGTTGTTGACAGTAATCAGTAACATTTTTTCTGTTCATTGTCATAAAGCGTCTTCTACTATGCTTAATCCTAGTTCAGATGCTTAAGTGCTAGAAGGCTAGCCAGCCACCTAATATAAGTGCACAATAAATAACAATGAACTTCGGTTATATGTAACGCATGAAGCCTTAATGTTTCAAAATAAGATGGCTAGCCTGATTTTTTGTTCAAACTATTTATCCAATTATTACATTTTTCTACAGCTTAATTCAAAAAAAAAAAAAAATAAAAAAAAAAAAAATAAAGTTTTAATTATCAATCCAAACTATATTAACTTTAACTATAATTTTATTTATTTATTTTATTATTTTATTTTTTTAGATGTAATGTGTAAAACCGAATTTAATATTTTTTGTCAAATAAAGAAATATTTAATATTTTTAGCTAAACATACTTAAAATAAATAAATAATAATTAAAAAATATTACCAAATGAGGAAACAAATTTTTTTTTTGAAATACAAAAGTCACCACTTAGAGTTTTGTTTTATTATATAAAAGATGTGAAAATTTTAAATAATAAATAACTAATTAATATATCACATGAGTCCTTGTATTAATTTATGGGAATAACCATGTGCATTCAACTCCACCCAACACAAGTGCATCATAGTGTAAAAAGTATAGTCAAAATTATAGGATAAACCTTCAACTTTTTATAACTCAATATCATTAACCCTCCATGCACTTTATATGTGTTGCAGCATCTATGCAAGCGTGCAGCAAACTCCACCTATAATTTCCCGTTATTTTATACTCCGTATATCAAAATAACCCGTATTTCATTTTGAACTTGTAACAAAGGTCAAATTATTATATTGGGCTAACTAAAAAAAAAAAAAAAACTTGCGACTAAATTTTTTTGTATCGAACAACTTTTTTTTTTAGCATATTCATGTATGCATTGATTTATCTAGTTGATATAAAGAATGTCTTGATTAACATGATTCTCGATATGTTTGCATGGCGTTACCGACGTAGATAACGACCAAATTTATTTCATTTAAATGATAGAATTGCCTAGTATCGAGTGACAAAATTGTTTCATTCTAGTGTGACATACTTGTGCAGCTAACGAACCTTCAGCCCTCACAAACCAACTGCCTTTATAGTCTCATTGTGCACAAAGAAGCTCAACACCTACAAAGAATACACGTCTAGTAATCGTGTGAAGCAAATAATTTTATAGAATTAATCCAAGACCATATGAAACAGAGTGCATGATACATCAAAAAAATTGTTTCACCAAAAAAAAATGAAGATATGATATAACAATTGTTTCCTAAACCTAAAATGTTATTGCTCACTCTGTCAGCGTTTAACCCTCATTTAAGTTATAACTTCAAATGATTGACATGTTATAATGTTTCATAGAGGTCAATCCAAAAGTGTAAATCACATGAAAAAGAAAGCCGACATGAAAACTCATGAAATTCCATTTGTGCAATGTGGTCTAGTTATGAGTAAAATGTCAACCACTATATAATGCACATCAAACTTCAATGGTCAAAATTACATAAGCATGTATTATATCACCCAAAGTATATTGATCATTCTTGATTAATTAACTATCCATCCACAAAAATTGAGGAATTAAGGCATATAATAATTTACGGGATTCACCTTTGTATTCATTTATCTTCATCTTTCACCCACGTATACCATGAATCAAAAAGCTGCTCCAATACTTAAACAAGATCAGTGATTTCAAGCCTAAAAACACAAAAAACCAAAAATATATATATGTGAACGAAGTTAACGCCTCAATAGAAAATATAACTTTTCAAGAATATTGAGCAAACTCACCACTTTAAATTGTAAAACCTTGAAGAATAACGTATATCACCTCACATGTCATGAACTTTTCAAGAATATTGAGCAAACTCACCACTTAGAGTAATATACGGAAGTGCAAAACTGCATAACAACTATCCTCGATCATGCCATTCTTTTGAGATAGGGTGTTCTTATCGACGCCTTTCGAATGTTTCTAACACTTTCCGAAAGCTGCAAAAAAAAGTTAATAAGATAATATATATATAAAACACAAATGCATGTAGAATTACTCATCACTATGAAGCATCACTTGTATTTAGTACTCCAAGTTTCAAGCTCATATTGAGATGATATACGTTCTGCAATTGAATTTTAAATTTCTGGACAAAAAGATTTCAGTGTCAAACCGGTTCAAAGGGTGTCCCAGTTTGACATGTTGTCTAACCTGCCTATGTTTTCACCTCTCAATCTCTCGTTGTCATGCTTTCTAACCCCTAACATGGCATTTAAAAAATGTGGTGCTTGGATCTCAAAAAAAGAATTATAAGTAAAAAGCCCATAAACATGAACCTTTTTGACTCCATATTAACACCTTTAATCTCCGCTAATAAGCTTACCCAAAACACCCATAATCCCAAATCACTAACCATGCAAACAATAACAATAAAAAAAAAGGTAAACATACCTTATAAGCCTCGCAACCAATGCTTCAAAATTAAATTGGAGCTACTTGATACCATTGGTACTTGGTAGAAAAGGTTACATCACTGAAAATAAGAGAAGCCATTAGATTAACAAAGCTGATAAAATTAGGGTTCATAAACTGACGGAATTATATAAAATTGATGATTGTGATTAATTTAATCATTTAAATTTGTGTTTGATTGAATCCATTGATGGGGTGTTTTTAGGTTGAGTGAATTTGTGTTTGCTAGGTTTTTTTTTTGTTTTGTTTTTGTTGTTGAGTGAATCAAGAAAAATTTAATAACCGCGTTTTTTTTTTTTTTTTTTTTTTTTTTTTTACTTCTTTGCAACCAAAACTATGAAGTATTAAATCTCAACCCCATGTGTATTTTTGACTTTTTTTTCCTACATATGGGGAAAAAAGAATTTTTGATATTTTGGGTCATATAAGGAAATATTTAAGGTTTTTTTTTCAAAATAAGTCATCTTTAAAAATTTGAATTAATTTAATTATTACTAAATGAGGTATGAATTGATTTTTTTTTAAATGAAAAATTCCCAATAAGGGTTTTGTTTTATTATATAAAAGATAGGGTATAGATCTAGTGAGAAGAGAAAATATAATAAGAAGAATGAGAAATAGTTTTAGCCACACATTTCAAATGAATAAAGAGAAATTAATGGGAGTTGCATATTTTATTGTAGGTGCATCTGAAATGTACGGTTGTAGTTACTTCTCATTTTTTTATTTTACTTTTATTTTTCATTTGATCCTTACTCTATGTGTATATCCTATAGCACGTAAAACTTTTTTATGGCAAGAAAAAGAAAAATACATTTGCTAAAATTTCACATCCATGAAAACGAATTATCATGTTAACGCATTTGTGGCTAAGAGTTTGTGTAAGTTTTCATAACTCTTTTGTTATATCAGTTGTCAAGTTTCACGATTTAAGTGAAAGTAAGATTGAGGCTCAAGTTTTCATGTAATTTCTTAATGTTAAAACGTGTTCAATTAACAGAGTTTGTGTTTTAGTATTTTCCCACATTGGTTAGAGATAAAACGGAAAGTGGCTTTATAAATCTCAAACACTTCTAACACTTCAAGTTGTGTAATAGATTTTTGTATGTTAGCTTTGAAAAAGTTACTAATACTTGAAAATAAAAAGTACAAAGTTCTTGTTATACAATTTTTAATTTTTTGGAAAAATAAAGGGGGAATTGCATATATATCCCTACAAAGCTTCATAATTACATATATATCCAACCAAAACTCATAATTGCATATATATCCTTCCAAAGCCTCAAAATTGTCATATATATCCAACCAAAACTCAAAACTGCTAATACTTAAAAATAAAAAGTACAAAGTTCTCGTTATACAATTTTTAATTTTTCTGAAAAATAAAGGGGGAATTGCATATACAGTAGAAACTGTATAATATAATACACTTGGAACCACCAAAATTTATTAATTAAAAGAGTTATTAATTAATCGATAAATTAATAATTATTAATTTATATATTATTAATTTATAGTAGAATACTTAGTTTACAAACACCTTTCAAGCTTCCACTTAATTATTGTATACAATGCATGTATATCAAATGAACGGCAAAATTTCCTGACCTAGAAAAATCTCTCTATGAATGGATTCTTCAATATCAAGAACATGTGAATATGACAGGTGAACTAATCATCGAGAAGGCGAAAAAGTTTATGAAAGATATGTATCCAGTGGATACTCCAGACTTTACTTTTTCTATTGGTTGGCTTGGAAAGTTCAAAGCAAGATATGGAATTAAAAATTTTCGGCGTTTCGGAGAGAGTGGATCTGTTGAAATGGAGGGCATGGAGGACAAATTAAAATCCATAAGAGACAAAGTTGATCAGTTTGAAATGAAAGACATCTTTAATATGGATGAAACAGGTTTGTTTTTTTATTATTTTATTTTATATTTTGTACTTTAGTGATGTAATTATTTACATGTTTTGATCTTAAACAGGTTTGTTTTTTAGACTTCAACCGGATCATTCCCTTGCAACAATGCAGCTTGAAGGGAAAAAACAAGACAAGGAAAGACTAACTGTTGCTATTTGCTGTAATGAGGACGGTTCGGAAAAACTTCCTTTATGGATTATTGGGAAATATGCTAAACCAAGGTGCTTCAAAAATGTAAACTTGAACAGTCTGAACTGTGAGTACCGTGCTAACAAACGAGCTTGGATGACTGGTGTGTTATTTGAAGAATATGTTCGCCAACTTGATAAAAAAATGGTTGGAAGAAAAATTCTCTTGATTGTGGATAATTGCCCTGCTCATCCAAAAATTATTGAAGGATTACGAAATGTTGAATTATTTTTTTTGCCACCAAACACAACTTCAAAAATTCAACCTTGTGACGCGGGGATCATACGAGCTTTTAAGATGCATTATCGTCGTCGATTTTATAGAAGTCTTTTGGAGGGTTATGAATTAGGGGTTCCAAATCCAGCAAAAATAAATGTATTAGATGCAATGAATCTTGCAATTTCAGCATGGACTATGGATGTTCGTGCAAATACAATTGCGAACTGCTTTCGTCATTGTAAACTTCGATCAACAGATAACATGACTTTTGAGAACTCAGATGAAGGTGGTGAAAGCACTCAAGAACTCCAGAATTTGATCAAAGAGTTGGGTTATCGCAATGCAATGGATGTCGAAGATGTTCTGACTCACCCAGAAGAAAATGTAGTTGCACAGTTGTTGACTGATGAAGAAATTATTGAAAGCGTTATTGGAATTAATAAAGATGATATCGATGAAGAAGATGATGAAAGTTCTACAATGGAGCCCCCTTCGCGAAACGAAGCTATTAAAGCGGCAATCACATTGAACAATTTCTTGTTGAGCTATGAGAAAACAACACCAGAAGTTCTTACCATGCTAAGGAAAATTAGAGACGAGATTCAAGGGGAAATTGATTTCAACAAAAAACAAAAGACAATTGAGTCATTTTTCAAGAAACCTTCATAAATCATTCATGTAATATGCTATATATAAGGAATTATTAATTTATATTTTACATGGGGTCTAAAGAAATTATCAAAAATGTATTATCTTATAATTTTAGCGAATTATTAATTTAGCACCCTATCCCCGAGTCGGGACCGGCAAAAAATATTATCTTAGAGAATTTATTAAATAATCGAGTATTAATTTATCGAGTTTTTACTTAAAAATAAAGGGGGAATTGCATATATATCCCTACAAAGCTTCATAATTGCATATATATCCAACCAAAACTCATAATTGCATATATATCCTTCCAAAGCCTCAAAATTGTCATATATATCCAACCAAAACTCAAAATTGCTAATACTTAAAAATAAAAAGTACAAAGTTCTCGTTATACAATTTTTAATTTTTTGGAAAAATAAAGGGGGAATTGCATATATATCCCTACAAAGCTTCATAATTGCATATATATCCAACCAAAACTCATAATTGCATATATATCTTTCCAAAGCCTCAAAATTGTCATATATATCCAACCAAAACTCATAATTGCATATATATATCCTTTCGAAGCCTAAAAATGTCATATATATCCAAATAATTATTTTAATAAAAAAAATGTCTGGTAATTATAATTGATATATAAAATGACTATTATATATATATATATATATATATATATATATATATATATATATATATATATATATATATATATATATATATATATATATATATATATATATATATATATATACTAGTGTCAAAACCCGTCCGATAGACGGGTATGACTTGTGGTTTTTATTTTTAGGTTTTAGTAGAACAAATATATACTAAGAAGTAATTAGTAATTAAATTAAACAATTTATAGGTTTAATTGCTGTTACCATATATATATATATATATATATATATATATATATATATATATATATATATATATATATATATATATAGGGTAAAGTTAAAATAAAAAGATAAATATCCGTAAATAGAATAAAAAGATTTATTTTAAAAAAAAAATCCAAAAAAATTCCACAAGATCGGGTATGTTGGTGCATAAAAATTTTGTGAAAATATTTTTTTATAATTTTGAGTTTTGATACGTACTTTTTAATGCACAAAAAACGAATTTTGATGCGCAAAAAAATTTTGATGCACAAAATTTTTAACTTGTTTTAGTTAGATGCGCAATGTTATTTTGATGAAAAAAATCAAAAGAAGTTAGGTGCAAAAACCAATTTTTGATGCACAAAAAAACGATTTAATACGCAAACGTATTTTTTATATTTTTTTTCGGAAAAAATATCTACTTTTAGAAAAAAGTTTTTCACAACTTTTTCATGCACCATCATACATGATCTTGTGGAATTTTTTGGGAATTTCTCGAGACATCTTTTTATCTTTTTACGGATATTTGTTTTTTTATTTGATCTTTACCCTATATATATGAGAAACATGATTTCCAAAAACATTAGATCTAAAAACATACTACATCAAATTTACAAAAACCTATACTACCTCACACCAACAGCAAAGCCTGTTAACCGTTTCTCTTAAAAACAAAACGTATACCTGGGACATCGCCACCATGTTTTCTATAACTTTCTCGATTCCATCAACTTGCTTTTTAAAATCTGTACTCAAAACTCGCCAATGCAATTCCTCCCTAAAGTATCTCATCAGATCGTTCTCGAGCTCCTGAACCTGCTCCAAACGCAACTTTTCAAATGTAAACCTACGAACCACAAGTCGCTCTCTTTCATCCTTGTTAGAGTACTTGACATTATGCAAAGCTTGTGACTGAATATTAATATATTGAACAGACATTATAGACTCTGCTTTAGACTCCTTTGTTGAAACCCCTCTCGAAGATATAACTCTACTTCCAGGCTTTGATCCGTATCCGTTAAGCTTTCCAATCTTTGAGGTTGTTTTCACTGTTGGCCTAGTTCCGGTAGTTCTTGTGTTGTTATGTACTTCTAGAAATGAACCATGTGACTTCAATCGTTCAAGAACAATTACCAACGCGGGTCCTTGGATGTCTCTTACATCTTCATGACCAATTTTGGTCCACAAACTCTAACAATATCTCCCAAGCACACCTCAGCTACATTACGAACATCGACAGACTTATCTGTCATAGCAACAGTGACTGGTCTTAACAATTAAATGGCATCAGGAAACTCTGCTGATCCTGTAAGTTGTTTTGAAAACCAGTCAAAAAGGTCCTTTCGTCCTTCCGCACCAAGTTTAGCATCTGTCATTGAAGCAGTGATATATGGTACCATCTTATCAAGATGAGTAGCAGCAACCTAAGAATCCAAAGTCGCCAGCGTACATTCTCTCATGTGTTTTTTGTCGTCACCAATGCATTTAACAATATCTGACAAAATTCCCTTGGTAGATTTCTCTATTTCAGGTCTTATAGTAGATGCAAGACCACTTATAGAGGCCAGAGTAGCCTTGATTAAATTTTTGTTGCTGTCATATAAGCGAGCTCTAAGATCCCCAAACAATTCCACAGTTTAAGTAGGGTGAATACGCTTGTTAGCTTCTTCAACGATTTTATTAACTGCCTCAATAGATTCCAAACGCATCTTCCAATCAGAACTCTCCAATCCTTTCAAGAGCTCTGGTGTTATATATTGTAGACACTTTGACTATAGCGAAAGAAGGCGTGTTCAGTTAGACTGACCAGGCTGGTTCGTGAGTTGATAATTAGATGTAATTATAGTTTGAGTGTGACATTAAATAGTAAAAACGATTCAAAATATGGAGGTGCGGGGAATCGAACCCTGTGCTTCTCGCATGCAAAGCGAGCGCTCTACCATATGAGCTACACTCCCAATTTGTAATTAGTATAGTTAACTACGTATTAATCTAAATCTAAGATTGACTATAACCTTGATTAGTTCCATGTATAGATGTATACTTAAGAGTTTTACCAAAACTATTTTGTAATAACTCATGCCAATGATGTGTGTATGAACTTCTGCTCACTTGAACAAACACAATAATGCTACAAAGATTGCTTATTCCGAATACCTGAGGTAAGCAAAGCCAATCCAGTATCTTCTCCTATTTTATGACCAACTACTATCTTAGAATCACTCAAGTCGTTATGAGACCAATTCTGGCAAGGTGTACAATCAAGGTTAAAGCACGTACAAAGATTCATACCCGTAAAATTTCATACACGAAAATAGAAACAATCGATTTATCAATATTAAATGAATCCGATATAGATATTGATAAACCTTGAATTTTGAGTGGCGAGATTGTGAAGATGTTGCAAGGCTGATGAAGTTTCCATACGCAACCTAACAACAAAGTAGGATAATGAATTTCCTCATGGAATTGCAATGATTAGTTCTTTCAAAATATGATATAAGTATGTAAAAATTATCGTCAAGTCTTGGACCAGTATCATACCATAAATCCAGTAGTGGGTGATTTACAAACTGATGGCAGGAGAAGGTTGCTACTACATCAAATTATCTATCAAATTTTCGTTAAATATCAGAAATCAAACAAACAAATATCGCTATTATTTAAGGTTGCTACTGCATCAAATTATCTAATGATAAATACTTACACTGAAGCCTCATTGTTCCTTTTAATCGCATGATGACCATCATTTCCTTCATCAAATTCAGTCCTGCTCAACCTTAAAACTCATTAGTGGCGGTGGCTCATACTATTTACCCAAGTTATCCATAGCCTTCACATCTGTGGCCGTGAAAAAATCATACTACAGATGCCAAAAAACAAACTTAAATCGAGTACAAAAACTATAGGTTATGTGAGTGAAACTCATGATAGGTACATTAAAAATACCCATAAATCAAACTAAGGGATGCACATTTCACACGACGTACAAATTTCTCATTGGTATATCAGGTGTTGTATCATACAACGTATTGTTATTTAGTTGTGACTAATTTGCTCTTGAACTCACAAACAATGGTTGTAATACTTTGTTAGGTTTTGGACTGTTGGAGTTCCCGACATTGATCAATAAAGTGAAGTTAGTTGTTTATATCGAAAATAAATAGTGATTAAAAATGTTAGGTAAGTTATTGTATTTGGAGTTAATATTGTAGTCTGGGTAGCTGATATAACATCTGTTATTGAATTAAAGAATGAGTTCGAATGTAATTGTGACAATAAGTTTACTAAATTCCAAGTTGAAACAAAATCAAACTAATACTTAATTACTTGAATTTGCCACATCTGATTTGGGCCACCTGATCTTAACAGAAAGAAAACCAAATTGCAAATAAGTATCACAATATGAAGCAAAAAAAATAAGTTCAAGCTTGATTCTTTAACATTCTTGTTAATGAAAAAAAAAAAAAAAAAAAAACTTTTATTGTTCTAAAATAGTAAACCAGTAAGTACCTGAAGCTCATCCCATCCTTTTTCAATATAATCATTTTGTGAACTGGATCCAATTATCCCGGGATGAGATATACAGCAGAACAAGTGGTGACACACGTAATTGCAAAATGAAAAACCCGGCTTATTTGTTGGATATATCATTGCTTACCCAGTTGAGAAAAGATGGGCACCCATCAAAGTACGCTGGTGGAGCATTGGACTACAGTCATTGGCGTCTTGCAGGTGTTCTTGATACATGGAATCAAATCTTGTACACGATTTTGCTCAAGGATTGGTTCTTTTGGTTAGTTATCAAAGATATCAACAAACAAAAAATGCTTCATTATATTCATTTATATGATCTAGGGTCTTGTACAACATCAATGATACAAAATTGAAATTTCGGTATGAGAAAAGTTTGACCTGTCTATTAAAATGTAACATTTGTATCTCGAAACCTAAACTTGCTTTTGTATCCTTGTGTCCCTTGTGGGCAAGTCGATGGACTTGTGCACTTCGTGTGGATGATCAGATGTCGTGTACACTTTTAGGTGGGTGAACAGATCTCTTCAAAGCTGTACAACAAAGTTATAAGTGACAATTATTCATATCAATGTTCCTGAATAAACTTAGTAAAAACAATGTGAACTTACCCTTCCTTTATGAAGCCTACCACTTTCATTCCACCTGCTCTTCATGAATGCCTTCTGTACTTGACCTGCAATAAACTACACGGCCATATCAACGGGCTTGTGTGCTTTGTGTGGATGATCTTATTGTATCCTTTTGCCAGCGATGGCAACTTTGTCTTTATGCATCTAGGTACTCAGTAAATATCAGACTATATCATGACTAATGCATTTCAGCATTTGTGATGACATGTTTCAGTAATCACAAACTATTAGAGGATAGAATGTGTCTGTAGCTAAGCCTAAGCCCGATGTAAAAAACTTCACACACATTTATGTAACAACTAATAAAGTTAGTAGCTAGACAAGATTCAGAGTGACCCCCGACCTTGGGTTCCAAGTCCATTTGTCCTTCCGTATGTCCTGGCGGTAATTACATAATTAAAAAGGTGAGTTGAGCAAATCAAAGAAGAAAAAAAATCAAAGTTAGTTAAATAGCCAAAGAGAATGCAAAACTTACGCTGATTAATTATGGTTCATTGGGGGCACATGCAAGCCAATCAACAGACGATTTCCCTTCAAAAACAATCACCTTATACGCTAGAAACCTTGGTGCATTGACGTCAAGTTCAACCACAAATGCAGTTTTCCTATAGCGAATGAGGACATATTTTACTATAGCGAATGAGGACTGGCAAAAAATGGCTGGAAAATATCCGATGAATAAATTAAGTAACGGCTTCCCAACAGAGGTACATTACTTTTCAATTGGTAAACATGCTTAGTTTTTGACCCAATGGAAAAACTATTCACATCAGCTATGCGTCGTGAGGAATTACGATGGGCATTCATTGTTTTGCTAAATAGTATCAAGCGTATGTAATAATTGTTTAATGTTTGATCTTTGCAATTTAAATGAGGTCTAAGTTTTTGCTGAGTTGTGATTAGTATACATTTTTTCGAGCAATAAAGATTAAAATTGCAAGATCATTGGTGAGCCATACAAATCGGAAGATAAGCTAGTGCCATTTGTGAGACTTCTAGTCAAAGTGAAAACCCTTTTGAGATTGTGAAAGAGCTAAATAATATTAGCAAATAAGAAGTAAAAAAGAACGTGTGGAAGTGACAGGGGGTTGTCTCTTTCCCCTTGCATGTCTTAATATATATATATATATATATATTTTTTATCTCTTTTCCGACTTAGATACATTCAAATTCTCATATGGAAACTCTAATAATTCTATGATAGTATGTGAGAATTTCTTTTTTAAAAGTTTAGTTAGTTTTACCTGCCAGGTATGTTGGTGTTCAGTAGGGTTTCGATGGGCGGGCATGACTTGTAAATATTCTTTGAATGTATTAGTTTACGAATAGTAAGCTATATATATATATATATATATATATATATGCATATTGGTATTTTTGTATTAACAATTGGATATAATTGTCCATTTACTTTATTAAACATTTTAATAGTACAATTAAATTTAAATTGTAAGTAAATGCGTTCCTATTATTAAGCTTTGAAACAGTCTGATAAAGTTTGCCAGGTAAAAAAAAACCACTAAAGAGACAGTCTGACTCGTATCATTTTTTTACGTTCATTTATATTAATACGTATTTGTAAACACGTCAATTAAACTCCGATAAATATACCGCAATATTTGATTTACTAAATGTCTAAAATTATAAATATATCAAATACATTCAATTTTCGATTTACAAAATGTCTTAAATTAGTAATACATTTCTAGATTTTGAAATACCAAATATATCATTTAAAAAACAAATACCCATGCTAGTTGATAGCAAACTGATGACATTACTTTTGATTCCATCTACTTACACAAATTATATGAATATGTTAACGAACCATCCTCTTTTCCGCACACCTCCTTTGCATACACATAACACGTGATCCATATTTGGCGACCTTATGTTTCAAGACCTGCATAATTTCATCTACTTACACAAAGTATATATAAAACTATAGGTGGGTGTTTTATACAATAAATCATGAAATGAATTGAATATGATACTAATTTGAAGTATAGTGCAATTTTCTGAGTAACACCTATTGAATTTCAAAAGCATTCAATATACCCAAAGCATTACATACTAATCAATGATACATGTTGGACTTACGGTCCTAATATATACCTTGACATGACACACTCACGTTGAGAAACACACATAGGCCTTGACATGTTGGTTAGATACTAATAAGATACCAATCTCACACCCAAAGATGCAATAAGCAGTTCAAAAACCCCCCATTAAAAAAATGTTAAGGTCACTCGAAGGTGGATGCTTGTGTCATATTGACTTTTTAACGCATATTCATTGAAGATAGATGCCATAGATGGAACAATAACCCGTAGATTGGACTAATTTTGGTCCATATATATTAAGTATAATATAAGAGTGTTGTGATTGTGTAATTGAAGTCGTTATTTGCTTAATGTGTAACATACTTGAAGTGTTTGGATTGCCTAAGTGCTTACTTACTAACTTGCTGAAATCTAATGAAATAACCACATCGCTAGGTGCTTATTTTGAATTCCTTAAACATAATACGTCGATATTCATAAGCTCAAACAATATGCACACCTAAAAGGTTATCACAGTCACTGTAGGATCTTTGAGCAGCTATAACTGTGGTCGGATCAGTTGCAGATCCCATGCCCTTTGCATATTTTGCAAGTAATGATAATCAATTACACGTTAAATGCAATAAATGGGAATAATCAAAATAACAATGTGGCCTATAAACTATAAAGTTACCACATTTAAAACATACATGGATTTCTCGAGTATGGTATCCTTACGGGTAGGGTTGACACAGCCCGTGGCTGACACAAACCTGCTGCAACATCATCCCTGTTAACTAAAGAATATAAGATACTGGCATAACAAAAGGCATTTGTTCACCTATTGGTTCAACATGCTTCTGAAATTCATGCCTGTCTCCTATTTTCCGCCTTCTTGACAGTTCCAACTACATCCTGAATTCTAGCCGCTGGAATATAATCTAACTCTGTGAAAAGGTTTCTTACAGGTTAGGAGCCTTTATGGTTACATGAATATATAGAATTGATAAGAGAAAAAAAAAAGAAGTCATACCACTCCTTAAGAGCCATTTGTTGCTGCATAAAGTAAGACCCATCCTTAGCAAACATTTGCATTCTCCATAGCAGTCTCGTCCAGTTTCTGAAACAAATCAAAAACTATCTTATCTCGAATGACATTAAATAGGTTAATAATGTTGTCTAATTGTATAACATGCATCTTAAAACTAACTATAAAAATGTTAAAGAGATAGCATGAAACCTACTGGCTCATGTTCTCGTTTGGAACACCAAATGAACTTTGCTCATTTGAAAAAATATTGACCATATTATCCCGTTCATTCGACATTACCTTTTTGCCAAACAAATAAATTGCAACTCATAATATCAATAATAAATAATTTCTAGCCCTAATATCTAAACCTTTGATAAATTATTTAGAACGTAAAAAAGAGATTTAAAAGACTATTCCTAGCAAACCTCCCACCATACTCATCTCTTCTGTTACTAATAGTAATAGTTTCAAAGTTAGAATCAAATATTCTAAACACAAAACTGTTACAAAATACAACTTATAAAGAAAGATAAGCATCTAAATATAAAAGAAAATGAAAGGTCAAATTGAATACAATTAGACTTGTTCATGCTCATGCACTTACAGCATGTCAACTACAACTAAAACAGACAAGCCCACTTGACAACAAATAAAAATGGAAAAAAACTGATAATCATTGATTCCACCAACACCTAGAACATCATTTGCAGAAATGCAGAATAAGTGAAAAACATAACTACTCGAAGCAAATGCATAATTGATATGTTAGTAAAAAACAAAAACAACATCAACATTAACTATGGCCAATTATAATTTGAGTAATTGGTTAGTTAACAAACACAACCTTATAACTTTTACAAGCAACAATAGCCGTACTCACCGTGGCAACTGCATAAATGTGGAATTACTCGCGGAAGCACCTCTGGACACTATTTGCGGCTGAATTCCCCACCATGCCACCCATGTACTCCCTCTTGGTACAATCGCCATTATAAGATACTCCCTACAACCAACCAAAAAAAACAACTAAATAAACAAAATTCACAATTACATTCTCATGTTCAGCCAAAAACCCTAACTTTCATCACAATTCACAAAAGAAAGTTAAAATCTACCACTTAGTCATAACAAACAACACCTCACATTTCCATCATTTCATATAAATATACAACAACTAACCATAACAGAAACTCAACAGAAAAATAACAAAATGTCAAAATCTGTAACAGAAATGATAACTACAAATTATACAAAAACCCTAACGCAGAACTGCACACTTACGAACGTGTAATAAACTTAATTTTCATCATAGTTCACAAAATTTAGTCAAAATTAACCACTAAAACCTAACAAACAACACCTCATATCCACATTATTTCCTATACATACACTTAGCCGTAACAGAAACATAAAAGTAATTAGTAACTATTCAGAAACCAGAACGAATAAATGCACGCTAACGGACTTGTAGTATCCTTAATTCTCATCAAAATTAACATTATTAGATGCAAACTAACCACTAAAACCTAAAAACAGCAACTCGTATAATCATATCTCCATAATTCCCTATACATATTGCACGTGTATGGTACGTGACGTAAAATGAACCACTAAACCTAAACAACACCTCCTACCTTTATATCTCCATCATTTCCTATATATACACTTAGCCGTAACAGAATTGTAATTAGTAGCTATTCAGAAACCACACGGATAACTGCACGCTTACAGCTTACAACTAAAACCTCAATTCTCATCAATATTCACTAAATTTAGTCAAAATCAACCGCTAAAACCTAACAAACGGCACCTCATATACTCATATCTCCATCATTACCCATATATACATTCAATTAGAACAAAATATAAAACAAAATGATAATAAAAAGATATTGCACGCACGCTTTTAAGGCGCGTCTGCACATGACGTAAAATTAACCAAAACCACTTTGAGAAACACAATCCCAAACATCCCCCTAAGGCCTTCACTAAAAAAAAAACTGTTGTAGCAGAATTTGCGTATACCAATGAACATGTTTAAGTTAACATGTTAGTGATGAGGAGCGGAAGTTGTCCTATTCTAAAAGTGGTCCAAAAGGGGTAAGTTCCTAAGATTTTTTCAGGCTGCTGAAAACAGATTCATCTACCGTTCTGAGTTGTAAAAGCTTATCATGTGGTTTTCCCATATCAACTTTCAATAATCATGATCCTTAGATTGGGTAAGTTTTAGGCCTGTAATGGATTAAAATACAAATTAACCAATAAATTAAAACATCCAAATTCTTGCTAATTTGTTCCACCTAAAATTATGATCAAAACACCATAAATGTGAAAAAGAAGATAACTAAATTAATCAATGTAAGAACCCACGAACAAAAAGTAATACAGTATAAAATGTTATAAAGTCAATAACGCACTTATCTCTCAGTTTCAGATTATGTTATAAAGTCAATAACTACTCGGCGCTCGAAGATTTCAGTCACTAAACTACTAACCGACTCATAAGTTTTACATCGAAGTCATCTGTCCTATATAGTCAGGTACTGAATTTCATTAGGAAAACCAAAATAATATATTGGTGAAACAAAGTGAGCTCACAATTATTGTAAAGCTGTCATCAAAGATATTGTGGAAGGAATAGGTCCCGTCATTGATGTTCCTTGCATATCACTGCACAATGAATGGTATAACTGAACTTGTGCTCATAACGACTCCAATCGGAGGCTATCCTGAATAACTGGATTCGACTAAAACAAACTTAGATTAATTTGAATAATTTACCTTATTATATTAACTGATCCAAGAGAGAGCCATCTATCGAGATCAAACAAATGAATTGAATAATAAAAATCGAGATCAAGAAAAATTGAACTTTTTCTCCATCAACAGAAGCACATACGAATACCAAGATGTCATCCCTTGTAAAAAAATGTAAATTGAGGCATCAATAATATGAAGTTTATTCAAATGATACCTGTGAGCGGTAGAGGAATTGAGGCCTGAACAATGGAAGAAAAGAAAAGTGCAGCCTTATCTGTGAGTTACATAGAGTCGGCATATATATTTTTGGAGCTATAATCATGCTCTGTGGTTTTAAAAGTTACGTGTACTTACACTTTGTCTTACCCTTGCTTGTTCTATTTGTGCCTCCATCTTTGTATATATCTGATAACGCAGAAGAAATTCAAACTCATAAAACCTGTAAAACTTTAAAGTCAGATAAAACTTGTTAGAGATTAGTAACCTACGAATAATATAATAGGTTTATACAAAAAAAAATAGCTTAAAAATATATAAGGTATAATTATCTTGTAAGTAATATATATCATATTTTTTAATAATTGTTATCTTCATAATATACATTCCTAAATTACAAATTGCAGAATTTTTTTAGCATGTCCTTATTTGTATTGATTTCAAACATATAAATCAAAAAACAATTTAGTCTAGTGGTAAGTTGTTTACAAAACTCATGAATGACCCAAGTTCAAATCCAATACATGTCTTCTTTTTAATTAAGCCGAATTAAAATTTAAAATTAACAAATACAAATCAAATTTTAAAAGTAAAAAAATTAAAATCCGAATTTTAAAAGCAAAAAAATTAAAATTGTACATATATTTAAAAAAAAATGCCACATGTCATTAAAAAATGCCACGTATTAGAATGATGACATGGAAATATGACATGACATTATGGGATGCCAAGTGACATTTTATGTGGCATGCCTCCTCTTATATATATAAATATATATATATATATATATATATATATATATATATATATATATATATATATATATATATATGTATACATTATGAGCTCAACCTTATTATTATTATTATGGCCACTATGATATGTACAGGGGCATATGGATGCATCCTAGATTTGATTTGATTTTCATTTGATATGATATGATATGTTTTGGTGACTGGTGCTGTGTGCAATAAAAACCTTTCACAATTTTGGGTGCTAGCTACTCCATTAGTTACTTGAGGTCTCCCCTCCTATTATATTTGGTATTCCGAGGTCACCCCTCCGAATACAATGGTTACTTATGATATGATATGATTTGATTTGTTTGGCCTCGTAGTAGTTTACTGATATCTTTCCTTTCATGTCCTTTCATCTTTATTATGCCTCATGTTATTCCGCAATGCACAATGTTCTGTATTTCTCGTTCTTAGTTTCCTTGATTTCTCATTCATTCAATATCCTTATGTGATTGGTCAGACTAACATATTATACTCCATTTCATTTGATTTGTCATACTCTTATTCCATTTTAGTTGTCTATCGAGCTTATGCTTCGAACTATCATTACGTTCACTTACCGAACCATTATATGATTTTTGTATTTATGTGTTGTCTATGCTATTACATGATTTACGTGATTATCCGTTTACCCTGCTAGTATATGATTAATATGTGACTATCTATTGTCACGCTATTACGTGACTAGTTGATTCACCCGTTTGCCATGCTAGTATGTAAGTATCTGACTTATTCTTTTATCATGATATATCTTAATCCAATTATTTCGTAGGCTATGATTATCATTTAGTGATTCCTAATTGCTATTTGTGACCACCATGCTTGTATTTCTGTTTGGTACTTTCTGATGCTTATGTTGCTAGTTTGACATAGTAATTGATATTTACCTACCTTGTTGATCAGCCATGTTTACACTTCTGTTTATGCTACTGTTTGATAACGGAAATGGTTCAGCTTATGTTGTCTGTCTAGTTGACTTTTTTAGTTGCCATGCTATGTTCTTGTTTAGTTAATCCATTCAAGTATGATGTTCATTCTATATTCCTACCTGATCCATGTGGCTACCATGTTTATAATGCTGATAGTATTTCCGTTGTTTATGATACTTGTTATGTTATTAACTGTGGGTTATGTGGCTGGTGTGATTGCCATGCTTACTTTCAAATTAATTGCTTCCGCCTGCTTTTAGTTTTCCGTTTGGGTTATATATATTTTTGATTACCTGATTTATCTGTGTGTCATATTTATGTTAGTTGATACGCTGTCTGCTATGCTTGATTGTGGTTTGGTTACTTTTCGTGATTAGGATATTGTTCATCAGTTCCTATTTGATTATGTTTCGGTACTTGGATGTTTGTTATTTGTATGTACTTATATATGTCATCGATGCGCTGTTTGTTTTGGTCTCCTTTGATTTCTACCTTCTTCTGGATTTCTATTACTATTGTGTTCTGCAGATTCCTCATTGACTCATTGTGCTCTTTTCGTTGCGATCTTGTTATCAGTCTCCCTTGTTTCGTTTTTATATTTTTATTATGTTAGCTTTTGTTTTGTCATACCTATTCATTGGGCTTTTTAAGCTCAGCCACATTTTCTTTTCCATGCGGCAGGTACCAAGTAGTATGCTGGGCTTTGTTGGGCTGAGAGTAGAAGCATTTGAGTAATTCGACCCTAGTTTTCCCTATCTTATTGGACTAATTTTGAAGAGCAATTGTTTTGATATTTCATTTCATTTTTTGACATATTGGATTTTGTATTTCTCCTTGTAAGTCATTCGTTTATATGACTTGGTATTTTAATTTATAAGACTTTCGCTTGCAAAATTTTATTATTATGTTCTGATATGACACCATGATGTGATACTTCTACCCTTGTCGGCTTGGGGTGTTACAATTATGGTATCAGAGCCAGGTTTCGTCTTGTTGACCTTAGGATTGACCTGTGAGGACTTGGGTAGCCATTAGGCTTCCGTTTGTTTTGATCTTTCCCGATTCTTTTGGTTTTCGTTTAGATTTGATCTCGATATTCTTTTGTCTTTGCTGATTCGACCTTCTTCTTTTCGCATTTGATTTTGTTATTTTATCTTCGTGCATTCGTTTGTCTATTGTTCAGATGGAGACTACTCGTGGAGTCGAAGATGATGGTACCGACCCTGTATTGCTGCAACCGTTTTCTAAACTGGAGAGGTTCGTGAGGCAGAAGCCGCACCCGACCGCAAAGCTGCAAGAGACATCAAGATGCTGCTGGAAGGAGCTGGACGGATCAACCAGAGGCGCAAAGACGGAGACAAGATTCAACTGGTGGACACTTGGAAGACGTATGAGCAGAGGAGCTATGACCGGCGTACTTTAGATGTGCAGAGAAGCTGCTACCAAGATTCGGGCATATTGTGGTCAACAGTCCAACCGTTGAGATGCCGAGAAGATTCATCTGCTTCATATGATCGGGCGCGTTTGGTTGATGGAGTCCTATGGCATGATTCTTCGGTGTCACTACGACTTCGCGTTGTGTTTTATATCTCTTTGATAATCTCGATTTTCATCCATATGATTTGTATTATTAAGGTTAGACCTGGCGGCACTTTGTCATTTTTGTGAACCTAAAGCTATTTTGGATCGTTAGTAATGAGTCATGAGGAACCTCCTCGAGCAAGTCGGCGGCCTTTACGTTATTCTCTATTGTACGGGTATCGTACCCATTCAGTTTCATACTCCTGATGCATTGATAATTCGACATGTGCTTCTCTGACTTTCAGCAAGTTCCTTGTTTGTTCAAAACTGATTTGATTTGGGAAGTTTCCTACCATTTAGCATTCCTACCGTAATTGTCTCATGTATATACGTGCTTCATGTATCTCTGCAAGTAACTTCAACTATCATCCGTCACCTATTTGTTTCATGTTCGTTGAATCAAATTTATTATGAATTGTATTATGTGAAAAGCTTGCGGCTATCCTAGTTGTCAAATTCGAGTCATGAGAGATAAAACTATCCCCATTTCTTTCGTAGTCTGGTATGTCTCTGTTTGTCTTCAGTCGTTTTCATTTCAATTTTCGAGGACGAAAATTTTCTTTTAGAGGGGAAGAGTTGTAAAACCAGAAAATCTAAAACAAGTAAAAAGACTATTTTGCCCCTCTAATTTAAAACTTATAAAATACGTAAAATATGTCAAAACTCATTAAATATGTTTATAACCTAACTTGTAAATATGTAACTTGTGTACGATAAATAAAATGATACTTACGTTCAAAATATGAATCGCGCGTCTACACGTTTTCTTTAGTTTTGCTTGGGCCGAATACTATTAAAACATATTATCTTAAACATAGCCCAACTAAGTTGTATTGGCCCATGTTCTTTTCTCCTTTTGATCGGCAGAAACGAACACCCTTATAACCCTTCCCATTTTTTTATTCTACCCTACGTTTCACACAAATAATGCTCACACATAAACCCTAGTTTCAAAAGTGACAGGAACCCTTGTTTTCTCTTCATCCCATTCGACTTCAAGGCAACCAGGTGATTCGAAGCATGTTAAAAGGAGGCTGTGATAAGTGGTGGTGATCGTGGGTTGATAGCTCGAAGGTTTGGACTCTTGGTTATGAGCTTCTGGTCGAGGCATATGGCTTTGAATCTGTGGTGGGTCTACTTCTTTGGTCCATGCTTCTTCACGCGTATGCCTAGGATGGGTATCAACATCTCCCTTTTTAGTTCTTTCTCCTTTGTTTTCTTTGAATGTTGTTGTGAAATTCTCCATTCGAATGCATGCATACATAATAACATTCATCACATAAAATAACAACATATGTCGCATAAAATCATAAGTGAAGAAGGCATGAATTCGACCCATACATATATATGATTTGTTGTTTTGGAACCTTGCTCGACATCACATGAGTGATACGTTAAAGCCTCTCATGAAACGATATGTTAAAGGTCACATAAAAATCATGAATAAAGGACATATAAGATATCAAAAGAGAAATAATGGTTGTACTTGGTCTTGTCAGGGGGAGTTTAAGGGCGATCGCGGGGTGAACGGGTGAGTCGGTTATTGTTTTTGAAAGTATGTTGGGAAGGTGAGTCGTGGGTTAGTCCTTTGGCACGTTTACTTAGTCGTAAATGTTAATATTAGGACCCGCGATCAAGCTTGAATATAGGTCGATCATGCCATGAAAGAAAATGGGTCTTGTGGGGGTAACTTCGAGGGTGATCGCGGGATTTATAGTTGGGTCTTTTGGAGTTTTGAAAGTGTATCGGGAGAGTCGAGTCGGGGGTTATTCATAAGGCATTTTTACTTGGTCGTAGATGTTAGTCTTTTGAGCCGCGATCAAGCATGAAGTTGGCGTGTCGGGTTATAAAAAAAAGTGTATAAGGAAAATATGTACTGCACGAAGGAATGGTTACATATTGTTGCATGTTATTATTGATAAAATATTTTACTTTTAACCCTCATATTTAAATGTTGTCGCATGCAAACCTTAAACTATTATGAAATGACACAATACACCCTAAACTATTATATTGATAACATTAAGTCCTATAGTTTATCCTTTTGGCATTTGAAACTTTGAAACATTGATAAAATACAGTTTAAACTTTATTTTTGAATTATTTACATTGTAAACCCTAAACTTTGAGATATTTATCATGCAAACCCTATACTTTGAAGTATGATCTAATAAAGCCTTAAAATAGGATATTTGTCATATTAAACATTTAATTTTGCCATTTATCATTTGTAACCCTTGAGTTTGGCTAATTAATGATTATTACCCTAAAGTAATTTAATTCCGTCTATTACTAAAAATGAGAATACGCTTATAACTCAAAAAATATTCATACGATTAATCCGTTATGATTTAAATGAGCTAATAAGTATTAAACAAATCGTAATCCGTGTATATTCGTTGAAGGGGACGTGACGTGTCTTCGTGTTCATTCATTCGTTTGCTTTCCTTTCATTGGCGTTAAGGTACAGATATTCTGACCTTATCTTCTACGGTTTCTCATGATTCTTTCACGTCTTTTCGATATTTTGTTCTGAGCTTTTATTATTAGGGTTCCCCTATATGCCTTTGCTATGTTCCCTTAGTTTTGTGAAACTTTTGATGTGAACCTTGCTTTGAACCTTTACATGAACCTTTAGATTATGACTTTCATTTGACCCTTCAGTTTAGTACTCGAGCCACTTTCTAGCCATGAAGGTAACATGGCCAAGTCTTTGATGCACCATTGACATGCCTCTAGTGTGGTCGAGTGATGTTCCACACCGTCCCTTTTATATATATATATATATATATATATATATATATATATATATATATATATATATACATTATGAGCTCAACCTTATTATTATTATTATGGCCACTATGATATGTACAGGGGCATATGGATGCATCCTAGATTTGATTTGATTTTCATTTGATATGATATGATATGTTTTGGTGACTGGTGCTGTGTGCAATAAAAACCTTTCACAATTTTGGGTGCTAGCTACTCCATTGGTTACTTGAGGTCTCCCCTCCTATTATATTTGGTATTCCGAGGTCACCCCTCCGAATACAATGGTTACTTATGATATGATATGATTTGATTTGTTTGGCCTCGTAGTAGTTTACTGATATCTTTCCTTTCATGTCCTTTCATCTTTATTATGCCTCATGTTATTCCGCAATGCACAATGTTCTGTATTTCTCGTTCTTAGTTTCCTTGATTTCTCATTCATTCAATATCCTTATGTGATTGGTCAGACTAACATATTATACTCCATTTCATTTGATTTGTCATACTCTTATTCCATTTTAGTTGTCTATCGAGCTTATGCTTCGAACTATCATTACGTTCACTTACCGAACCATTATATGATTTTTGTATTTATGTGTTGTCTATGCTATTACATGATTTACGTGATTATCCGTTTACCCTGCTAGTATATGATTAATATGTGACTATCTATTGTCACGCTATTACGTGACTAGTTGATTCACCCGTTTGCCATGCTAGTATGTAAGTATCTGACTTATTCTTTTATCATGATATATCTTAATCCAATTATTTCGTAGGCTATGATTATCATTTAGTGATTCCTAATTGCTATTTGTGACCACCATGCTTGTATTTCTGTTTGGTACTTTCTGATGCTTATGTTGCTAGTTTGACATAGTAATTGATGTTTACCTGCCTTGTAGATCAGCCATGTTTACACTTCGGTTTATGCTACTGTTTGATAACTGAAATGGTTCAGCTTATGTTGTCTGTCTAGTTGACTTGTTTAGTTGCCATGCTATGTTCTTGTTTAGTTAATTCATTCAAGTATGATGTTCATTCTGTATTCCTCCTGATCCATGTGGCTACCATGTTTATAATAATGATAGTATTTCCGCTGTTTATGATACTTGTTATGTTATTAACTGTGGGTTATCTTGCTGGTGTGATTGCTATGCTTACTTTCAAAATAATTACTTTCGCCTGCTTTTAGATTTTCGTTTGGCTTATATGTATTTCTGATTACCTGATTTATTTGTGTGTCATATTTATGTTAGGGCAAAAGTTCAATATAGATCTCAAATTTACCATACATCGAATAAACCAATTATAGCCATTCATTTTTCTAATAAAATAAAATAAAATAAACTTTCACCCTTTTCTTAAAAATTATGTATCTCACAAATCGTTAATCGTTACGCGAAAAAAATCATATTATCGCGACGAGAGTTAAATTATCTTTCAATAGATAAGCACTTTTATATATTTTTAACGATTTTTTTTTCAAAATTTCGGCTTAGAAAAATCATATATGATTTGTGAAAATAATATATGATTCGATTTTTAAAAATCATATATGATTTTTGAAAATCATATGTGATTTGTAAAAATCATATATGATTTGTAAAAATCATATGTGATTCGATTTTTATAAATCATATATGATTTTACAAATCATATATGATTTTTCTGGGCGGAATTTTTGAAAAAAAAAAATTGTTCAAAATATATAGAAGTGCATTTCTATAGAAAGGTAATTTAATTCTCGTTGCGATGGTGTATTTTTTGTAGTTTGAAGATTTACCATTTGCAAGATATGTTGTTTTTAAAAAAAGGGTGAAAATGGTCTTTTTATTAATTTTGATAAAATATAGATGGCTAAGATTGATTTATTGGATTTATGTCAAATATGAGATCTATATTGATATCAACTCTTTATGTTAGTTGATACGCTGTCTGCTATGCTTGATTATGGTTTGGTTACTTGTCGTGATTAGGATACTGTTCATCAGTTCCTATTTGATTATGTTTCGCTACTTGGATGTTTGGTTATTTATATGTACTTATATATGTCATCGATGCGTTATTTGTTTTGGTCTCCTTTGATTTCTTCCTTCTTCTGGATTTCTATTATTATTGTGTTCTGCAAATTCCTCATTGACTCATTGTGCTCTTTTCGTTGTGATCTTGTTATCAGTCTCCCTTGTTTCGTTTTTATATTTTTATTATGGTAGCTTTTGTTTTGTCATATATGTTCACTCGACTTTTTAAGCTCAGTCGCATTTTTTTTCCATGCGGCAGGTACCAAGTAGAATGACGGGCTTTGTTGGGCTGAGAGTAGAAGCATTTGAGTGATCCGACCCTAGTTTTCCTATCTTATTGTACTAATTTTGAAGAACAATTGTTTTGATATTTCATTTCATTTTTTGACATATTGGATTTTGTATTTCTCTTTGTAAGTCATTTGTTTATATGACTTGGTATTTTAATTTATAAGACTTTCGCTAGAAAAATTTTATTAGCATGTTATGATATGACACCATGATGTAATACTTCTACCCTTGTCGGGTTGGGGTGTTACAGTGACAATAGAAAAACAATTGTGTACAAAAGACTATGTAGTTAGTCAATGTTTTTTTAAAGGTAAAAGGTCAACCTTTCAAAAAAGTTAACAGTAACAAGGCTCACAGAGATGTGGTGATACACCAAAACTTCTCATTTGAGGTCTACAGGGTGCCACATTACTTTAACAGACCTTCTTTTACAACTAACTTCAACTTACTCATGTGGGACCCACCACTTACAACTTTATAAACATTTACAAGTTTAGAAAATAAAAAAAGAAAACAAAAACAAAAAACTGACAACAAGGGCAAGAGGAACCTCGTCGTGCAGACGAGGAGCCTTCAATTGGCGAGATATGGCGAAGGGATGGGGTATGGTGGCGAGGTTTGGCGAGCAAGCCACCGTGGAACGGCGAGCTCGCGGCGAAGCCATACCCGAAGCTCTTATGCCGTAGTAGAAAACTTTTCTTTACTATAGTTCTTGTGAATTACTCTCTAAACATAGTTAAGTCATATCGGTAGATTATATCCACTCTTTTATCAAACAACACTCTAAACATAAGTCACGTGATTTGTTGTAAACTCAAAAATGTCACGAATAGGAAAATAATTTTAGGTTAAGCATTAAACTTTCATCAATCGGGGAATTACTCCTTAATTTTAATTTTTTTTTTTGTCAAGGAAAAATACTTGTATATGTGCATAGTAATTACATGTAGGTTTGACTTTTGTTTATATCAATTGCCCTCCAAACCAAAGCTATTTGATGCTAGCTTTATATAATCAAGTAACCAATAAGGTCGCTTCATGAGTTATGAGTGCGAAAAGCTAATCATGCAAGAGCGTGTACTTCATGTATTAGATTAGAATAATAATGACCATGATGCCTAAGGCTACACACACTGGATCATAAATTATCGAGAACCAATATCGGGCAACCGATATTAAAATCGGTCAACACCGATGTGGGTGAAGTTCGCAAATCGGTCGCCAGTGCTTAATTTTTGGAAATCAAGTGAGATACCGACCGACTTTGAAAATCTACACATTTAAAAAAGTGATTGTTTTGTGATGTCCTACGTGTGTACAAGTTTTAAATTTATAAAAGACGATTTACCAATTCTACCAATAACACATACGAGCAAGTGCACTCGTCCGTTATAGCAAGATTTTAAAGGTAAGTAGGGATCGTTCGCAGGGATTTGTGAGTGAATCAGATTAACAATCATAAAATCAACTAAGGCAATCCAAAAGCAAATAATAACGAGAATAAATATAATGAAATTCAGATGATTAAAAACTACACTTGCTTAAACTAGTTTCTTATCTTTGATTAGTATGATTGTGTTAACCTCTTCTTAACATGTTGGTTATGATAATTAGTTGGTTTACTAATCTATTGTTCTTACAAGTTAAACCGTCGTCAAGATTTTAGTTCATAAAAACAAGCATTAAGTTTAACCAATCAATTCAAGATGAATTCAAGTTTCATAAGTTTACTTTCATAAACTTAAACACAAAAACATCCGTTTGTCTCATCAAATTTGCTTAAGAAATGGTCAATACAAAAGGTAACCAATTATAGACAAAAGGTTACAATTGATTGTAAACAACTACTCTTGAGACCTTTTTAGATGTTTCCAATTAATCCAACTTGATAATCAAAAGCGTTCTTATTACAACCACACTTTAGTTTCTTTGTTTAATCAAGAATAATGGGTAAAACAATCATCCATAGACAAAATGATTATAACTAGTTGAATAAAAATTAGTTCTTTCGACCTTTACAATTACCAACAACTAGTCAAACTTGATTAACAAATGTCACTATGAAACTTAAGAACAATTGGATCTTAGAATCAACTTGAAATTGAATTAAAACATGTTAACATAATCATAAACTAATCATACGATAATCAACATCATTTAAGCAAGTGCATAAAGAAACTAGCCACTCATAGCAGACATAAACATAAACTCAGAACTTTGAACATTAGAAAACATGATTAAGAGTCTTACAATGATTGGAATAAGATTACAAATGATTGAGTAATGATTCCCAAAGTATTGGTGTTGACTTCTTAGGGGTTTGACCTCCAAATGTTGACTTCTTGGACCTCCAAACTTTCCTGGACTTCTAATGACGAATTTGAGAGCTAAAAGGAATGTATTTGATGAGTAGAGAGTTGTATTGAAGTATGTGTTCTCAAATACTCACAAGAGGTCTCTATTTATACTAGTTCCAAGGCCTAGGGTTTTAAATGTTGAACTTGGCCTCCAAGGAGTTAGGAAGAGACTAGAATACACCAAGGGAAGGACCTAGAAATGTTTGGATGCAATGGGGAACCTTAGTGATGAAGAAATTAGCAGAACAGGCCTCTCCAGCCGATCGGCACCTTGTCCAGCCGATCGGTTGGTCTTCTGATGCTTACCCAGCCGAATCGGTTGCGAGCTGCGACCGATCGGCTGGTCCGTCTTCAGGGGGACAACTTTTGGCATCTTTCTAGCCGAATCGGTTGTGAGTGCAACCGATTGGCTGGTCTTCCTGAAGGATGGAATTTGGACTTTTTTGCTTGATTTTGGCTTGCGGCGCTTGGTTCTTCAATCAACTTGATCTTCTATGATACTTGAAATGCTGACACGTGCTTGAACTGCTTCAATGAAACGGAAATCTTCTTTTATCGAACATTCTTTAACTTTTCCTTTCGTTTCCCTGAACTTGGTTATAAATACTAGACAAACATCTTTTGATGCGATTAAGCTCTAAAATCATATGAATATAACCAAATAACATATACAAAATCACGAATAACGCTACTGAAAACAAGTACAATCTGAGCGTTATCAAATTCCCCCACACTTAAACTTTGCTTGCCCTCAAGCAAATTTAGAATCAAAATAAAATATCCACTGGTACAAAATTATGATTAAGAAAAGTATGATGCAAATCTATCAAGTAATGCAGTACAAGATAAGATTCATCAAGCTAGCTTTCAAGGGTGAAAATTCAAGATGTTTGACGATATCCAATGATTTTCTTGCATGATAAACATTTCAAAACACCTCACGGAAAAGGAACGAAATATAATTCACTCAATCACTCAATTTTTAGTGGAGTAACAAGATAAATCATACTCATTGCTCAGCCGTGATTAGATTATTACCATAAGCTTGTACAAGAAACAAAACTTCACCGACGTGGCGTGAGCACCAAGCAAAGACATCTAAAGAGGACTTTTATTCGGGTTGAAATGTTAGGCTTCGGGTAAAGGGTATGGATAAGGCATGGGAATGTTTATGAAATTGGTGTTAAAAGAAAAATAAAGTCAAGTCTAATACCCATGTTGCTAGTTACCAAACAATCCGCAAACCAGTAAATGATTATAGCTTCAATTTTCTTCGGATTTCCACAATTCTTCGCATTGATTCGCCATAACAACTTTCTTCAGACATAGCACATTGGCTTATTGCATAAATTTTTTTTAAACATCTTTTCTTTGAGATGGCTCATACGAATGACAAAGCGCGGTCACTCATAATCATAGACAATCTTTTCATACCAGGCAACTAGCAACCAACCGCTTAGACATTGACAAGGGTTAGGCTAAGGCTTAAGGTGTAAAATATTTTTGTATTTTCTGGATTTATCAAAAATGAAAAGGATGGCTCAGAGGGTGTAACTAAGGGTATCTAGCGCTAAAGATGAGCGCTACAAATGGGTCCATGAGGGTGGTTAACTAACCGATGTGGCTAGCTAATATATCATAATACGAAAATTGGAAGGCCATTTGGGTTAAAATCCTAAGGTACCTCTTTATCACACGAATTCACTTATATCGCATGAATGCAATCTCACCGCGGTCTGGTAATAATTTGCAAGTACAAGTTCTAGAATAAATAAAATCACCGGCACACTCATAGCAAAAGATCTAAGCATAAAAGATGTATGCTTTATAATACAGGCTCAAATCCTCACAATTTAGTGGAAAGGGCTATAATATGTGCTAGCAAATGTTATCGATCCTAGAATGGATTGCAATATTAATCGGAACACATCTCAAAATTTCAAATATTACCAATTTTACCAGTGGGTTTGATCCAGTTATTCTAATATATTATCCTAAAAGCGTGAAAATAACTAGATCACAAGGGCAAACAAAAATTTTAAATTTAAGCTTAAAAACTCTAATTTTGCTATTCACCCCCCCCCCCCCCCCACACATACACACACTTAAGTTAAACATTGTCCTCAATGTTAAAACCGAAATTCAAAGTATAGAAATAGGGAAATAGGGATAAAACCAGATAATCTGAATGAGTTTGTCAGCTTAACTTCTTTTCGATCCAAGCGTCCAATGGAGTAATCATTACCTGCAAAAATCTTATACACAAACAAAAAGAATTTTATTAAGGTGTGGCACCCCCCACACTTAAGTTCAACCAAGGGTTTAAACATTGGGGCGTGACCACAGAAAATCAAATATGAAACACACGGGTTGCCTCCCGAGAAGTGCTTGTTTTATTAACGAGTCATCAGCCTGACTCAAATTTTCCCGAATTCACATAGCTGCAGTTGCAGCTTTGAATTTCTTCAAAAGTTCGGGGATATACATGAATTCTTCACCGGTAGCATCAATATCTCTCCATATGAATTCAGTAGATGGTTTCCAGGGAAAATTTTGTGTAATTCTTCCTGGAAGAGGTGCTACGAATGTGATGGTTTCGAATTCATCTTCAGGCAAACTTGCCTCAATTAAAATTTCATTCAATTGCTTCTTATCGTAGTACAATTTGATTCGGTGCCCATTAACAATAAAACTTCCACCGTGTTTGTCATAAAGTTCGACATAACCGGATGGATATCCATGTTTAATGATATATGGTCCAAACCATTTTGGTTGTAGCTTAGGAGCTTTGAATTTGAATTTCTTGTTGAAAAGCAAAACTTTATCTCCGGCTTTGAATTCTTTGCGAATTCGCAACTTTCTGTCATGATAAGCTTTGGTTCTGGCTTTGTACAGTTTGGAATTCTCATAAGCTTGGAGTATCAATTCGTCGAGTTCATGCAATTGCAAAATCTCTTTTCTCCAGCTATTTTGAGATCGGTGTTACAGCTTCTGAGGGCCCAGTAAGCACGATGTTCGACTTCGAATGGCAAATGACAAGTTTTTCCATACAGGAGTCTGTAAGGAGTTGTGCCAATAGGAGTTTTGTAAGCCGTACAAAATGCCCACAAAGCATCGTCAAGTTTTTTCGACCACACTGAAGGATTTTTCTTCACTGTTTTTTCGAGTATTCTTTTCAGAGTTCTGTTGGTGTTTTCAACTTGGCCATTGGTTTGTAGGTGATAAGCTATCGCAAAACGATGATGAACTCCATATCTTTTCATGATTTTGTCCATTTGTTTGTTACAAAAATGGGTTCCTCGATCGCTTATCAAAGCTTTGGGAATTCCGTAATTAGCGAAAAGCTTTTTGAGAAAATTAACGACAACGCGAGCGTCGTTTGTTGGTAAGGCTTCGGCTTTTGCCCATTTGGACACATAATCGAGAGCAACGAGAATGTATCGTATTTGTGGGATTTAGGAAATGGTCCCACGAAATCAATTCCCCAAATATCGAATATTTCACACACTTGAATGCTTGTTAATGGCATTTCGTCTTTACGTGAAAGGTTACTGGATCTTTGGCAAGCATCACAGTTTTGGACAAGTGTATGTGCCTCTTTGAATATTGTCGGCCAATAGAATCCAGCATCAAAAACTTTTTTTGCTGTTGTGGAAGGACCATAATGTCCCCTAGTAGGGCCATGATGACATTCATCAAGAATTTTTTATGTTTCGGAACCAGAAACACATCTTCGGATCATTCCATCAGGAACATTTTGAAAAGATAAGGATCTTCTCAAAAGTAGTGTTTAAGTTCCGAGAAGAATTTTCTCTGTTGAGCATGAGTTAATCCTTTTATGAGAATTCCTCCGACGAGATAATTCGCAAAGTCAGCAAACCAAAGATCGTCATTTTCATCAACGTCATGAGGGTTTCATCAGGGAAGTAATCATCGATTTCTTCTTCCTTTTGTTCCTCCAGATTGGGATTTTCAAGACGTGATAAATGATCAGCAGCTAGATTCTCTGCTCCTTTCTTATCTTTGATTTCGATGTCGAATTCTTGGAGTTACAGAATCCATCAGATGAGACGCGGTTTTGCATCTTGCTTGGTGAACAGATATTTTAGTGCCGAATGATCGGTGAACACGACTGTTTTTGAAAGCACTAGGTAAGATCGGAATTTGTCAAACGCGAAAACTACGGCCAATAACTCTTTTTCTGTGACTGTATAATTTGCTGAGCACCGTTCAGTGTCTTGCTAGCAAAATATATGGGCCAAAAGTGTTTTCCTTCTCGTTATCCTAAAACAACTCCAACAGCAAAATCGCTTGCATCGCACATAAGCTCGAATGGTAGCGACCAATCAGGTGAAACCATGATGGGTGCACTAGTCAGTTGTGATTTCAACGTTTCGAATACTTTCATGCGATGCATTGAAGTCAAAGACAGAATCTTTCTCAAGAAGTTTTGTCCTAGGACGAGATATTTTTGAAAAATCTTTGATAAAGTGGCGGTAAAAACCGGCATGTCCTAAAAAACTTCTAACGGCTTTAACGTTAGTGGGCGGTGGTAGTTTCGTGATAACGTCGATTTTTGCTTTATCTACTTCCATGCCTGCACTAGAGATCTTGTGACCAAGCACAATTCCTTCAGTCACCATAAAGTGATATTTCTCCCAGTTAAGGACAAGATGTGCAGCTTCGCATCTTTCGAGCATTTTATCAAGATTGAAAAGACAAGCCTCGAATGAGTTTCCGAAAACTGAAAAGTCATCCATGAAAACTTCCATGGAGGTTTCAAGCATGTCTTGGAATATGGCTATCATACACCTTTGAAGAGTTGCAGGTGCATTACAAAGACCGAAAGGCATTCGCCGATATGCGTAAGTTCCAAAAGGGCAAGTAAAAGTGGTCTTTTCTTGATCGTTCGGATCAATTGGAATCTGAAAATATCCTGAAAATCCATCGAAGAAACAAAAGAATTTGTTCCCTGCTAGTCTTTCAAGCATTTGATCCATGAAAGGAAGGGAAAAATGATATTTCCTGGTGGCTTTGTTTAATTTACGATAGTTAATACAAACGCGCCATCCAGTGACAGTTCTAGTCGGAACTAGTTCATTCCGTTCGTTAGTCACAACCGTCATTCCTCCTTTCATGGGGACACAATGAACTAGACTCACCCAAGGACTGTCCTCGATGGGGTAAATGATACCAGCATCAAGAAGTTTGATGATTTCCTTTTTGACAAATTCTTTCTTGTTGGGATTGAGTCGACGTTGACGGTCCACAACAGGTTTAATCCCAACTTCGAAATTGATCTTGTGTTTGCAGAAATTGGGACTAATTCCTGGGATATCAGATGTTTTCCAAGCGAATAATTTTGAGAATAAAAACCAAACTTTCCTTCTCCTCGTTTTAGAGTAATGAAGATATAACTATCGGAAGAAGCTAGTTTTCCTCTAGGTAAGCATATTCAAGATGATCAGGGAGTGGTTTTAGCACGAGATATGTTGGTGGTTCTTGAAAGGAAGATTTTATTCTCATTTCGTCATTGAAAGTAATTTCTTCAAAATTCTCCTCCATTTCTTCCTCCTCCGTGTTATCTCCTTCGAAATCTACTTTCATAAAATCAGTGAACTCTTTGTCAAGGTCTGTCTCATTGATTTTTTTGGTAGTAGTCATGAATGGATCAGATTCGTTAAGTAATGCATCAAATTCCTCGTCAGTGACTTCATCGATAACATCAATGTTGAAACAAGTGTCATCACTGGAACGTGGATAGCATATCGCTTTATCGATTAAAAAGGTAATTCGATCTTCTCCAACTCCAAGGTTGAGTTCTTTACCTTTTACTTTGATGATCGCATCAGCGGTATTTAGGAAAGGTCTTCCTAAGATGAGTGGGACTTTACTATCTTCTTCTATTTCTAGGATTACAAAGTCCACGGGAAAAAATGAATTTACCAACTTGAACGAGCATATTCTCAGCAATTCCAACAGGATATTGATAAGAATGATTTGCTAATCGAATGCTCATCTTTGTCGGTTTTAGGCTACTGATGGATAATTTGGAATACAGTGAATAAGGAATCAAATTGATATTGGCGCCAAGGTCAGCTAAGGCATCGCATTGAATATTATTCCCGAAAGTACATGGAATAAGAAAGCTCCCAGAATCTCCGAGCTTTGGTGGAATTTTGTTTTGAACAATGGCTGAGAATTCTTTGTTAAGGAAGGTAGCAGATATTTGCTCTAACTTGCTCTTGTTGTTAAGGAGTTCTTTCAAAAATTTCCCATAGTTGGGCATTCTGGCTAAGACATCAACGAGGGGAACATTGAGTCTAACCTCTTTGATTATTTCAATGAACTTCTTATATCGCTCTTCCATTTTTTCTTTCTTAAGGCGTTGAGGATATGGAATCTTTGGTGTGTACGCCTTGATAGGTAAGACGGTTTTCTTTTTGGTGGGTTGGGTTGGGTTGGTTTCCTCAGCTTCATCCTCACTATCTTGGGTGATAGGAGCATTTTCGTTCAGATTTGGTGGTGGATCGTACGATAGACCGCTCCTTGTGAATACAACATTGATATGCTCATTTCTTGTTTGCGGTCGATGGTACGTTTTATCGTTTGATGGTTTTGGGTTGGATTGGGTGTTACTTGGTAACGAACCAAATGGCCGAGAAGAAAATTCAGAAAATCTACCAAATTTGTTCTCAAGGTCTTGGATAGAGGCTTGATGATTTTTCTGTCCTTGCTCAACTTTGGTCTTGAGATTGGAAAACTGATTTTTGATAAAATCATTCGTTGTAATCTGAGCAGTCACGAATTCTCTCATGGTTTTTTCGAATTCGGATTCTTCCATCTTTTTTTCAGAATTTTGTGGAGGCTGATTGTCTGTTCGAGGTTGAGAATCACGATTGTCTGTTCGCGGTCTTGCCAATTTCCAGAATTTCTACCGTAATAATTACCACGATATCCTCCTCCACGGTATCCTCCTTGGACATAATTCGCTTTTCTTTCGTTGGTTCCACCCATAGGTTTATCGTCGCACTCTGATGATGGGTGATTTCCTCCACAATTGTTGCATCCATCTCGCATTTCTTTCATTTCTCCTTTGATATCTTTATATTGCGAGTCGAGTTTTGAAGTTAAGGCTTCCATTTTCACCATGAGTTTCGAGGTATCGGATTTTTCGACAGAAGCAACGGTTTTTCTATGAGGTTTGGTTTTTGAATATTTGGACAATCAAGTTTAAGAAGTACTCGATCTTCAAGTAATTGATGTGCATCGTTAGGAGTCTTATAGAGAAAAATTCCTCCGGCATCAAGAATACCTTGAGAAACTTCGTCTTGTCCATGGTAAAAGATTTGGATAATGGTTCCTTTGGATAAACCATGTCCATGACAACTACGAAGCAAATCTTTCATCCGAAGCCAAGCTTCGACAAGTGATTCGTTGGGGTTTTGTGAGAAAGCACGAATTTCTCCCATTAATCGATCAAACATGGCAGGTGGAAAGAATCGGCTTACAAAGGCTTGCCTCATCTCCTCCCAAGTATTGATAATTCCTGGGGTTAATCCATTGTACCATACTTTTGCATCTCCGGCAAGTGATGATGGGAAAAGTTTTAGCTTGATGGCATTGACATCGGTGTCGCCATACCGGAACATGCCGCAGATTTCGATGAATTCGGCAATATGCTTATGCGGATCGGACCGCGCACGACCATCAAATTTGCGGTCTTTGATCATAGAAAGATGATGACCCTTCACGGTGAAGTTTTCACCAAGGTTGACGGCAACAATAGCACTCTAAAAAGTTGGTGCTATGGCTCGGTTGGTTCCCCACATGGGCTGATCGTCGGCCATGGGAAAAGGCAAATTGGTGAAAGGGTTGTAAACAACTTTGGCTTCCAAAAGGTTATCAAATGGTGGGTTAGGTACTCTAGGTACACGGTTTTCTAATGGGACAAAAGGTGTTATTCTTCTTCTTCGAATCAAACGTTCGGGGTTGGTAAGAGGTGAGATTGGTTCTACTCCGGCTGCACGAGTGTTCATACAATTACCTAGAGAATCGAGTGTCGAAGCTACGGGCAAACAAAGCGGTTTTACGGGCAATGCGGAACCGGATAGGTTGCGAGGGGCAACCGATCGGTTGGAGCAATCTGGGTTTTGGTATTTTGGTGTAACCGAATCGGTTGTGTTGACGACCGATCGGCTAGTGGACTCGATTTTTTTTTTGGATTGGAACAACTGACGCGGATTTTTAAAACTTGCGAGGGGAACATTTTGTGAGATTCTCCCCGGCAGCGGCGCCAAAAACTTGATGTGCTACGTGTGTACAAGTTTTAAATTTATAAAAGACGATTTACCAATTCTACCAATAACACATACGAGCAAGTGCACTCGTCCGTTATAGCAAGATTCTGAAGGTAAGTCGGGATCGTTTGCAGGGATTTGTGAGTGAATCAGATTAACAAGCATAAAATCAACTAAGGCAATCCAAAAGCAAATAATAACGAGAATAAATATAATGAAATTCAGATGATTAAAAACTACACTTGCTTAAACTAGTTTCTTATCTTTGATTAGTATGATTGTGCTAACATCTTCTTAACATGTTGATTATGATAATTAGTTGGTGTACTAATCTATTGTTCTTACAAGTTAAACCTTCGTCAAGATTTTAGTTCATAAAAACAAGCATTAAGTTTAACCAATAAATTCAAGATCAATTCAAGTTTCATAAGTTTACTTTCATAAACTTAAACACAAAAACATCCGTTTGTCTTATCAAATTTGCTTAAGAAATGGTCAATACAAAAGGTAACCAATTATAGACAAAATGTTACAATTAATTGTAAACAACTACTCTTGCGACCTTTGTTAGATGTTTCCAATCAATCCAACTTGATAATCAAAAGCGTTCTTATTACAACCACACTTTAGTTTCTTTTTTTAATCAAGAATAATGGGTAAAAACAATCATCCATAGACAAAATGATTATAACTAGTTGAATAACAATTAATTCTTTCGACCTTTACAATTACCAACAACTAGTCAAACTTGATTAACAAATGTCACTATGAAACTTAAGCACAATTGGATCTAAGAATCAACTTGAAATTGAATTAAAACATGTTAACATAATCATAAACTAATCATACGATAATCAACATCATTTAAGCAAGTGCATAAAGAAACTAGCCACTCATAGCAAACATAAACATAAACTTAGAACTTTGAACATTAGAAAACATGATTAAGAGTCTTACAATGATTGGAATAAGATTACAAATGATTGAGTAATGATTCCCAAAGTATTGGTGTTGACTTCTTAGGGGTTTGACCTCCAAATGTTAACTATTTGGACCTCCAAACTTTCCTAGACTTCTAATGAAGAATTTGAGAGCTAAAAGGAATGTATTTGATGAGTAAAGAGTTGTATTGAAGTGTGTGTTCTCAAATGTTCACAAGAGGTATCTATTTATACTAGTTCCAAGGCCTAGGGTATTAAATGTTGAACTTGGCCTCCAAGGAGTTAGGAAGGGACTAGAATACACCAAGGGAAAGACCTAGAAACGTTTGGATGCAATGGGGAACCTTAGTGATGAAGAAATTAGCAGAACGGGCCTCTCCATCCGATCGGTTAGTCTTCTGATGCTTACCCAGCCGAATCGGTTGCGGGTTGCGACCGATCGGCTGGTCCGTCTTCAGGGGACAACTTTTGGCATCTTTCTAGCCGAATCGGTCGTGAGTGCAACCGATCGGCTGGTGTTCCTGAAGGATGGAATTTGGACTTTTTTGCTTGATTCTGGCTTGCGGTGCTTGGTTCTTCAATCAACTTGATCTTCTGTGATACTTGAAATGATGACACGTGCTTGAACTGCTTCAATAAAACGGAAATCTTCTTTTATCAAACATTCTTTAACTTTTCCTTCCGTTTTCCTGCACTTGGTTATAATTACTAGACAAACATCTTTTGATGCGATTAAACACTAAAATCATATGAATATAACCAAATAACATATACAAAAGCACGAATAACGCTACTGAAAACATGTACAAATCTGAGCGTTATCATTTGGCTAAAAAAAAGTAGGTCATCGACTCTGGCATTTGGTCATGTCTGGTCACCGCTGTCGAAAAGCTGATGTGACACTAGATGATCTAGGTCACGAGTGTGTCTAGCCTAACAAGTTTGTACATATTGCTATAAGCCTATAGGTAAACATGCATGTAATTTGAAAGTGAACTATATCATGTAGATATTTTACCTAGCCTTAATGTTCGTATCCCCCTTGCGTCTTTTTCTTGCACATCGTGCAATGAAGCAATAAGTATGTTGGTAATAAGGCTAGCCCCAATGAGGGGATTTAATCCCCCTCTTTTTCACTGTCACGTCAGCTTTCTCTCTCCGGCGACCTTCAAGCGATTAGGTGCCCCAGTAAGGGCGACCAAGTTCAATTTTTTTTTTTTTTTTTTTTTTAAAAAAAACATTTTTAACACAAAATAAAATTTCATTAATAATTAAAGCGTTACATAATAATTCAAATAAAATTAAAACATTACGACAATACAACGACTAAACTAGTTTTGATTATGACGATGCCAAATGTCTTCCACCAAATCGGCTTTGAGGCTAAGATGAGTTGTTTTGTTGCATATCTCCTTGGTAATTTCCAACGATTCCACATGCGTTCTTATGGGATCATAAAACGGTCTGCCTCCTTGGAAAGAATACGGGAGATATTGCCGTCTGTTCGTCCTGAATTATCATATTATGTAATATGATACATGTGTACATTATATGCGATAGACGCTCTTTGTCTATCCCAGAAAACCCATGACTTTGGTAGTGATGAGCATAGAGTTTGTCAATGTCACTAACCGTCGGTACTAACTTCGTTTTCATCATCTGATGATGAATCGGCAATGAATAGCTCGTAAGAATTAAAACTCATATTGTGTAAAGAATATAGAGAATGTGTGAAATGAGATTTGTGAGTTTAGTGTGTAAGTATGTTGTGTATTTATAGGGTGGTTTTAATTGTATTTTTTTTTTAGTTTCAAACGGTTAATTTTTTGTTTGGATTGCAACGGTTGGAATTAAAAGTGGTGTGTTTTTGTTTTGTGAGATGTCGATCGGATACACGACCAACTCATGCAAATTATGTGGCGATCGATACAATCCACATCAAGCCGATCGACACCCAATCGATCTCCTAGTGCCTCGATCGACAGAGATTAAGCCTCACTGGGGTTAGCCTAAGCCTAACCGATGCATGTTTATTTGCCAAACTTTTAAGATATTAACATTGGTAAAGTAGCACGGGCTCATGAAGACACATAAACTTGCGTTCAAATTATATATTTTATAGCCTTTACACGCTTTTCTAATTCTTGAGCAAGTTAACTTACTCCCTTCGTCCCAAAATTATAGTCCATATTTTCTTTTTAGTATGTCTCAAAATAATTGTCTACTTTATTTTTTAAGTAAAAACTAGAGAATAAAATGGATGAATATTTCATTTAAGTGGCTGAAAATTAAATTAACTCCACTTTTATTAAAACTTGTGATTTCTCTCTCATTACAATAATTTTGAAACGGAGTATTAATTTATTAGGTGAGGTGTATGCTAGTACATATATAGCATCTTTACAATATATTCTTCACATAAAGCATAGTAGTCACGTTTTGTCAGGTAGCCTTCTAGACTAGAGGCTTAGATTATTATAGGGTCCTCCTATGCAGGCACTCCATGGGTAGGGGTGCTGCATATTTTGAGGTTTTTTGTGTCACAATGATTGGTACCAATCATTGTAGTCTCGATTTTCGTGCCAAAATATACAAGTTTTTGTTTGGTTCAAGTTTGTATTACAGTTTTGAGGTGTTTTTTTACAAGTTTTTGTTTTACAAGTTTGTATTACAAGTTTTTTTACAAGTTTTTTACAAGTGTTTTTTACAAAGTTTTATATCTTTTTTTAGAACTAGGTTTTATAACTTTCAGTTTTATAACTAGTTTTTATAACTTTTTTTACAAGTTTTATAACTTTCAGTTTTAGAACTTTAAAAAAAAACGTAGTCGGAAAATTTTTGAGGCTCAGTTCAAAGGTTGCAAAAGTGAGATTTTATCTCACTTTGCTGTCCATCATTTCATCATCATCTCGCGGAAAATTTTTAGGCTCAAAAATCATCATCGCCTCGTAAAATTTGTAGGCTCAAACCCGAAGGTTGCAAAGTGAGATTTGTTCTCACTTTACCGTCCATTCGGTTTTTATCATCATCACCTCGGAAAATTTTTAGTCACAACTGCACAAAGTCACCAATTCACATAAACTGCACAAGTCTCACAAAACTGCACAAGTCTCACAAAACTGCACAAGTATCACAAAACTGCACAAGCCTCACACGCACAAGTCTCAGCTGGCACAAGACTCACCATTTCACAGGTTTCACAAGTTACACGTTTTGAACATGAATGTGGTAAGTAGGATTCCAAAACTGCAAAAGTTCACAAGATGTACTAAGATTCTCAAAGGCAAAGTGACCTACACAAGCACCCCATATAATCCCAGGTGAAAGCAACAACACCAAAAACAATCAACCAACAACAGCAACAAGTGGTCCACTTCCCAAACTACAAACCACCAACAACAATCAACCAACAACAGCAACAAGTGGTCCAGGACAACAACAAACAACAACAAGCAACAATTGCACAAGCAACAACATCACAGTCCACCATGCCTAGTTCACCATTTAACACACAAGAGGTAAACTTATCAAAGGCTTAGATTATTAGCTTTTTAGCTCATGTTGGCTGCAAATTCAGTTTTGCCTCACCAAAACTGTTTTTAAGTTTTTTTTTTAAAAAAACATCATTGCCTTTTTTTAGCTCAAGTTTATTTCATTAAAGTTGCAAAATGACCTTGAATGGTTACTTTACAATCCAGTAATGAAATTTTTTTAGACCAAAACACTAAGTTTTTTTCATTAAAGTTGCAAAGTGAATTAAAAACTATCACTTTACCATCCAGTAATGAATATGCATTACCATGGCTAGGATTAAATGGGGTGCTTGCGTAGGCTTTGCCCACAAAAGGGTCCTCCTATGCAAACCTGCAAAACAAACATACAAACACTTTCAGTTTAAAGATCTAAAAAGATTTCAGATCTAAAAACTTTAACAAAGAAAAAAAATACCACACACGAAACCACCACAGATTCAAGATCTAACAAGTTTTACACTTGTTAGATCAAAGTTTTTAGATCTTAAATCTTTTATAATAATCAAATAAAGTAAGCGTTTTTTTTAACCAACCTCAAGATTATTTCAAAAACACCTTCAGTTTCAAGATCTAAAAATATTTCAGATCTAAAAACAATAACAACGAACACAGATTCAAGATCTAACAAGTTTTACACTTGTTAGATCAAAGTTTTTAGATCTAAAATCTTTTAAAATAATCAAATAAAGTAAACATTTTTTTAAACCAATCTCAAGATTATTTCAAAAACACCTTCAGTTTCAAGATCTAAAAAGATTTCAGATCTAAAAATTTTAACAACGAAAAAGATACCACTCACGAAACCACCACAGATTCACCAACATAACATAACTAACACCATATGCCCATTCAGATTCAAGATCTAACAAGTTTTACACTTGTTAGTTCAAAGTTTTTAGATCTAAAATCTTTTAAAATAATCAAATAAAGTAAGAGTTTTTTTTAACCAACCTCAATATTATTTCAAAAACACCTTCAGTTTCAAGATCTAAAAATATTTCAGATCTAAAAACTTTAACAACGAAAAAGATACCACTCACGAAACCACCACAGGTTCAAGATCTAACAAGTCTTAAACTTGTTAGATCAAAGTTTTTAGATCTAAAATCTTTTAAAATAATCAAATAAAGTAAACATTTTTTTTAACCAACCTCAAGATTATTTCAAAAACACCTTCAGTTTCAAGATCTAAAAAGATTTCAGATCTAAAAACTTTAACAACGAAAAAGATACCACTCACGAAACTACCACAGATTCACCAACATAACATAACTAACACCATATGCCCATTCAGATTCAAGATCTAACAAGTTTTACACTTGTTAGATCAAAGTTTTTAGATCTAAAATCTTTTAAAATAATCAAATAAAGTAATCGTTTTTTTTAACCAACCAAAGATTATTTCAAAAACACCTTCAGTTTCAAGATCTAAAAAGATTTCAGATAAAAAAACTTTAACAACGAAAAAGATACCACAACAGCACAACCACCACAACATCACAACTACCACCACAACATCACCACAAACACACTATCATCACCATACTCAAGATCTAACAAGTAAAATACTTGTTAGATCTAAATTTTAGATCTAAAATGTTTAGATCTAAAATTTTAAGAGAGAGAGAGTGGTTTGCAGAAGTGAGAGTGAGAGAGAGTGGTTTGACAGAAGTGAGAGAGAGAGCGCGAATATCAACTGCACAAGACAGAAATACCATGTGCTTAGAAGATGAACTTGAACGGCAGACTAGTACCGCCAAAATTAATTGCCCATTCAGATTACTAGCGAAATTTATAAAACGTCAAAATGGTTGGATATTGAAGGTTAAGTGTCCGAGGCATAATCATAATTTTCGGTTCGTTCCATGGTTTTCCACAGGCCATGCGATTAAAAGAAAGTGAGTTAGTTTTGTGGCGGATGACAAACGGCATGTAGCACCAATTATACTTTCTTCACTAAAAGATGGATCCAATAACGTGTCTACCATTAAAGCGGTGTATAATGCACAAGAAAAAATCATCGCGACATCGTGGTGATTTGACTCGATACAAGCGCTTTTAGTACATTTACGATCAGGTTATACATATTACCCTAGGATAAATGACCACACAAATGAATTTGGATGAAATATTTTTTGGTCATCCGTCATATGCCACATGGACAACATATCAAAATCATGCGATGGACTCCACATACAACACCAACATGTTTAAAGCGCCATTCTTCAGTTGTTGGGGTTACTCCAACAAACACAACATTCTCAATGGCGTTTAGCTTTTTGGACAAGGAAAAAAGCCAAATTTCAAATGGGTGTTGGAATGTTTTAAGTTGGTGATACAAGAACAATATTACCCGCGGGTTATCGTCACCGACGGAGATTTAGCGTTGCTTGGGGCATGCGGAGAAAAGAATTCCCCAGCTAACAGATTACTCTGTCGATGGCATATCAATCAAAATGTGCTAAAGCATTGCAGACACAAATTCGATTCGTTAAAGGAGTATGAGTCCGTTAGATTGACATGGGATTCGATGGTTACAGCTCTGACCGAAGACGTGTTCATGCATTATTATCAGCACCTACATCATTTATTGGTCCAAAAAAAGGGTACTCAAGCATAAATACATTTTTTTATCATTATTTAATAAATAACTACTCGAATTGTTTTCTCACTTTATTAATTCTTTGTTTTCTCAGATGTTTTCCGGTATTTTCGTAGCATGCGAGATTACGACCGCATGTTTGGTGCGTACATTACCGATCAATATCGCAGCTTCGGCCGGACAACAACATGTAGAGTTGAGAGTCAACACCGTGTAGAAGTTATACTTGGGCTCCCACAGTCCGGCAAGACGCGTTGTTGTGTTCGGTCGACAAGATTATAGCTGCGCAAAAGCTGCGATCGAGCCTCTTTGAATACAAGCAAAATCAAGAAATTGCATGCTTGTAAGAGCACTCTATTTAACGAATTGCGGTATAATGTTTCAATGAATGCTTTAAGGCTCATACTGCATGAGAAAGTAAGCGGATGTTGACCCATGCATGTGGTCATCGGATCTGATTAGTGTATGGTTTACCATGCTATCACCACTGTATTGGCTTCAAAGCGGTATGTATTTTAAAATTTATGCCTATCAAGTTATTCTTCCTGTCAATACCGATAATTTTAACTAGTTCCTTTTTCGAATCTGAGTTGCCTATTCCGCTTGATTTTGTTGATAATTTTGGAGAATACTAAGCGTTTTCCCGGCGTTGTCGAAATACTCAAGAGCTGATGAGCTGAATATCCTCAAAGAGCCTCAAGGGCTGAAGAGCACTGAATATTTTTCTTGTCAAGATGGCGTACAAAATTCCAAAGTGTTTATACCGAGCATCGTCGTTTGTCAAAAAATATGTTAAGCGAGGAGGTATATACGCTCTCGAATCTGTGTCGACCACAACCTGCTGTTAAAGAAATGTCGTGGCGTCCGTATGCATAAAGGACAACAAATCAAGTCTAAACCAAATATCCGGATTTGAGCGAAGAACCCCACAAGGCACATGAAGCTACACAAAACCTAAAAAGTCCGGACTTAAATAAAGAATCTGCGAGACACAGTTCTTATGTGGGAGAGCAACGTCCCAGACTTAAACGAAGGACCCTAACGAAGGACTAGCGAGAGGCGACTTAAGACACCACTTATGCGTTCGGATGACTTTAGCGAATATTGTATGGTGAAATTCCGCTCTTTTCGGCTAGATCCTAGGGATCTTTAACGTGGCAGGTGATGGAAATTGTGGCTATCGAGCTCTTGCCGTAGGTCTTGGTCATCAGCAAGAAATGTGGCCGAGTCGAGCTCTTGCCGGGGAAGGGTAGACAATAGCGAAAGTTTCTGAGGAAAATGTGGGGTGATTATTTTACATATACACATAACTTCGATGAATGGTTTTGACGTGCGGCACCGGCGTTATTGGATGACTATGCCATAAGCGGGAGTGGTTATTGCTCTGACTCTTAACGCATCTATTGTATGTATAACCAATTCTGTCTTTTTGTGTCTTCGCGTGAGGTTCTCCCAATTCAGCGAAATATTGTCTCCGTTGTGATTCTTACGTGTGGGGGCGACCAGTAATGTCTCACACGCGTTCTTGCGATTCTTGATGAAAACTCGCCCTCCATTATAATCACCCACAATGGAGATATTTTAGAAATGCCGAGGCCGCACCATGGGAACATGTGTTTACTCAGCGACAAAGGATGTTTAGATATCGTAGAAAGCGATTATTGATTTATATTGTAAATGACAAAACATGTATAGGCGATTCTTGATTTATATTGTAAATGACAAAACATGTATAGATGATTCTTGATTTATAGCAAGCGACTCGTCATCTTTTGTTACAGATTTACTGCTCTGCTCGGTTCTTCCTCATCTTTTGTTACAGGAATCGGATGACATTCAGTGGAGGGACATTCATTGTGTCAACAACACACCCGTTCGTGTTGAGAGTCCAGTTATGTGCTTTCTTCACAATCTTATGTGCCTCCCTCTCGGCTATATCTCCAGTTGCGGATGAGGACAATTTTATACAACGTCCTTCGGTTCTTCCTCATCTTTTGTTACGGCCGTCTCGCGTTGTGAGTCTGGCGAAGATTGACCGGATTGAGGAGGCATTTGAGTTAGAGTCTCCGTGTGGGGACGGATGGCAGACATCATTGGGCGACTTTTACGAGGTGATTGATCTTAGTTTCTAGTTATATTGTAATTTTGTGAACCATGTATCAACTATTAATCTATAACAAGATTGGTTATTTATGTATTCGAAGCTTCTAATTTTGTGAACCATGTTATTACTGATTTATGTTGTGAATAATTATACAAATTCTTTTGGCGGATGCAACAATAAAATCCTTTCTTGTGTCGTTGTCAGCGTGGATTTATAATTGAAAGAACATCCACGCCCAAACTTGTAGTGCGAAGTATTATGCATGTCCTTTGTCAAAGGTAAATAATTAAGCGTTTGTTTATTTAGCGTAAATATATCAATAACTTTTTTGTTTAGAATACATTTTCTTATAATTGTTTCATCATGTAACGACCGGGGACTAAAGACTATGGGTGTCGATACTTCATGTGGAAGGAAATATTTCAACAAAAGTATTTTGGTGAAGCCTCTTTCTTGCACGAGCTGGCCTTTAGCAGCCAAAGATCAACGATCAACATGTATAGGCTCAAAACAATTTGTTGCGAGGCAAATAAAAGGCGTTGGAGGCATCACTGGAATTGGCAAGAAATCCAGTTGATCACGCATGTCAGCCGAGTGGAATACTCTATGAGCTTATTATGCGTGATCAACTGGATTTCTTGCCAATTCCAGTGATGCCTCCAAAGCCTTTATTTTTGCCTGCAACAAATTGTTTTGAGCCAATAGCATGTTGATCGTTGTATCTTTAGTTCGCGATTTAACTGCGTTGAAAACTTCATCAAAGTACTTTGTTGAAATATTTCCTTCATGGCTATCGACACCCATGTCTTAGTCCCGAGCTGTTACATGATGAAATTATAAAAATATTCAAACAAACAAGTTATTGATATATTTATAAATGCAAACGTTTAATATTTACCTTTGACAGAACATGCATAATACTGAACCACAATTTTGGGCTTGTGTTCTTTCAATTATAAATCGCGTTGACAACGACACAAGAGTTTTCTTGTTGCATCTGCGCCGGCAAATGTATAATTATTCACAACATAAATTAGTAATATCATGGTTCACAAAATAAAGCTTCGATACATAAATAACAAATCTTGTTATGATTAATAGTTGATACATGGTTCAAAAAATTATATAACTAAACTAAGATCAATCGCCGCGGCGTAGTCAATGATGCCGCTCCCGTCCCCGCAACTCTAACTCAAATGTCGTCAATCTCTGGCCATCTCGTAACGCTGACGGCTGTAACACAAAAGATGAGGAAAAACCGGGAGGACGGTGTATAAAATTGTCTCATCTGCTGGCTGAAGATATAGGCGGAAGGCACATAATGTGAAGAAAGCACATAATCTGGACTCAACAAAAGCGTGTGTTGTTGACACAATGAATGTCCTCACTGAATGTCATCATTCTGTAACAGATGAGGAAAAACGGCGGCGAAAATGCAGTAACAAGATGACGGTCGTTGCTATAAATCGGTAATAAATCGCATGTTTTGTCATTACAATATAAATAAATCATACACTGTTTTGTCATTTACAATATAAATCGATAATAATCTATACATGTTTTGTCATTTACAATATAAATCAATAATCGTTTTCGTGTATCTAAACATCCTCGTCGTTGAGTAAACACATGTTCAATGTCGCGGACACATTATATATCTCCATTGTGGGTGATTATGCGGGGTGGTGAGTTTTCATCAAGCGCTGAGCGTGTCCCCGCTGAGAATCACAACGGGAACAATATTACTGGTGGAAGAACTCTGTGAAGACACAAAACAGTTGTAATTGGTGCATACAATAGGGCGGTTGGCAGCCAGCAATAACCACTCCCGTTCGGCCATAGTCATCCAATAGCCGGGGTTTGCTGCATAACCAATTCATCGACCGTATATGTAATACACCCCACATTTGCTGTAAACTTCCGTTGTTATGCTCTATTCACGGCGGAAAGCTCGAATCGGGCCACACTGGCGATGGCCAACTTACGGCAGAGCTCGATAGCCAATTTCATCACTGCCACTTAAGATCCCGTCGGAATTTACGTGCAACAAACCGCTAAAGTCATCACGGTGCTGAAACATGAATGAGTCTAAGCCGCCCGCTAGTCCCGTTAGGTCCTTCATTTAATGCGGGGCGTTAAACTCTCCCACATAAGAACTTGTGTCTCGCTAATCCGGGACTTTGGGTTTTGTGTAGCCTAGCGGTTGCCTTGGGGGGTGCTCCGGATATTTGTTTAGACTTTTTGTTGTTGTCGCGCTTCGATCATGATACTTTTAACGGCGATTGTTGGTGACTGCAGTGAGGCTATTTTGTTTGCTATATTTTTGACAAACGGCGATGCTATGGTCTTTACTTTGGAAATTTTATGCGTCATCTTGACAAGAAAAATATTCAGGCTCTTCGGCCGAGGCTCTTGGATATTCGGCTCATCGACTCTTAGTATTTCGAACAGACGGCGAGCGCTAGTGTTCTCCAAAACTATCAACAAAATCAAGAATAGGCAAATCTGTATTCGAAAAAAGGAACTAGTTAAATTATCGTATGGCGAACGATAGGCATAAATTTTAAAATACATACCGTTTGCTGAAGCCCGGTATTGATAGCATGGTAAACCATACACTAACGCTCGATGACCACATGCGTAATGGTCACATCCCGTTTACTTTCGCGGTATGAGCCTTAAAGCATCCATTGAAACATTATACCGCTGCGTTAAATAGGTGCAACAAGCATGCAATTTCTTGATTTTGCTTGTATTCAAAGGCTCGTATCGCGTTTCTTTAGCGACCTATCTTTAATCGACGAACACAACAGCGTCTAAGCGGTGTTGAGCAATATAACTTCGGCGTGTTCAACTCTACATGTTGTTGCTGCGCATGCGTATGATCGATAATAATGCGACACAAACATGGGTAAATATCTCGCGGCGATGCAATACCGGAAACACGAAAAAAAAATTAATAAAGTGAGAAACAACCGGTAATTATTTATTAAATAATTATAAAAATGTATTATTAAATAACAATTCGGTACCTTTTTTGGACCAATAAATGATGTAGGTGCGATAATCGCGTGAACTGCGTCTTCGTCGAGCTGTAATCATCGAATCCCATGTCAATCTAACGGACTCATACTCCTTTAACAAATCGAATATGTGCCGCAATGCTTTACACATTTTTATTGATATGCCATCGGCAGAGTAATCCGTTAGCGTTTGGGAATTCTTCTCCGCATGCCCCAAGCAGCTAAATCTCGTGGATTGACGATAACCCGCGGGTAATGTTCTTGTATCACCAACTTAACACATTCCAACACATTTGAAATTTGGCTTTTTGCTTGTCCAAAAGCTAGCACGCCAATGTTGTGTTTGTTGGTAACGACAAACTAATGAGTTCGCTCATGTTGGTGTTGTATGTGGAGTCCATCCGGCATGATTCTGGAATATGTCCACGAGGCATATGGCGACCGGTGAAAAAAATATTTCATCGGCTCTACGTGGTCATTTATCCTAGGTAATATGTATAACCTTGACGGCTACAATGTACTAAAGCGGTTGTATCGGTCAAATCACCACATGTCGGCGATATCTTCTTGTGCATTATACCGTTTGGTAAACGATGATTGATCCATCTCTTTGAAAGAAAGTATAATTCGTGGTGCTATCTTTGTTTTGTCATCTGCCTCACAACAACAGCTTCTTTCGCATGGCTAAAAAGGAACAGTGCAAAATGATGATTATGCGACACTAACCTTCAATATCCAACCATTTAACGTTTATATCTGAATAATCATTATTTGGCGGTACTAATCTGCCGTTCAAGTTCATCTTAACCTTCACGTCGGGCGTCCCATGTCTAGAACACAAAAATTCGATAGAGTACTTATAGCCCCTATCGTTTTACTTTTCCTTTAACAATAACAAACCAATCGATTAGTCGCACTTGTCGGTTAAATCAACTTCAGTACCAAACACCTAAAAAATAAAAAACACAACAACTTTTATAAAAAACTTTGATAAAAAATACAACCTTGTACAAAAAAAAATTTAAAACTTTTATAAATACAAATTTTTTACAAACTTTTATAAATACTTTTTATTATCTTTTTTTATAATTACATTTTTTTTACAAACAATTATAAATACTTTTTATTAACTTTTCTTTATAAATATATGTTTTTATAAATATTTTTAAAAATATTTTTATTAACTTTGTATTAACTTTTCTTTATATATAAAAACTTTTTAAAAAAAACGTTTTTTTTTTTGTTATAAAACGTGGGTACGCGTTTTCTATTAAAACGTGTGTGTGTGTGTGTGTGTTTATATGTGGTGCTACGTGTGTGGTTCTCGAATGGTTTACGCGTTTTCTTTCTAAACCGTGTATCTTGCACATGGTTTTTCTGTCTTTAAGGTTGATATTCGCTCTCTCTCTTACTTCTGTCAAACCACTCTCTCTCACTCTCACTTCTGCAAACCACTCTCTCTCTCTCTTAAAATTTTAGATCTAAACATTTTAGATCTAAAATTTAGATCTAACAAGTATTTTACTTGTTAGATCTTGAGTATGGTGATGATAGTGTGTTTGTGGTGATGTTGTGGTGGTAGTTGTGATGTTGTGGTGGTTGTGCAGTTGTGGTATCTTGAAACTGAAGGTGTTTTTGAAATAATCTTTGGTTGGTTAAAAAAAACGCTTACTTTATTTGATTATTTTATAAGATTTTAGATCTAAAAACTTTGAACTAACAAGTGTAAAACTTGTTAGATCTTGAATCTGAATGGGCATATGGTGTTAGTTATGTTATGTTGGTGAATCTGTGGTGGTTTCGTGAGTGGTATCTTTTTCGTTGTTAAAGTTTTTAGATCTGATATCTTTTTAGATCTTGAAACTGAAGGTGTTTTTGAAATAATCTTGAGGTTGGTTAAAAAAAATGTTTACTTTATTTGATTATTTTAAAAGATTTAAGATCTAAAAACTTTGATCTAACAAGTTTAAGACTTGTTAGATCTTGAACTTTGGTGGTTTAGTGGTATCTTTTTCTTGTTAAAGTTTTTAGATCGAAATATTTTTAGATCTTGGCTGAAGGTGTTTTGAAATAATATTGAGGTTGGTTAAAAAAAACTCTTACTTTATTTGATTATTTTAAAAGATTTTAGATCTAAAACTTTGTAACAAGTGTAAAACTTGTTAGATCTTGAATCTGAATCAGGTATGTATGTTAGTTATGTTATGTTGGTGAATCTGTGGTGGTTTCGTGAGTGATTTTTCTTTTAAAGTTTTAGATCGATATCTTTTAGATCTTGGCTGAAGGTGTTTTTGAAATAATCTTGAGGTTGGTTAAAAAAAATGTTTACTTTATTTGATTATTTTAAAAGATTTTAGATCTAAAAACTTTGATCTAACAAGTGTAAAACTTGTTAGATCTTGAATCTGTGTTCGTTGTTATTGTTTTTAGATCTGAAATATTTTTAGATCTTGAAACTGAAGGTGTTTTTGAAATAATCTTGAGGTTGGTTAAAAAAAACGCTTACTTTATTTGATTATTATAAAAGATTTAAGATCTAAAAACTTTGATCTAACAAAGGTAAAACTTGTTAGATCTTGAATCTGTGGTGGTTTCGTGTGTGGTATCTTTTTCGTTGTTAAAGTTTTTAGATCTGAAATATTTTTAGATCTTGAAACTGAAAGTGTTTGTATGTTTGTTTTGCAGGTTTGCATAGGAGGACCCTTTTGTAGGCAAAGCCTACGCAAGCACCCCATTTAATCCTAGCCATGGTAATGCATATTCATTACTGGATGGTAAAGTGATAGTTTTTAATTCACTTTGCAACTTTAAAGAAAAAAACTTAGTGTTTTGGTCTAAAAAAATTTCATTACTGGATGGTAAAGTGATCATTCAAGGTCATTTTGCAACTTTAATGAAATAAACTTGAGGCAATGATGATTTTTAAAAAAAACTTGAAAAGAAGACAGGCAAGCTGAATGCGACCAACATGAGCTAAAAAGCTAATAATCTGAGCCTTTGATAAGTTTACCTCTTGTGTGTTAAATGGTAAACTAGACATGGTGGACGTGATGTTGCCTTGTGCGTTGTTGCTTGTTGTTTGTTGTTGTCCTGGACCACTTGTTGTTTGTTGGTGATTGTTGTTGGTGGTTTGTTGTTTGGGAAGTGGACCACTTGTTGTTGTTGTTGGTTGATTGTTGTTGGTGTTGTTGCTTTCACCTGGGATTATATGGGGTGCTTGTGTAGGCTTTGTTTGCCTTTGAGAATCATAGTACATTCTTGGTCACTTTGCCTTTGAGAATCTTAGTACATCTTGTGAACTTTTGCAGTTTTGGAATCCTACTTACCACATTCATGTTCAAAACGTGTAACTTGTGAAACACGTGAAATGGTGAGTCTTGTGCTTGCGGTTTGAGACTTGTAGGTTGTGAGGCTTGTGCGGTTGTGAGGCTTGTGCGATTTTGTGATACTTACATGAGTTTGTGAGGCTTATGCTTTTTGTGATACTTGTGCAGTTTTGTGAGACTTGTGCAGTTTTGTGAGATTTGTGCAGTTGTGACTAAAAATTTTCCGAGCCGATGATGATTTTTTAGCCTAAAAATTTTACGAGGCGATGATGATTTTTGAGCTTAAAAATTTTCCGAGGCGATGATGAAAACTTAATGGACGGCAAGGTGAGATAAAATCTCACTTTTGCAACCCTCGAACTGAGCCTCAAAAATTTTCCGACTACGTTTTTTTTTTAAAAGTTCTAAAACTGAAAGTTATAAAACTTGTAAAAAAAAGTTATAAAAACTAGTTATAAAACCTAGTTCTAAAAAAAGATATAAAACTTTGTAAAAAACACTTGTAAAAAACTTGTAAAAAAAACTTGTAATACAAACTTGTAAAAAAAACACCCCAAAACTGTAATACAAATTTGAACCAAACAAAAACTTGTATATTTTGGCACGAAAATGGAGACCACAATGATTGGTACCAATCATTGGGACACAAAAAACCTCAAAATATGCAGCACCCCCTACCCATGGGGTGCCTGCATAGGAGGACCCTTTTGAATGTTCTATTCAAAAATGAATCTAGCATCTAGGGTCCAAAATTCCCCGCTAACGTTTAGCACTAAAACACATAATTTGTTGAGCAAAGGCCCTAAATGGAGCTACTTCATTTCCATTCATTAAGTATGATCTTGGTTGTGATTCACAGGTTCTTTTATAAAAGACAAAACAACGGGATTCAGTTCATCTTGATGCTTTGAGAATCCATGGTTGGCTCCTCTAACGACATGTAACTTGTAGTTCGGTATGATCTTTGCAACTCTAATGCCTCTTTGACTCGGACATTGACTAGGACAATTGTATCGTCAGACGCGTGTACTGTCAACACACTGCATAACAAACATAGCTTTTTTATGTAGAAATATCCTATCATCATCGCATGCATATAAGGGACAAATGCGTCTTGAAATAACAACAAATGAGTCGGATGAAAAAGTAGAGTTCTCATTTGACTTTTTAGGGTGAGACACATTTGAGCGAAGTAATTTAATTATCATACCTGCAATCTTTGTCAAATTGCAGGCAAGCTTCATGCATATTTGTATTCAAACGCTCCATCAAGCTATCCTCACTCACACGATATAAAAACTCCTACACATCGAGCATTTAATAGTTAGTTTTTGCATTTTAAGGCATTGGGGATGAAAATTTGAAAAACTGATCAGCAAGAATACCTGTTTTGCCTTTAACATCTATAGAAACATCTTCTTTCACTTTTTGCAAAAACCCTTTTCCCAAACGCTCCCCCTCTGTCTTGTACCGTTTAGACACGTTAATGACACGGGGCACATCATTGCGTATAAGAGCACCACATTCTCGCCTGCAAGTTAATAATACAAAGGAACCAGAACAGGTTACAAAAAAACTTAAGAAACAAAAGTGAACCGCTGATGTATAGAATCATTTGTTAGAATACCTTTACTATGTCCAAGGATTGCACTTGTTACACAGTTTGCTTCATGAATGTGTTGGATTACTGAATGTAAGTCATCAGCCTCTCTAAAATAATTACCAACTGAAATGTGCCTTCGCTTTCCCTAAATATAAATATATGCCAAATGACAGAGTTAATTCCTCGTTAGTTTTTCAATTTAGATCACAATAATAAGAGTAATTGCACATCCAAACACCCCCGTTTATATTCAGTAGACAAACTTACCCGTTTCCAGCAAAATCAAAACGAAATGCAGTGATTCCTTCCTTTTTTATGCATTTGCAAGGTTCACCATGGTATTGGTTTCCTACAGGCATACAAAATCAATGGAACAATTATCAAGATTAACAAGCGACAACAATTTTTAAAAATATGGAATGGACCTTGATGAAACAATTCATTAACGAGATAGTAGTCAAAGCGCAAACATTCAAGATCATTATACGAATGTGAACTTGATTATGTCAAATATCAAAAAGTTACTCAAAGAAATCTACTTTTGTTTTATTTCTAGCCTAATATACCAGATTACTAGAAATCAATGGCTCAATTAGGCTTAGCGTGAGAAGGATGTTAATAGAATTGCATATAGATACTCCTTATCACTTTTTGAGATAAGCTAAACACTTTCTTGTTGCTGAGGGGGTGTTTGCTTTAGCTTATTTTAAAGAGCTTATGATAATCAGCTTACCAGTTTACGAGCGTAATGAACTTTTTTTTGACAAACAATTTCATAATTGCTTATAAGGAAGCCTTTTTTATGCGTTGTTACCCCATAAGCAGTTTGGATACTCAAAAGTGTTAAGCTGAAGCATGTTACCCAAACACCCTATATCTTATTTAACACGCTTATTTCATTCACAGTTATAACCATATAAGCACTTAGGATAAGAAACCCCATACACCCTCAAAACTACTTATTTGCAGCAGTCTCAAACACCCTCAACTCATAAGTCAATACCCTTAATCAAAAAATCAAAAACATTCTCACTACCACCACTAACTACTCCTAATTCAAACTACACTAACCACTTAGGGGTGGCCTAGTGGCAAAAAGGCTTGAGAATAGCATCACTATAATGCGAGAGGTCTCAATAAAACCCGTGGATTAGTCAACCAAAAGGTCGGAAAACATAGTCACCAAAAAAATACCTTTGTTGACTGAAAACCATGACACAAAACAACAATCTCACTAGAACCAGTCTCATGCAATAAGCCCATAACCTTCTCACCATGCTTATTCACCACAACTATTTTCTTCCCTCAAAAAAGATAATAAAAATCCAACCTTTATCACATAAAAATTAAATCTTTTTTTAGTAAGTACTAAAGATCACTCGCCCAGAACGGGGCTTTGCTCAAAATGGTTCAAAATTGCTTTTCGGTAGCAATTCTGTAGCATTCATCTAGGTTGCTCTTCTATTGCTACAGTAAAATTCGATAAAAAAAAAAGTGAAAAAAGGTAAACGGACTAATGACTAAAAGAGATTATATAGAAGCATTAGAGATAATCTTGGTGAATAATACTAATGCTATAAGGATTATAGATATTGTGGGGTCTGCATTGGTAGTTTGGTACCCACCTCCCAAATTATATAGAACCACTAATGTAACATCCCGCCTAATGTTACACAATATTGTCCGCTTTGCCCTCATGGCTCACGGCTTTGCTTTTTTTGCCCTCGTGTGAGACTTCCCGGTAGGTCACCCATACCAGTGCTACTCTCACACGAGGCAGCTAATGCGTAGTTCGCTGTGAACCTATCGCTTGATGGACCACAAAACCCTTTTGTTGTGTCATTAAAGGCGGATGTTATTCTTATATACCAGAAGCTCTCTCAGGCCTCTGTCGATGTCGGATTTGCCTAAGGTGTTATAATCACCCTCTTTGCCTAAGGTGTTACAATCACCTCCCCTTAGGGACTCATTGTCCTCGATGAGGTTTGCCCCACCATCCTGAACGGCTCTAGAGTGGCTCTGATACCACTTGTAACATCCCGCCTAATGTTACACAATATTGTCGCTTTGCCCGATGGCTCACGGCTTTGCTTTTTGCCCTCGTGTGAGACTTCCCGTCACCCATACCGTGCTACTCTCCACGAGCACGCATTTAGCGTGTAGTTCCTTGTGAACCCTACTCATGATGGACCACAAAGCAACGTTGTGTCTGTTAAGGCGGATGTTATTCTTATATACCAGCATCTCTCCAGGCCTCTGTCGATGTCGGATTTGCCTAAGGTGTTATAATCACCCTTTTTGCCTAGGGTGTTACAATCGATCAACTTGAAACGCCCAGATTTATTTATTTATTTAATTTTTTTTTAATCTGTAAACTGTATACATTGATAAAACTAGCGGAAGCGTATTTTCTACATCATACGGGCTTATTCCAAACGTCTCATTGAAATACTAAACTTTACAAAAATACATAACGGTGTCTCTTTAAACTTGGTAAAGAAGCTGGTTCTTGATTTAGGGGCATTCCAAACTGATAACAAATGATGGAAATGATAAGCTCGTTACCTAACTTGAGCTACACCATTTTAACCCATTACGCCCCATTTAGCATGTACATGGTCTCATCTTGCATACCTACAAAAATATAACTGAGAACGGTAAGTCTATAAGACTTAGTGAGATATGGCTGTATGAAATCATAAACTGAATATAAGCATGATCTTTGAATAAGTATATACAATTACTATTCTGACTACATGAATCATAATATTAACTAAGCTGCATAAAGCGTGACGGTGATTAAATACATGATACATCATATTCTTGGCGAGTACATAAGTATCTTGAGTGCATAACGACTGCATAAATAAGCACATACTTAGTGCTAAGCCGATGTAGTACATGGGTACATAGTGAGTCGTAAAGCACATCTTGACTGAGTGCATAAGCACATCTTGACTAAGTGCATAAGCACATCTTGGTGGCCGAGTACTTATAGTACTATCTTGTGAATATATAATGACGAGCCATATAAGCATGTTAATCATCCATATAGGATGTCCGAGTTCCAATTTTGGAACATTCACTATTCTAAGGCTCGATTCTCCACTAAGGAGGTCTAAGTTCCAACTTTGTGTGGAACACATGTGTGATCACATAACCGACTATATCTTGATAGTACTAAATACATTGAGTAATGCATAAAAGTACCATTGACTAATTTAGTGCATAAAGCACTTGGCGTATAAAACTTGCATAAGCATATACCTAATAGAATTTGACATGCATATATATATAAACGCATCGCATGCCAGAAGTGCATAAAGCATTTTGCGCACATTACTAAACACATATAAAATTCATGTATAATTTAAGGTTAAGCTAAATACTTAGGCTTAACTACAACATGATACTAAGCTAAAGCTTTGTGAGACTAAGCTAAATATAGAAACTAAACAATAATATGGTTCTGAGGTCAAACTAAGATATAATACTAAAATTATACTATAACCTAAACCAAAGCTGAGTTATAACTTGATACTACAGCTGAACTATAATATAAAGCTAAACTATAATATAAAGCAGAACTACTATAAACATAATGTTGAGACCAACTATAACAAATAACTGAGTCTGCTATAAATATCTTGAGGTTGACCACGACATATTACTTAGTAAAAACAATCGGGTCTACTTAATGCTAAATATTGCTAAGCAGTCGACATGACTATGAATATGACCAAACAAGTCAACATGATGATGAATATGACCAAACATGTCAACATGATAGTTAATATGACCAAACGGGTCAACATGATACTTAATATGACAAAACTGGTCAATATGATACTTAATATGACCAAACTGGTCAACATGATAGTTAGTACGACCAAACGGGTCAACTTGATGCTTAATATGACCAACGGGTCAACTTGAGTCAACTTGATGCTTAATATGACCAACGGGTCAACTTGAGTCAACTTGATGCTTAATATGACCCAACGGGTCAACTTGATACTTAATATGACCAAAGGGGTCAACATGATACTTAATATGACCAAACATGTCAACATAATACTTAATATGACCCAACGGGTCAACATGATACTAATATGACCACACGGGTCAACATGATACTAATATGACCAAACATGTCAACATATTACTTAATATGACCCAACGGGTCAACATGATACTAATATGACCAAACATGTCAACATAATACTTAATATGACCCAACGGGTCAACATGATACTAATATGACCCAACGGGTCAACATGATACTAATATGACCTCACGGTCAACATGATACTAATATGACCTCACGGGTCAACATGATACTAATATGACCTCACGGGTCAACATGATACATAACTTGCATAGTACTTGAGATATAGTAGAGCATATATATACTAAACACGCTTAATCTACTAAACATGTTAACTGAAAAATCCGTTACTCACCGGGCGTATAATGCAAGATGAATGATTTTGAATATGCCTCGAACACCTATATCATGATAGATGTACACGTATAATGTTAACACATAACAACTAGACATGAATATAACATGATAATGCAAATATAAGCGCAACTAAGCACACATAAACTAACTATAATGCATAAACTCATAAACTAGTTATGGCATATATCTCGCCAAACATGCACTACTATGCTCACGAACTCGAGCTAAGCTAACCAAGTATTATCACTTGGTTCTATACTTTCATAACATGAATTATAACCATATGGGCTGAGAACATAAGTCATCATAGCATATAATCACCCGGGACTTACAAAAACATCTTATTATGTAATAATTATCAAAACACTTAAGAAAGTGTTTGCTGATTTTCTGCAGCAGCCTGCAAATGCCTCATTTTAACTGACTTAACTACTGAAACAGGTCACGAGGCTATTTTTTCATGAAAGTACACTATTTTCCCTTTCCGAAAAGGTATAGAACGCTCCAAACGGAGCTACGGTCTATCCGGTATGAATTTTTAAAGTTCGGTTTGCTGCACATTTCAGGATCAGCCATTGCTGTACCAAATCACGTTTTAGACCAGCTTAACTACTAAATGAGCAAAAACTTTATGAATAAAACTGAAGTAGACACCTTAGGATTTCCAGAAAGTCCGGCTATAATTCAATCCGAGCTTTTATCAATTTTATATGATTTTTCAAACATGACTAATCATTGCTGAAAATTTCAGCAACTTGTTTAACATCATATATCACATAAAGGGGTGTTTGGTTCAACTCAATAATCAACATAAACACCTCCTAAACATCATAAATTGATCATTAACATAATCCCATCATAAACCCTAATAATCATATGCATAACCATTGAATCATAAACCATGAATTCATCACATAATCATGTAATACTCTTATTAAACATAACCTCATAACTCTTAATCATAAATTAACACATGATTCACCACTTACCTTGAATTGGGGAAGAACATGAAATCACTTGAAGCTCCTTAATCATTAATACCATGTTAATCCTTATATCCCTTGCTTAACCCTTGATAGAAATTGAAAAAGATCATGATGTGTAAAAGAATTCTTCAAACTGAAGAAAATGTTTTCTTCCCCTGCTTTTAGGTCGTGAATTGGAGGGAGTATGTATCCCTGTAAACCGACTTCCATCAAGTATAAATTATATCTGGAATTTATTTTTTAATAGTTTGGCTATTTGTCACTTTTAGCCCTCGTAGTAAAATCGTGTTGCAAAACTTGTCCGAGCTTGTATCATATTAAGTCCCTTGTAGTAGAATGTCTTGCAAACTAAATCATATATTGTTTACATATCAAGTCCCCACTTGCTATATTATTAATACCGTCAAAGTGGGACTTTTATATTTATTCCACTAAAATAATAAATATAGCCGTTACTACTTTATTTAAAAATCGGGATGTTACAACTAAACGAGATTATATTGAAACTATATTGCTTTTTGTCTTCGGGTTGTAAATCAATTCGGGTTGAGTTACTTTGCTCAAAGACGGAATTCGGGTTACTTTGGTCATAGACAGAATTTGGAATAACCTTACTAAATAAGGTCGGGTATCACGTTGAAATTGTTTGGCTAACTCGGATTCGAGTTGACCCGCTTGTCCTCGGGTTGTAAGTTTATAAATCAAAACGTCAAAGTATTATATAGTCAAAATTAAATCGTAAAAGTTAGAGGTAATTCAATATATAGGAGTAAACTCAAAACATACATCACGTCGTTTATTTACATTTGTGTTTTGGGATATCTATATCCCTTCGTTAATAAACATCATAAGTATACTCGTGCAAAGAGACGGTGTATAGTGACAAATATAATAGTTACAAAATCGTTATTCTAGTTCGACCATGGATGCAAAGTTGTGTTTTTTTTTTTAAATTAATATAGTGTGTGTTTTTGAAAAGTTGTCAAGTTTAGAATTGATAAATAAAAGACATATTTTAAGTTGTCAAGTTTAAAGGGTACTTAGTGGTAATTTAGGCAAACTACATTAGTTTAAGTTTTAAGATTGAATCTTCAAGTTTTAAGAAAAGTGATACACTCTTCATAAGTAGTAGAGATTAGATAAAATACTTCTTAAGGGACATAAGATTCATTTTTTTCATTATCTCTTACATTGTTTTGACATGAGAGGTATATTATCAACTACTAATTAGCAGCTGGTGGGAATGAAAATCAAGTTGGTGGCATTTTATCAACTACTATTGGTGGAAAGAATGGAGAGCTCAAACAGGTTTCGCATATTTCTTATAAAGTTCCATTTTGTTGAAATTATAAGTCGATTAGGTTCATAATCACAAATTTTGTTAACTAACTGTGATGTTTCTTAAAAGAGATAATCAATGGGGATTTAGTAAAGATATTGATTCATTCTCTATACGTAAAGGACTTACTAAATTAATAGTTAGGCTGATTTCATCTATTAATAGTGAACCTGATTAGATGCTCGACTTTAGGTTAAAAGCATATCATAAGTGGCGTCGCATAGTAGTGTCTAAATGGTCTAATATTGGACACCATGTGATTGGTTTTCAAAATATATATGTTGCTAGTCTGCACCTAAAGTGAAACCAACTTTAAATAGTGATGATGAAGCTTATCCTATATTTATAAAAGATTGAGCAACTAGGCACTCTTTTTAGCCAAAAGGATCCATAAGTCGCTTTAAATAACTAAAATCATGAAATCCATATGCTAGTACTTAAAGTTAGCAATAAATAGATAGTTTTGCATTTACCATGATCATTGTAAGTGTCTATTAGAGTACTAATTCTCATATATGTACAAATCACTTTCTACGTTAACTAGATTTTTAACCACCTGATTATGTTACTTAATTACTTTCTTTATGGATATTTGTAGTATGAAACTATGAATAGCTTTGAGTTAGTTCTTCAGTTATATTATGATGTTAACAACTTACCGTGACTGTTTAAATAATATGTCAGTAGATTCGATTTCATGGGGTTTTTGTATATGTGCTTAGTAAGTTAGGGGTCAAAATGAATACGTGCCTACCAACTACAATAAAGGTCAATCGAGTAAATACTAAGGTAAAAGTTTCCTTACGTTATACTTTTTGCAAAGTATATATATTTGAGCTTATGCACAGGGATTAACATACATGTTTTTTAAGTGAAGTGGATAAATTAGTGTCGTAAAGCTTTCAAAGAGAGAAATTAGTGCCGTAAAGCTTTAAACAGGAACTTATGTTAGAGAAATTTTCATTCATATCACATTGATAAGGCTATTCCATTTGGTTGTTGATGAAAATAAAGGTATAACTTACTTTATGAAAAGGTGGGGCTAATTTGTAAGCGTTTGGTGGTCAAAATTAGAAGTTTAAGGTTAGAAAAAAATGTGACACTATTTGTTTCAACCCACCGCTCCAATGAACTCACACTCTAACCTAAAATTAAAAATTGGGCGATTTGAAGATATTATGTTTCAATTTGATTGTTGTTGTTGTTGTGATTCCATAACAAAGCAATGCTAATATGATAATGTGTTTACCGAGTTTGCTGTAGTTAGGTGTGGACTGTTAAAAAGTACATCCATGTTTTAGAAAGCAACTTCTATTTATGTAATGCAAACACGTAATTCTATTTACGTGTTTATAAATCTATATTATTTGCAGGCTATTGTCACTGATTTAATGTTAAGGAGCGGATGATATTCAATTTCCTCTCGCTCAGTATTTTCATGGGTAAGGAACTTACTATTTCTTCTGTGCACAACATCTATTTGGTAATAGTAATTATTATATATATTTTTTTTTCTATTTTACAAATCTGGCTTTTATCTTGCTTCGAATTTTCATTTTTGAGTTATTTCGTTGACAATTAATAGAGGTTAATATTGGCATAATTGTTGTCAAAGTTGGCATAAGGGATCAATATGCTGAAGTTGTAAATCAGTTTGGATTTGACTATGAAGTTCTGACATACCAGGTTTTTGGAGTAAAAAAAATTGCGTGTCCCTAATGCCATATTTACCTCAGTTACCCATTGCTAAAATGAACTGCTAAAATGTTCGGTTACCCATTGCTAAGAAGGCCAATTAACTGTCTGGGTGACGTTTGATCTTGCTGCACGTTGCCTTGGTGTAGGAACATGATACGCCCCGCTGGGAGAACTTTGGAGATTAATTTGACATCCACGCGGCAAGCCACAACAATGACAATATTTGAGTTTGGCCACATATGAAGATTGCTAGATGGAGCTCCTGCATTTAAGGGTGTCCGACATTGTAAATGATTATGTCTCATGCACCAATAATAAGCTTCAATAAATGAGCTAGCATTTGGACGTGTGACAAATACCAATGATTTTAAGGATTTATATATAGAGTGACACCCCTAAAGAGAGTGTTTGACAGATGTTTTAATTTATTTATGTTTTTCGTTTCTTTAGACGATAGTGGGTTCTTGCTACATAAATTTCAAGTTAAAAGTTAAAGATGGTTAAATTTGAAGAAAAGTTAAAGATGGTTGTACAAACAACTTTGTATATAAACAAGTCCTTCACGGACTTTGAATGTTTGTAGTTTTGTATGCGGTTTTACATTTTTGCGTATTTATTGAATGGATATGTATAAATAAGTTCCGTTAACTTTTGATGTTTTGTATGTCGTTATTTTACAAGCTTTACGTTTTGCTTACAACCAGCGGTATTTTACTGTGAAACAATTAACTCTAGCTCGCTCATCATCCTTTAAAATTGACAAAAACTTTGATCAAAAACTTAATACCAAAATTAATACTTAATTAAAATTTTATATATAAGACTCGTGCATGCACGGGTATTAAAACTAATACCAGTAATATCTAAAAGAAGCTTAATAACATTAGCGGGCCATTAAATTTCTTTACTGTATTTTCTATGCATTAAAGAGTTTAGGGTTTCCTAAAATAAGCACCTACCTCAATAAGCCTCTAAGGGAATTGATAATTTCACGGAGAATTTTGATTCATACACGGAAATCTTATGTGAGTAGACAAATATGCCGTCAACAAACTTCAAAGCCCCGTTTACCAAAACAAAAAAGAATGAAAACCATTATTAACAGTAACTCCAACTTCCGGCCACCGCCACCTCCTAACTTCTAGAACATCCTGTCTAATTCTCTTCCACTCGTTGTCGGCTTACTTCCACCGGCATGTTTGAGTTAATTCCGGTGTGCTTCCACCGGCCCAATCACATTTCGAAGTTGGCTCACAGCGTCGCTGCTTAATAAGGTACCATGGAAATTTTCAGTCGACACCACATGATGTACTTGGAAATGAGAATTATCTCAATACAAAAAGGTCAACAATGATCCCAAGAATCGTCAACATAAACTAGTACGTAACAAGTAGCAACATCATATAGCGATTTTATATGATCAAAAGTAATTCCATGTTAACAAGAAGCGAATCAAAATTTTAGGTGTAGCTAAGAAGCAATCAAGGCAACAAAAGAAATCAATATCATATTATTCATGCTTCATTTTAGAAATTGAAAAACTATTACATTGTGTTACAAGTCAATAAATACAATGTTTTACTAATATGCGGTTTTTTTATAAGACTAAATCCTTAAAAGAGAGTGTGTTTGTTTACAGTATTTTGTAACCGTCTTGTTTAGGGCATTAAAAAACTATATCTCGCCCACGGTAGCACGAAACTCAGGACCGGCCTGACTTGAACTGATCCAAACACGACATGATTGACGTTTCTCTTTCCCTGATGCGTTCAGTAACTCGACTTTTATGGTGGAAAGAAACCTAGAAATGGAGGATGAAAGTCTTGACTTTTGAGGATCGAATGTAAAAATGAGTGCTTAGAGGGTATAAAAGTAAACACGCAATGACTTCCTGTGAATGAATGAGTAACAATCATTTCCCCAAATTGAAAACCCTAATCCCCCAAAACAGTCGCCTCACTTCACACACCACACCCAAACCGATCTTTTCATTTATTACTCAATATTTCTTATCTTTCTTCATTCATTAATCGATCTTTCTTATCTTCCTTCATTCATTGCTCGATCTTTGTCATTTATTAGTTTTTTACTTCAATTAGATGGCGGGTAATATCGATGTCCAATACTTACAACAAAATAACAATGCGAATATCACTCTTGAAGAATTGGCGACTGTCAATAATAGTAAGAATATATATATATTTTTCTTTTCCTTTCTTTTCTTTTACATTGTTGCTGATTTTTTTTTTTAACAGTTGACGTGGGTCAGCCAGAGGCGGAGCTACATGTTAAGTAGTGGGGGGCGTTGCCCCCAACAAAGCTCCGGGGGTCACACAGAAATATATAGAAAAAAAGTTAAATAGGTCGGAAAAAAGTCCGGTGCCCTCAGGTAAATCATGTGAGTGCCCAGAGACCACTTTGTTGCCAAAATTGTTTTGCGGTGGTTTTGTTCATCGGAGTAAATGGAGAAAGAAGAATTTGAGAATCTGAAAAGATACATGATGGTGAAGATGGGTGACTGGGTCTGTCACATAAGGTCTAGTTGGCATTAAAATGTTTCTAATTAATTATTAATTATTTATGTAGTAACAAAAGGTACATTTGATAATATCTCTCTTTGTCTCATTACTTAAATAACATAAAAGTGTATTACCTTATTGTCTCAACTCTCGACTCATAACGTCTAATTAGGAGATTATAATTTTCTCGTTCATCATCAATCTAGGATCTTTAATTTTTTTTCTATATATAATTTGTGTATATGTAAAATTAATATGATGAATATGATAGGTTTTCTAATTGTATATTCAATGTTATAGATATTTTCATACATTTTTTTTATGTTATGGGTTCGACAAAACAATCACATTTTCTATAAATAAATAATGTATAAAATGCCAACTGCTTTAATACATTTTTCATGAACTTTCGCTACGACTAATTTGATTTTTTCAAGTATTTGTGTTTCACTAGCAATATACAACCCAACTCCTTAAATTATGTTAAGAAAAGCTAGTTGAAACTACAAAACAAGTATTTTATAAACAATTTCACCTTATCACCTTTATATATATATATATATATATATATATATATATATATATATATATATATATATATATATATATATATATATATATATATATATATATATATATATATATATATATATATATATATATATATATATAGGGGAAGGTTAATGTGAGATCAAGCTTAAAGTTGTAAAAATAAGATCAAATCTAAAAACCACTAAAACATTTATAAATAACAATTTTAGCAATCATACACAAAAAATAATATTTTAATACAAATTAACATTTTAGCAACTAATAACCAAATGATACATGAGTTTGGATTAGTGATACACCTGATACACATTACACTAATAAATATTTCAAAACCTGATACACATACAAAAACTTGATACACATTAAACTTCTAATCAAAGTGTATCACCTAGGTTTCGTAAATTTTAAAAAGAAATCTATCGAAACTTTAACAATTTTAGTTGCAGTAAATAAAAAATTTATTTTTATGGTAAGGAGAGTATCTCTTGTCAAATTTTAGTTCGATCTCATTTTAACATCTTTAAGTTTGATCTTATATATATAAGTGTTAAATGCATCTAAAAATAGCAACTTTGTTGCTTTAAATCAAACCCGACCCGACTAGTTTTAAGTTACATTAATTATTCTCTCATTGCTCGATGCCCCCTGTAGTTGTGTTTTTTGGCTCCGCCACTGGGGTCAGCTGTTAGACAGAATGAGGGAGCTTCGATTCTTCGTCTGGAATAATCGTAGAGCCCATGGTGATGAGAGACTTAAGATCTGACTTAAGATCTACTTCAAAGTCTTTCTTCCGCCATATCGCGGGCCCGTTCTACGAATGTACAATGACCGTGACACGTTTCAGCAAGTAATGGTCCAACTTGCTAAAGATGTCGGGATGCCATTTGGTGAATGGATCGCATCATACAACCGACTCGGCCGGGACGTAAATCTTCCTCCAGAGTTTTTACGGGACAACACAGACTGGGACGATGCAACTTTGCACATGTTTGGATTGAGAGAAGCAACTCAATTGGGTCGACTACAATCACCATTCATCTTATTAATAATATGGCAGTTGCAGCTAGAGTTGTAGATGGAGACGACCCTGACCATCCTAGGAGGAAGGCTGGTAGGCCAAGTGGTTCGCGTAATCATCCTAGGGTGCCTGCTCCTCCCCCTCCTCGTGCTCGTAAACCTCCCAGGGACCGTGGTCCTGGTTCTAGTGATCCTGGTCCTAATAATCGTCGTAGGGAGCGTTCTCCTGATGATCCTGCCCCTGATGCTCCCGCCAAGAGGGGGCGTGATAGGCCACGTGGTTCTCGTAATGTTTGGTTGTGATGCTCCCACCAGGAGGGGGAGGGGGCCTGGTAGGCCACGTGGTTCATGTAATAAATCGTTTCGATTTGGAGTTGTATCAAGTTTATAGAGGGAGAGTGACGAGGACAATGGAGAACGGGTGCTTTGTGGCTATTTTGGATGTAAAACGGAAGGAAGGGTTGGTGCGTTTCGCGGTTGGCGACGGGAGAGTGGCGGCGAAAGATGTGGTTAAGCGTGACCTAAGAGGTTTTTGTGAAGGTGATGTCGGTTAGTACTAGGAAGGTTTCGCTTTCGATGAGGGATGTGGATCAGAATACCGGGAAGGATTTGTTGTCGTTGAAGAAGAGTGAGGTGGATGGTGATGGTGGTCGGGTGAATTTTGGGTCGGGGTATAAGTCGAGGATTGGGTTGTCGGGGATTAAGCTACTGCGATGAGGATGTTGGTGTTTCGTCTAGGCGGCCTTTGAAGAAGATGAGTTAAGCCCAGAGGTGGGAGGCGAATCGGTGATTGTGTCGGGGTTTTGAGTGTTAAGGATTATCCGATGTATGATGAGGAAGCGAATGGCGGGATGGTTTATCAGGCAGAAGGTGGTGACGAGGAGCCTGAGGTTGAGTTAAACGAAGGCGAGCCTGCATTTTTTAAAGGACAGAGTCATTACTCGATGGATATGTTACCTGTTAAGATTTTCAAAAATCCCAAAGGCTCGTTGAGCCGTGCGGCACTGCGATGCTTTGATTAAGGAACGGCCGAAGTGAGGACCCGGCGCAGAGAACAATGCTTGATTCCATCCCAAAGGATCTTGATCGTTCTTGGGAAGACCCTATGCCGAGAAAACGGCGGCGGCATTTAGCACGGAGTTAAGAGGTCGGGTTGTCGCATACAATATGCCCGATATATGGCGAAGAAGGAATTGGTTCAAGCTGTGAGCGATAACCGGTGTTGGTTGTTATTGGTGAGGCGAGTGCGGTAAGACAACTCGGGTGACTCGATATTTAGCGGAAGCTGGTTTACACCACTCGGGAAACCTCGTCGTGTGGTGCAATGTCGGCAGACTAAGAGGGTGGCTGAGGAGTTCGGTTGCAGACTAGGTGAGGAAGTTGGTTACTCGATTCGATTTGAGGATTTTACGGGTCCCAAAACTGTAATTAAGTACATGACTGATGGTATGCTCTTTAGGGAAATTTTGGTCGACTAGAATCTATCTCAGTATTCTGTTATTATGCTTGACGAAGCTCACGAGAGAACAATGAGTACTGATGTTCATTTCGGGTTATTAGAAGGCTTGATAAAACGAAGGCCCGACCTTAGTTTGATTGAAACTTCCGCTACATTAGACGCGGAGAAATTTTTAGGGTATTTCTTTACTTGTAATATTTTCACAATTCCCGGAAGAACGTTTCCTGTTGAAATACTTTACACTAAACAGCCGGAAAGTGATTATGTCGATGCGACTTTGATTCTTGTTATGCAGATTCACTTGACGAGAACACGAAGGTGATATACTCATGTTTTTGACGGTCAAGAGGAAATCGATCATTCTTGTCGGTGTTTGTTTGGCGGATGAAAGGGTTAGGTAAAAGCGTGCACGAATTGATTATATTACGGTTTATAGTGCACTACCTGTAAGAAAAGTGACACGGATGAAAGCAAACCCACAACTAAAATATGAAAATACTAATAAAAGATAACACACGGATATAACGTGGAAAACCCCAATAGGGTAAAAACCACGGGCAAGGAAATATACGTTTCACTATGTAAACTAGGAGTAACACCTTCTCTCTAGTTACAAGGATAATACAAATATTATCTCTTATAGCTAGGAAATACTAAACTCTCTATTATTACAAAGAATACTTTGGAGAGAATGTTAAGAGAAGTACACTATGTGTTTTAGTGTTTTGAGATGGGATGCAAAACCAAGAGGGAACCACTGCCTTTTATAGGCACCATGTTGAGCCTTTTCCATCAACCATGACCACCCAAACCAAGTTGTATAACCAACTTGTATCCAACTTGCATGATTCTCTTATCCTGATACATTGTATCATATCCAACAATCTCCCACTTGAAGATTAGATTGAGGCTCAATCGATCTTCACCTTGTTATCATTCCTTGAACTTCCATGTTGCTTACGTTTCTGCTAGGCCGCATGAGGATCGGCACCATAGGAACTTGTCATAGTTGATTTCTTTTGTTAGATAATCTGCCATGTTATCATCAGTATGAATTTTCTGCATATCCACGGTTCCTTCTTCCACTTTCTCACGAATGAAGTGATACTGAACTCGTATATCTTTGTTAATACAAATAAGCCGTAAAAGCGTTTATTTATATTTTACGATCTTCTAATGTTTTGTCGATAACAAACGTAAAATCATATTAACGAAACAAATAAAATACGTAAATGGTTTGAACTAATAGTTTCTAACATATTCATATTTTCACATAAAACACTAAAACAAGTATAAGTGATTTTATGATTTAGATATATATGTACAACAACTAGTGTTTACATATTGAGTTAGCATATACTTAAACTAAGTATACTAAAATGGGTAAAAACAAGTATATACTAAAATGGGTAAAAACAAGTATATACTAAATAGATAAAAACTAGCAAATGGTTTTGACCCATAACCCATGGTTTAATATATACCACTTAACCAAGTTCAATGTATCCTTAAGGTACATTGTATCTAGAAAGAAAACCATGGATCAACCCATAACCCATGACCCATGACCCATAACCAAAAATACCCATGGGTAAAGAGGAGCGTTCCATGGATCCCTAGCTTTGTGCTAGCCGGATCCCAAGTGGAAGGGATCCGTGGGATCCGGGGAACAGTAGAATTTTTCCTCTATAAATAGTGAGCCATTTCTTCATTATTTCTCACCCCTTTCTAACATACTTTCTCCCCTGAGTTAGATCTCACTAACCTTAGATCCAAGAGATCTATGTTTGTAGTTTTGTTTTTGTGTGATCTTTTATGTTCCTCTTAAAGGCAAGATCACCACCTTTGAAGTCGAGCAAGCTCAAGTCCATTAGTTGCCATGCTTCTTCATCATCAAGGCTACTGAAGTCTTCTTGTTGATGATCTATTTCTTTCTTCAAAGAAGTGTAGTGTTGAAGACATTAGTGAAAGATGTCTCAAGTGTCAAGACAAAGATATTAGTGAAGGGTATCGATCGTCTATAGGATAAGCACTTGTGGTAGGTGCTTAGAAGTCAAGACAAAGAAGCATTAGTGAAAGGTGCTTAGAAGTCAAGACTAGAAGCACTAGTGAAAGGTTCTTAGAAGTAAAGACACAAGACATTAGTGAAAGGTGTATTGTAGATCTAGTCAAAGGCATTAGTGAAAGGTGCCTTAGATGTACATTCGATATGGTGTGTTTCAATGTACAAGATAGACTAGTATAGGATCCAAGGATATTGATATCCTTGATGATGTTGTAAAGGAGTAGATCTCCTTTGGGATTAGTCGTTGGTGTAGTGTGGTAGTAGTTCTTCCATTACAATGGAACTAGGTGCTTAGCCTAGTACCTAATAAAGGGTAGGCGACGTTGTGAAGGTGTAGTTCACCTTGGAGTGAAAGAACTAGGTACTTAGCCTAGTACCTTATAAAGGGTAGGCGACGTTGTGTAGGTGTGGTTCACCTTGGAGTGAAAGAACCCGGTGGTTAGCCTAGTACCGGAAAAAGAGTAGGCGACGTTGTGAAGGCTTCTCCGCCATAAGGAGATTGGTGTAGTGATTACGAACTCTCGATTAGGTGACTCGGGGAGTGGAGTAGGGCAAGGAAGGTGTCCTTGTAGCCGAACCACTATAAATACTCGTGTTGTGGTTTTGTGCTTCTTACTCTTATCTTTTCATTACTTACCTTTATATGCTTGTTTATCAACATCCAACACACACATTCAAATAGATTGGCATAAGTAGATCTAAATAGTTTAAAAGGAAGTTTTAATTGGTAAAACTATTCAACCCCCCCCCCTTCTAGTTTTTCCACAATTGGCATCAGAGCTTCGTTACCAAGTTTCTTGAAGTATCTTGTACTTTAAAAACTTGATACGATCCATGGTTAATTGAAAACTACAAAGAAGGTTTTTCATAAAAACAAACACCATGTTTTTCAAAACTATATGTTTGGATGTTAAGTTGATAACAACATTTTTCTTATTTCCTTTTTCTTTTAATTGCACTAATCTTCTTTGTCATGTTGATTAGTCAAAGCTCATACCCACCAAGCTTTAGGAGTCGCTTGGTGACAAGAATACCTTCCTTAAGAAGGTATCTTAAACGCAAAGGAGCGGGAATCGTCTAAGTGACATTTGCTGTGTCATTTGTAAAGACATTCCTAAGTGCGCTAGAGGTATGATTTTCTTTTCTCTTTGTTTGATAATTAAGTATACTTTTTTAGGTATTTATATGATTATCTTTTGTGCTTATACATATTTTACATGAAGCTTCATTAGGAAGCCTTTCTTTCACATACGTGCTATATTTCTCTTCTATAGTCGTAGTATATAAAACTTTTGTTTTATTTCTTTTTATCCAATAATAAAACAAAACACGTTTTTCAAAAATTCCTCCTTCCCTATAAATAATCCCACCGTCGACCACTCTACCAAACCCTCACTTTTTCAAATTTTCCAATTTCAAAAATTCCCTCTCACTCAAAACTTCATTTTCCTCCTCATTCCATCTCAACCGAAACCAAGAAGATCCGTCATCAACATGGTTTACATCGCACTCGTGCTCATCGCCCTAACACTCATCGCACTTGTGTTCCCTATGATGAAGTTCACATACGGAGACATTTACTTTGTGTTGTTAATCTATATTGGGGTTATATACCCAATCCTTTGTATCATCCTAAGTATTGAAATGCAATATTATTAATAATCTAGTTTATCTAGGTTATTTTTATCATAATGTGTTTGTCACTTATCTTGATCTATATGTTTTATATTCCTTCGTGATACATTAGAAGTCATGTATGCATGCTAAAAGAAAATGTAGGATAAAACATATTTCGTGGTATAAAACTGTAAAACCTATGTTTTTATCAAAACTGGTTATGTTACTACAGATCCACGGATCCCGGAAGATAAACTAGCCGGATCCCTTTTGAAAATGAACCGTGGGATCCGTCCTATTGGAAAACAGTTTTTCATGCAAATTAAAAACCACTATCTTTCTAAATGTAATAATCCACTAGAAAGTCAAAACCTTGAGTAGGTTAAAGTGTTAAAAACCATTGTTAATAAAAATCTAATAAAAACGTTAGATAATCATTAGTTAACCACAATCATTACTTTTTATTAACTCTTCCTTCTCTAGATTCAACTATGACGCATGAATATGAGTTTGATTTTTCACTCACTAGCGTCTACACTCCGAACATCTCCCTTGAACCCAACACACCTGGCAATCATGTCCGTGGGTTCAACAATCTCGAAACCCGTCACTTCCATGAAGGACGTATTGTAAACACCTCTCTACAATTCGAAGAAGGTATCAATACCTCCTTCCGAGCCATAGGACTAGAATGTCTTCTTAAAATCAATGAGAAGATATGTCCAAGGTTCATAATGGAATTCTTCCGTCAAGTGGAACTCGTTCGTAACGAGGATCGCTCTCTATCCCTTTGGTTTTATATCAAAAAAACAAAAAGTTTACTTTAAGCCTTGGGCATTTTGCTCACATCCTCCGAATTCCAAACCATGGACAATGTGCCTTCACCGAAGATTGGTCTCTTGATTATCTCTTCAACTTTCATGAAGAAAATAGTCCATATTCCTCACACATACCCTCCCTGGAAGATTTACATCGCATAATATGCAAACCTCGACCATATTACTCCGATCCAAACATTATCTTCACACGGGACATCCAAGAAGAGTACAAGCCTCTTGCACTCATCTTGCGTGAGAATGTTTGGAGTCTTAGGGGAAATCGAGAAATTTTTCCCGCTTGTTGTGCTCACATGTTGTATTGTTTGCTAACACAACAACCATACAATCTCACCTACTTCTTCGCAAGGCGAATTGCAAATCTTCAAGGCTCCAAGAATAAACTCATTCCATATGGAATGTTCTTGATGCGCCTCTATCACAATGTCATGCACTTTCATCCTCAATTTCAAAGTTCGTTGTACGTACTGGTGAACAAGATGATGGAACCGCTGAACATTTCCCTCATGAAGACGTTCTACATTCTTGATTCCACCAACACTCATCAATCACATAATGATCCTCCTAGCAAAAACACTTAAGGAACCTAGTAGTCTTTCAAATAGGATCAATCCTTTTGTACTCGTGCGTTATCAATGTAATCCAATTTCTTTCATGAAATAAAACATCTTACATTTGATATCTTAGTATTAGAACTCCTTTTAGACTATCCTTGAGATATAATGCATTGTCAAGATCATTGCATACCTTTAGTAAAGGTCCTACTGATGTTCATTTCGGGTTATTAGAAGGCTTGATAAAACGAAGGCCCGACCTTCGTTTGATTGACACTTCCGCTACATTAGACGCGGAGAAATTTTTAGGGTATTTCTTTACTTGTAATATTTTCACAATTCCCGGAAGAACGTTTCCTGTTGAAATACTTTACACTAAACAGCCGGAAAGTGATTATGTCGATGCAGCTTTGATTACTGTTATGCAGATTCACTTGACAGAACCTGAAGGTGATATACTCATGTTTTTGACCGGTCAAGAGGAAATCGATCATTCTTGTCAGTGTTTGTTTGAGCGGATGAAAGGGTTAGGTACAAACATGCCTGAATTGATTATATTACCGGTTTATAGTGCACTACCTGTTAAGAAAAGTGACACCGGACTGAAGCAAACCCACAACTAAAATATGAAAATACTAATAAAAGATGACACACGGATATAACGTGGAAAACCCCAATAGGGTAAAAACCAGGGGCAAGGAAATATACGTTTCACTATGTAAACTAGGAGTAACACCTTCTCTCTAGTTACAAGGATAATACAAATATTATCTCTTATAGCTAGGAAATACTAAACTCTCTATTATTACAAAGAATACTTTGGAGAGAATGTTAAGAGAAGTACACTATGTGTTTTAGTGTTTTGAGATGGGATGCAAAACCAAGAGGGAACCACTGCCTTTTATAGGCACCATGTTGAGCCTTTGCCATCATCCATGACCACCCAAACCAAGTTGTATAACCAACTTGTATCCAACTTGCATGATTCTCTTATCCTGATACATTGTATCATATCCAACAATCTCCCACTTGAAGATTAGATTGAGGCTCAATCGATCTTCACACCGTTATCCTTCCTTGAACTTCCATGTTGCTTACGTTTCTGCTAGGCCGCATGAGGATCGGCACCATAGGAACTTGTCATAGTTGATTTCTTTTGTTAGATAATCTGCCATGTTATCATCAGTATGAATTTTCTGCATATCCACGGTTCCTTCTTCCACTTTCTCACGAATGAAGTGATACTGAACTCGTATATGCTGTTAATACAAATAAGCCGTAAAAACGTTTATTTATATTTTACGATCTTCTAATGTTTTGTCGATAAAAAACGTAAAATCATATTAACGAAACAAATAAAATACGTAAATGGTTTGAACTAATAGTTTCTAACATATTCACATTTTCACATAAAACACTAAAACAAGTATAAGTGATTTTATGATTTAGATATATATGTACAACAACTAGTGTTTACATATTGAGTTACCATATACTTAAACTAAGTATACTAAAATGGGTAAAAACAAGTATATACTAAATAGATAAAAACTAGCAAATGGTTTTGACCCATAACCCATGGTTTTATATATACCACTTAACCAAGTTCAATGTATCCTTAAGGTACATTGTATCTAGAAAGAAAACCATAGATCAACCGATAACCCATGACCCATGACCCATAACCAAAAATACCCATGGGTAAAGTGGAGCGTTCCATGGATCCCTAGCTTTGTGCTAGCCGGATCCCAAGTGGAAGGGATCCGTGGGATCCGGGGAACAGTAGGATTTTTCCTCTATAAATAGTGAGCCATTTCTTCATTATTTCTCACCCCTTTTCACCCCTTTCTTACATGCTTTCTCCCCTGAGTTAGATCTCACTAACCTTAGATCCAAGAGATCTATGTTTGTAGTTTTGTTTTTGTGTGATCTTTTAGGTTCCTCTTAAAAGCAAGATCACCACCTTTGAAGTCGAGCAAGCTCAAGTCCATGAGTTGCCATGCTTCTTCATCATCAAGGCTACTGAAGTCTTCTTGTTGATGATCTATTTCTTTCTTCAAAGAAGTGTAGTGTTGAAGACATTAGTGAAAGATGTCTCAAGTGTCAAGACGAAGATATTAGTGAAGGGTATCGATCGTCTATAGGATAAGCACTTGTGGTAGGTGCTTAGAAGTCAAGACAAAGAAGCATTAGTGAAAGGTGCTTAGAAGTCAATACTAGAAGCACTAGTGAAAGGTGATTAGAAGTAAAGACACAAGACATTAGTGAAAGGTGTCTTGTAGATCTAGTCAAAGGCATTAGTGAAAGGTGCCTTAGATGTACATTCGATACGGTGTGTTTCAATGTACAAGATAGACTAGTATAGGATCCAAGGATATTGATATCCTTGATGATGTTGTAAAGGAGTAGATCTCCTTTGGGATTAGTCGTTGGTGTAGTGTGGTAGTAGTTCCTCCATTGCAATGGAACTAGGTGTTTAGCCTAGTACCTAATAAAGGGTAGGCGACGTTGTGAAGGTGTAGTTCACCTTGGAGTGAAAGAACTAGGTACTTAGCCTAGTACCTTATAAAGGGTAGGCGACGTTGTGTAGGTGTGGTTCACCTTGGAGTGAAAGAACCCGGTGGTTAGCATAGTACCGGAAAAAGAGTAGGCGACGTTGTGAAGGCTTCTCCGCCATAAGGAGATTGGTGTAGTGATTACGAACTCTCGAGTAGGTGACTCGGGGAGTGGAGTAGGGCAAGGAAGGTGTCCTTGTAGCCGAACCACTATAAATACTCGTGTTGTGGTTTTGTGCTTCTTACTCTTATCTTTTCATTACTTACCTTTATATGCTTGTTTATCAACATCCAACACACACATTCAAATAGATTGACATAAGTCGATCTAAATAGTTTAAAAGGAAGTTTTAATTGGTAAAACTATTCAACCCCCCCCCCTTCTAGTTTTTCCACAATTGGCATCAGAGCTTCGTTACCAAGTTTCTTGAAGTATACTGTACTTTAAAAACTTGATACGATCCATGGTTAATTGAAAACTACAAAGAATGTTTTTCATAAAAACAAACACCATGTTTTTCAAAACTATATGTTTGGATGTTAAGTTGATAACAACATTTTTCTTATTTCCTTTTTCTTTTAATTGCACTAATCTTCTTTGTCATGTTGATTAGTCAAAGCTCATACCCACCAAGCTTTAGGAGTCGCTTGGTGACAAGAATACCTTCCTTAAGAAGGTATCTTAAACGCAAAGGAGCGGGAATCGTCTAAGTGACATTTGCTGTGTCATTTGTAAAGACATTCCTAAGTGCGCTAGAGGTATGATTTTCTTTTCACTTTGTTTGATAATTAAGTATACCTTTTTAGGTATTTATATGATTATCTTTTGTGCTTATAAATGTTTTACATGAAGCTTCATTAGGAAGCCTTTCTTTCACATACGTGCTATATTTCTCTTCTATAGTCGTAGTATATAAAACTTTTGTTTTATTTCTTTTTATCCAATAATAAAACAAAACACGTTTTTCAAAAATTCCTCCTTCCCTATAAATAATCCCACCGTCGACCACTCTACCAAACCCTCACTTTTTCAAATTTTCCAATTTCAAAAATTCCCTCTCACTCAAAACTTCATCTTCCTCCTCATTCCATCTCAACCGAAACCAAGAAGATCCGTCATCAACATGGTTTACATCGCACTCGTCCTCATCGCCCTAACACTCATCGCACTTATGTTCCCGATGATGAAGTTCACATACGGAGACATTTACTTTGTGTTGTTAATCTATATTGGGGTTATATACCCAATCCTTTGTATCATCCTAAGTATTGAAATGCAATATTATTAATAATCTAGTTTATCTAGGTTATTTTTATCATAATGTGTTTGTCACTTATCTTGATCTATATGTTTTATATTCCTTCGTGATACATTAGAAGTCATGTATGCATGCTAAAAGAAAATGTAGGATAAAACATACTTCGTGGTATAAAAACTGTAAAACCTATGTTTTTATCAAAACTGGTTATGTTACTACAGATCCACGGATCCCGGAAGATAAACTAGCCGGATCCCTTTTGAAAAGAAACCGTGGGATCCGTCCTACTGGAAAACAGTTTTTCATGCAAATTAAAAACCACTATCTTTCTAAATGTAATAATCCACTAGAAAGTCAAAACCTTGAGTAGGTTAAAGTGTTAAAAACCATTGTTAATAAAAATCTAATAAAAACGTTAGATAATCATTAGTTAACCACAATCATTACTTTTTATTAACTCTTCCTTCTCTAGATTCAACTATGACGCATGAATATGAGTTTGATTTTTCACTCACTAGCGTCTACACTCCGAACATCTCCCTTGAACCCAACACACCTGGCAATCATGTCCGTGGGTTCAACAATCTCGAAACCCGTCACTTCCATGAAGGACGTATTGTAAACACCTCTCTACAATTCGAAGAAGGTATCAATACCTCCTTCCGAGCCATAGGACTAGAATGTCTTCTTAAAATCAATGAGAAGATATGTCCAAGGTTCATAATGGAATTCTTCCGTCAAGTGGAACTCGTTCGTAACGAGGATCGCTCTCTATCCCTTTGGTTTTATATCAAAAAAACAAAAAGTTTACTTTAAGCCTTGGGCATTTTGCTCACATCCTCCGAATTCCAAACCATGGACAATGTGCCTTCACCGAAGATTGGTCTCTTGATTATCTCTTCAACTTTCATGAAGAAAATAGTCCATATTCCTCACACATACCCTCCCCGGAAGATTTACATCGCATAATATGCAAACCTCGACCATATTACTCCGATCCAAACATTATCTTCACACGGGACATCCGAGAAGAGTACAAGCCTCTTGCACTCATCTTGCGTGAGAATGTTTGGAGTCTTAGGGGAAATCGAGAAATTTTTCCCGCTTGTTGTGCTCACATGTTGTACTGTTTGCTAACACAACAACCATACAATCTCGCCTACTTCTTCGCAAGGCGAATTGCAAATCTTCAAGGCTCCAAGAATAAACTCATTCCATATGGAATGTTCTTGACGCGCCTCTCTCACAATGTCATGCACTTTCATCCTCAATTTCAAAGTTCGTTGTACGTACTTGTGAACAAGATGATGGAACCGCTGAACATTTCCCTCATGAAGACGTTCTACATTCTTGATTCCACCAACACTCATCAATCACATAATGATCCTCCTAGCAAAAACACTTAAGGAACCTAGTAGTCTTTCAAATAGGATCAATCCTTTTGTACTCGTGCGTTATCAATGTAATCCAATTTCTTTCATGAAATAAAACATCTTACATTTGTTATCTAAGTATTAGAACTCCTTTTAGACTATCCTTGAGATATAATGCATTGTCAAGATCATTGCATACCTTTAGTAAAGGTCCTACTGATGTTCATTTCGGGTTATTAGAAGGCTTGATAAAACGAAGGCCCGACCTTCGTTTGATTGACACTTCCGCTACATTAGACGCGGAGAAATTTTTAGGGAATTTCTTTACTTGTAATATTTTCACAATTCCCGGAAGAACGTTTCCTGTTGAAATACATTACACTAAACAGCCGGAAAGTGATTATGTCGATGCAGCTTTGATTACAGTTATGCAGATTCACTTGACAGAACATGAAGGTGATATACTCATGTTTTTGACCGGTCAAGAGGAAATCGATCATTCTTGTCAGTGTTTGTTTGAGCGGATGAAAGGGTTAGGTAAAAACGTGCCTGAATTGATTATATTACCGGTTTATAGTGCACTACCTGTTAAGAAAAGTGACACCGGACTGAAGCAAACCCACAACTAAAATATGAAAATACTAATAAAAGATGACACACGGATATAACGTGGAAAACCCCAATAGGGTAAAAACCACGGGCAAGGAAATATACGTTTCACTATGTAAACTAGGAGTAACACCTTCTCTCTAGTTACAAGGATAATACAAATATTATCTCTTATAGCTAGGAAATACTAAACTCTCTATTATTACAAAGAATACTTTGGAGAGAATGTTAAGAGAAGTACACTATGTGTTTTAGTGTTTTGAGATGGGATGCAAAACCAAGAGGGAACCACTGCCTTTTATAGGCACCATGTTGAGCCTTTGCCATCATCCATGACCACCCAAACCAAGTTGTATAACCAACTTGTATCCAACTTGCATGATTCTCTTATCCTGATACATTGTATCATATCCAACAATCTCCCACTTGAAGATTAGATTGAGGCTCAATCGATCTTCACACCGTTATCCTTCCTTGAACTTCCATGTTGCTTACGTTTCTGCTAGGCCGCATGAGGATCGGCACCATAGGAACTTGTCATAGTTGATTTCTTTTGTTAGATAATCTGCCATGTTATCATCAGTATGAATTTTCTGCATATCCACGGTTCCTTCTTCCACTTTCTCACGAATGAAGTGATACTGAACTCGTATATGCTGTTAATACAAATAAGCCGTAAAAACGTTTATTTATATTTTACGATCTTCTAATGTTTTGTCGATAACAAACGTAAAATCATATTAACGAAACAAATAAAATACGTAAATGGTTTGAACTAATAGTTTCTAACATATTCACATTTTCACATAAAACACTAAAACAAGTATAACTAATTTTATGATTTAGATATATATGTACAACAACTAGTGTTTACATATTGAGTTAGCATATACTTAAACTAAGTATACTAAAATGGGTAAAAACAAGTATATACTAAAATGGGTAAAAACAAGTATATACTAAATAGATAAAAACTAGCAAATGGTTTTGACCCATAACCCATGGTTTTATATATACCACTTAACCAAGTTCAATGTATCCTTAAGGTACATTGTATCTAGAAAGAAAACCATGGATCAACCCATGACCCATGACCCATAACCAAAAATACCCATGGGTAAAGAGGAGCGTTCCACGGATCCCTAGCTTTTTGCTAGCCGGATCCCAAGTGGAAGGGATCCGTGGGATCCGGGGAACAGTAGGATTTTTCCTCTATAAATAGTGAGCCATTTCTTCATTATTTCTCACCCCTTTTCACCCCTTTCTAACATACTTTCTCCCCTGAGTTAGATCTCACTAACCTTAGATCCAAGAGATCTATGTTTGTAGTTTTGTTTTTGTGTGATCTTTTAGGTTCCTCTTAAAGGCAAGATCACCACCTTTGAAGTCGAGCAAGCTCAAGTCCATGAGTTGCCATGCTTCTTCATCATCAAGGCTACTAAAGTCTTCTTGTTGATGATCTATTTATTTCTTCAAAGAAGTGTAGTGTTGAAGACATTAGTGAAAGATGTCTCAAGTGTCAAGACGAAGATATTAGTGAAGGGTATCGATCGTCTATAGGATAAGCACTTGTGGTAGGTGCTTAGAAGTCAAGACAAAGAAGCATTAGTGAAAGTTGATTAGAAGTCAAGACTAGAAGCACTAGTGAAAGGTGCTTAGAAGTAAAGACACAAGACATTAGTGAAAGGTGTCTTGTAGATCTAGTCAAAGGCATTAGTGAAAGGTACCTTAGATGTACATTCGATATGGTGTGTTTCAATGTACAAGATATACTAGTATAGGATCCAAGGATATCGATATCCTTGATGATGTTGTAAAGGAGTAGATCTCCTTTGGGATTAGTCGTTGGTGTAGTGTGGTAGTAGTTCCTCCATTGCAATGGAACTAGGTGCTTAGCCTAGTACCTAATAAAGGGTAGGCGACGTTGTGAAGGTGTAGTTCACCTTGGAGTGAAAGAACTAGGTACTTAGCCTAGTACCTTATAAAGGGTAGGCGACGTTGTGTAGGTGTGGTTCACCTTGGAGTGAAAGAACCCGGTGGTTAGCCTAGTACCGGAAAAAGAGTAGGCGACGTTGTGAAGGCTTCTCCGCCATAAGGAGATTGGTGTAGTGATTACGAACTCTCGAGTAGGTGACTCGGGGAGTGGAGTAGGGCAAGGAAGGTGTCCTTGTAGCCGAACCACTATAAATACTCGTGTTGTGGTTTTGTGCTTCTTACTCTTATCTTTTCATTACTTACCTTTATATGCTTGTTTATCAACATCCAACACACACATTCAAATAGATTGACATAAGTCGATCTAAATAGTTTAAAAGGAAGTTTTAATTGGTAAAACTATTCAACCCCCCCTTCTAGTTTTTCCACATATGCTTTGTCTTTGAATGAAATGCTGGATTCCTTGCCAGATACAAGGCGCTCTAATTGTCACAAAATAGAGTAATTTTCTTTTGTTCGTGCCCGAGCTCTTCCAACAACATCTTCAACCATAATGCTTCTTTGCTGGCTTGAGCAACTGCAACATATTCTGTTTCTAACGTTGACATAGCGACAACTGACTATAGTTTTGAAACCCAGCTAATTGTTCCGCCAGAAAGTGTAAACACATACCCGATGGTTGATTTACTTCAGTCAAGATCACCTGCGTAATCAGAATCAACATATCCCTTGACAGTTATATCCGACTCCCCATAACATAATGCAACATCTGAGGTTCCTTTAATATATCTAAGGATCCTCTTCATAGCTTCTCAATGCTCTCTACCAGGTTCCGCCATGTACCGACTCACTACTCCCACTGCATGTGCAATGTCTAGTCTTGTACAAATCATTGCGAACATTAAACTTCCCACTGCTGATGCATACGGTACTCGAGATATTTCCATCCTCTCTTCTTCACTGCTAGGACTCATCTTGGAGGATAACTTGACATTAGTAGGAAACGGGGTTGATATTGACTTACAATCTTGCATATTAAACCTTTGCAAGATTTTCTTCACATAATTTTTCTGTGAAAGCCAAACTTTCCTACTAGCTCTATCTCGGTGAATTTGCATCCCTAGAATCTTGTTTGCGGGTCCAAGGTCTTTCATCTCGAATTCCCTAGCGAGTTGTGCCTTTAGTTTACTGATACGATCTTTGTTGGGGCCTGCAACCAACATGTCGTCAACATATAACAGCAGGATGTCAAAATCATTGTCTCCAAACCTCTTTTAATATGTACAAGGGTCTGCGTGTAGTCTGTTATATCCAAGGCCAGTGATGAAAGAATCAAATCTCTTGTACCAACACCGCGGCGCCTGCTTTAAATCGTACGAAGATTTATTTAACCTGCAAACCAAGTTCTCTTTTCCTTTTTGTTTAAAACCTTCTGGTTGGAGCATGTAAATTTCTCCCTCAAGATTTCCATGAAGAAATGCAATTTTCACATCTAGCTGCTCTAGATGTAAGTCATACGTAGCACACATTTCCATAACTACTCGAACAGTTGTCATTCGAACCACATGGGAAAAAATTTCATTGAAGTCGACTCCCTCTTTCTGAGCATATCCTTTGACTACCAATCTTGCACGATACCTCTCTACCTAGTCATCGCCGTTCCTCTTGATCTTATACACCCATTTGTTTCCAATAGGTTTTCTACCTGTTGGTAGTGGCATTAGTTCCCACGTTTTATTCTTATGAAGAGCTTCGATTTCTTCTTGCATTGCTTCCATCCAGAATGAAGCATCTGAATTATTCGGTGCTTTTTGAAGAGTTGATGGCTCTCCATCCTCTGTAAGAAGACAGTATGCAACACTGCCCTCCATAACATAATCCGAGTGCCACACCAGGCGTTTTCTTTCATGATTAAGAGTACGAGTCGTTGGAGCTTGAGACTCGGTCGTCTCATTCACCTCGTGATGTGGTACGGCTTCAGAAGAATCATTCGACTGAAATTGACTTTCCATCTGTATTGATGTAGTTTCTCTTGTAGTGCTATCACCTTCTTCAATCTCTTGACTCTTGTCTTCCTTAAAGACAACATCTCTGCTGACGACTACTTTGTGGGCAGTGGGGTCCCATAAGCGATACCCCTTTACTCCGTCAGCGTACCCCAAGAACACAAGAACAAACATTTTCTAGATTTCGGATCCAGCTTTTTAGTTTATTGAGAATTGTACATCACGTACACAGGACTTCCAAATATATGAAGGTCTGAATAGTTGACTGGCTTTCCCGTCCACATCTCCATCGGTGTCTTCAACTCAACTGCAGTTGAAGGTGACCGATTTATCACATGGCAGGCGGTATTGACTGCTTTTGCCCAGAACGATTTTTCCAAGCTTGCAGTTGCCAACATTGCTCTTGCTCTTTCTAACAAGGTTCTGTTCATTCACTCTGCCCTCCATTTTGTTGAGGAGTGTATGCTGTAGTGAACTGCCTTTTGATTCCTTCTTGCCTGCAAAAAGGTATCAAATTCATCACCAATGTATTCGCCTCCATTATCTGTCCTCAAACACTTGTTCTTCTTTCCAGAATCAAGTTCAACCCGCGCTTTGTAAACCTTGAAAACTTCAAACACATCAGACTTCTTCTTGATTTGGTACACCCAACATCTCCTGGAATAGTCATCAATGAAGGATACAAAATACTTTGCTCCTCCCAGGGATAGAACCGGTGCCTGCCACACATCAGAATGAACCAATTCTAGAACAGAGACACTTCTAGAATTTGATGTCTTGAATTTTAGGCTATTCTGCTTGCTGATAACACAATGCTCACAGAAAGGTAAAGAAACCTTTGTGAGGCCAGGAATTAACTTCCTTTCAACAAGAATCTTCATTCCTTGTTCTGACATATGTCCAAGCTTCTGATGCCATGTTACTGCAACTCTATAAATTGAACTATGTGAAGCAACAGATGCTTCCACCTCCTCCATTACCTCTCCTTTCAGTTGGTATAAGTTTGCAGCCACCTTTTCACCTTTCATAAGTACAAGCGCGCCTTTTATAACTTTCATGATCTTGTTTTGTATTTCAACCTTACAACCAAGATCATCCAATTGTCCCAAAGACAATAGATTCTTTCTCAGGCCCTCCACGTGTCGCACATCCCGAATAGTACGAACTGTACCATCATGCACTTTCACCATGATATTTCCAATTCCAATGATCTTTAGTTCATGATCATTGCAACTGTACACAGATCCGCCTCCAGAGATAGGTTTATATTGATGAAACCATTCTCTTCTTGCGGTCATATGAAAAGTAGCTCCCGTATCGAACAACCATACATCTGCAAATCTTTTCCTGCCTTCATTTGCAACCGCTGCTTCACAACACATAGCGTTACCATCTTCTGAAGTGCTTGCGAAATTTCCCTGAGGATTAGAGGTATTTAAACCCCGACAATCTTTCTTAAAGTGACCCGGCTTGCCACATTTGTAGCATTTAAAACTCTTCTTCCTTCCTGTTCTAGATTTACCATGATTGTGACTCCCACTGGAGCCAGGTTCCATTGACCTCCCTCTCGTCACCACCAAAGCCTCCACCTGTCTTGAACTGGTTTGTCTGTCCTCCCTATTGTTACGCCTGTTTTCTTCTTCCAGAATAGCGGCCGCAACATCATCGAAGACTAGATAGTCAGAAAGAACATTACTGGTTAAGTTGATTATGAGTTGGTCATATGAGTCAGGTAAACTTTGAAGTAGAATTTCAGCACGTTCTTGTGGCTCTATTTTACAACTCAAAGATGTGAGCTGAGAAAATAAAGTATTCAGGTTATTAACGTGCTCAGTCACTGAAGTAGATTCCGTCATGCGCAGAGCATAAAGTTTCCTCTTAAGAAAATTTTTATTGTGGAGTGATCTTGCCTCGTACAATCGAGCAAGATGATCCCAAATCTCCTTTGCACTTTTCTTCTCCTCTATGCTTGACAAAACTCCATTTTCTAATCCCAGATGAATATTTGCAATAGCATTTCCGTCAATCTTGTCCCATTTACTGTCATCCGTGACCTCAGCTGGCCTTTCGTCAATGGCCGCTAAACATTTATCCTTTCAAAAGATAGCCTTCATCTTTAATTTCCACAACGAGAAATTATTCCCATTGAATTTTTCGATTTCAAATTTCGCCGCCATTGCTACAATCACAATCTACTTTTCGACAAAACTATTATTTGTTAATAATAGTAACGAACACCTTTTGAGTAAGTATAATTTTATTTATCTTTTGATGTGGATGGTCCACTAATTAGTGGCAACCACAGAGCATACGATAAATAATTATACACACACCCAACCTTAGATCTTGATATCACTTGTTGAGAAAAGTGATAACGGACTGAAGCAAACCCACAACTAAAATATGAAAATACTAATAAAAGATGACACACGGATATAACGTGGAAAATCCCAATAGGGAAGGAAAGATACGTTTCACTATGTAAACTAGGAGTTACACCTTCTCTCTAGTTACAAGGATAATACAAATATTATCTCTTATAACTAGGAAATACTAAACTCTCTATTATTACAAAGAATACTTTGGAGAGAATGTTAAGAGAAGTACACTATGTGTTTTAGTGTTTTGAGATGGGATGCAAAACCAAGAGGGAACCACTGCCTTTTATAGGCACCGTGTTGAGCCTTTGACATCATCCATGACCACCCAAACCAAGTTGTATAACCAACTTGTATCCAACTTGCATGATTTTCTTATCCTGATACATTGTATCATATCCAACACTACCTAGTGAAATGCAGTCGAGAATCTTTGAACCGGCCAGGGACGGAGCCAGGAACAAATATGACTGGGTGCACAAATTATTTTGAACCATAATATAATAGAGTTAAAAAGTAGAATAAAACAAAGATTTCATAAAAACGATAAATAAATGAACATATTACCTTCTAATTAGTGATTCTACGATCTCTCATAGCAAAAAAAAACGCTTACGTACACCCTCATTTTTAACATTAATAAGTTTTTCTTTCTTTATGGCACAAGTTAAAGCGCCGTTAAAATAATCATCACCCATCCGATTACGCAAATCAGTTTTAATGAGCTTCATTTAAGAAAAACATTTTTCAACCGTAGCGGTAGCAACAAGCAAGACTAAAGTGAACTTAAACAACCGATAAACCAAAGCATAAGATGTATGCTTTTTCTTATCCACCATCTTCTCAGCAAGTTTGGCAATACTATCCAAGTTAGAGAAATCTTTATCGTTACGCATGATCTCATAATAGACTCCAAGTTCTGTAGGAAGACTTAACCTTTCCATATAAGTAAAATCACGCGGATACATCTCACTAAGTTTCACTAACTTTGATATACTAAATTCTGAAAATGAATCATGTGGGCTCAACGCCGCCATATAATCAAGTAAATCGGTGCTTCCCTCACTAAAACGATCTCCAAACTCTTGAATTTGCATATCCATAACAGTGTTGAATATATCAACCTCGAAATGATGTTGATTTGTAATTCTATCCTTTCGGCCTCTTGAATGAAAGTCAACCATATTTACCATCTCAATATCATGTTTACCACAAAATGAATTTACATTCTTCAAAAGTAAAGGAAAACCCGTTGCCCTATACCCTTGCAATACTCTTTTGGTTCCTTTTACCAATGAAATGGCCTCTAAGATCGTTTGATCGCTCTTCTGAAGATGTCGTGACAATGTATTAGTAAGCCATATCTTTTACTATTCTTTCTTTGTGACTTTCTCGCAACATATCTTTTCATTTACAAGAGCCACAAACAACATTTGTCACCGTTGATAGAACATCAAAGAAGTCTCTAACACTATTGTGGTTTTTTGCAACATCCACAACTACTAACTGGAGTTGATGAGCAAAACAATGTACATAATATGCTGAATCATTTTCTTTTAGGATTAGAGCTTTTAAACCATTAAACTCACCACGCATATTGCTTGCTCCATCGTAACCTTGTCCTCGCAACTGTTTCAAATATTTAATTAACATGTTACATATAAGACAAATAATAACTTGCTAAAAAATAGAAGATATTTAAGACTTAATTTTGAACTCTTACCTGTTGTAGACTCAAGTTGTGTTCATTAAATAAAGAATCAATGGCAGCTTTTAGAATAGAACAAGATGTATTCTTTACATGAATAATACCGAGAAATCTCTCCTTTAAAACACCAAATTTGTTAACATACCTCAAAACCACAGCCATTTGTTCCTTCTTAACCATATCACTAGACTCGTCAACTAACAATGAAAACACGTCATCACCAATATCTAAACAAATAGAGTTAACTATCTCTTTCGCAAAACACTCAACTATATCTTTTTGAATCATAGGCGATGTCAAGATACAATTCTTTGGAGCATTTTATAATGTAACCGCACGAATTTCCTCATTATGATCTCTAAGAAATTGCAATGCTTCAAGATACATCCCTCTATTTAATGAATTTACGCTTTCATCACGACCACGCATTGGATTCTCTGTTTTCATACATAATCTAACACAATCAATTGAAGCATTTAATCTAATTAGATAACTCTTCTTCTCAATTTCACTCTTCTTATTAAAGGCCTCGACAATGGATTGATCTTGTTTAAGAAGATTTTCACATTTTTGGAATGCTCTATTGTGATAGCTATCAACATTACCAACATGTTGATACGATCTATCCTTTTTATGCCAGCTATCAAAACCATTAACCACAAATGCATCATTCCCACCTTGCTTCTCAATATTATCTCTAAATAAGTAACAACACAAGCAAAATGCTTTGTTCACCTTTACATTATACTCCAACCAAGGAAATTCCTTAAACCATGCTACAACAAAACGTCTTGCCTTGCCTGCTATAATTTTAGTTGGATATATATGAGCACTTGGTTGACAAGCTTTTCTATCCCAATATAATCGCCTTATTTCTTCTCTTTGGTTTGGATCATAATCAAAAATTCGAGGTCTATCGGCGGGATCCGAGGGAAGAGTGTCTAAAGCAATTGTAATCGGTACCAAAGCCGAAGGAATATCAGTTGTGGATGCAGTTTGAGGTCCTTGTGAAGAATTAGTCGTGGCATTTTCTCTTGTAGATTCTTCACCAATAGTATCATTATCGTTATCAGACGGAAGCTTTCTTTTTTAAATAACTCCCAATTTTAGCCTACAATAAACACACTACAAATTAGAGCCATTACACGAAATCTTTTAAATACAAATCAACTATTACATAATTATTAATCCTAACAATTGATGAACAATATAAATAATATACGCATAAAAAAAAGACTATTACATGATTAATCCTAACAATTGGTCAACAATATAAATAATATACGCAACAAAAAAGGACACTTCAAATATTCAATTCCATTAAACGCTTTTAACAAGCAAAAAAAGATCGAATACTACTTCTAATATCCTAAATCAATGAATCATCATACTATCAATTGTAAACAACCAATCAAAAAGAAAACTTTAAAAGATATAATAAACAATTGAATGATATATGTCGAACTTGTCTTCAATTTTGGATTTTATAAAATTGTCATGATAATGAATAAACTTGTTTCATTGATAAACCTATTTCATCTTTGAGCTTTTGTGTTTTAATTTATTATATTTGTTTTATCTTTGGGCTTTTATAAAATTCTATATATTTTTTTTATTTGTAATTAAACCAACTAAATAAGATTAGAAACACATTTTAATGCACCGGGTGTATTAAAAAAATCTATAATTTTTCACCATGGAAGAGGAAGGTGGTCGTTGCCACTAATATTGCCGAAGCATCTTTGACCATTGACGGGATTTTCTATGCCATTGACCCTGGTTTCGCCAAGCAAAACGTGTATAACCCGAAGCAAGGTCTTGATTCACTTGTTATCACACCTATATCTCAGGCATCAGCTAAGCAACGGGCAGGTCGTACTGGGCCGGGATAGTGTTATAGGTTGTACACCGAAAACGCTTTTAACAATGAAATGTCACCAACCTCGATTCCTGAAATTCAGCGGATAAATCTCGCGTTGGTAACGCTGAACTTGAAAGCAATGGGGATAAACGATCTATTAGCTTTTGATTTCATGGACCCACCGTCACCTCAAGCACTTATTGCCGCTCTTGAACAGCTTTACACTCTCGGATCACTTGATGAAGAAGGGCTTTTAACGAAGTTAGGTAGAAAAATGGCGGAATTTCCACTCGATCCTCCTTTGTCTTAGATGTTGTTAGCGAGCGTTGATTTGGGATGTAGTGACGAAATATTGACCATTATTGCTATGATCACGACTGGAAATATCTTCTATAGACCTCGGGAGAAACAAGCTCAAGCAGATCAGAAGAAAGCCAAGTTTTTTCAGCCGGAAGGAGATCATTTAACTTTGCTTGCTGTTTACGAGGCTTGGAAAGCTAAGAACTTTTCGGGGCCGTGGTGTTTCGAGAATTTTGTCCAGTCGAGATCGCTTAGGAGGGCGCAGGATGTCAGAAAGCAGCTTCTATCTATCATGGACAAGTATGTTCTCTTTGCCTTGCTTTAAATTACAGATACTTCATATTTGTTTCCTGTTGTAATGTGCTTAATAAGTTATCGGTAGTTAAATATAGTGGTGTATTTTTTTTCTATCATTTGTGGTAAACGGTTGATTGGTTAGGTTGGAAGCGGGTTGAACAGGCCTATTGGTTTGAAAGTCTTTTAGCATGCTTAAGGTTTCGGACTGCTTTTATCATAGTAGTCGTTTTTGAAACATCAAGTATCTGTGCTTTTGTAGTTCAAGAATAGAAGAGACAAAACAAAATGTTTGTGGGTCCCAACCCGACATGACCTGTTTTTAAGTAACTCGTTTTGACCTGCTAACCTGCCATTTTGCCATCCTTCTCTTGTTTTCTGAAATGTGATTATGCGAACTCCCCTTGTGTTCTGGCCCAGGTTGCTTTATTTGTTTTCTGAGTCTATGTTTAAACCTGAATCTAATGATGTAAATCTGCTCAACTAGTTTTATTATTGTCCTCTATAGTGATCTATTTCACCCATTTATGGTGAATCGGTTGATTTGGGTTACATTTTTGGCTAACTTATCAAATGGGCAGCTTGTAATTAAGTGGTTAACATGGAGTCGGGCTGAATAGGCTAAAGTTGTTCGAAATTGACTCGAAAGTAATTAAAACGCGTTGAACTTACCTGAAACTTTATATTATTAGACTTAGAATGTCACATTAGTAGTTGTAATTCAAGAAAAAGAAGTAAAATTTACTGGGGTTTGCTTGACCTGATCTGACTTGTTTCTAGTTTTACCATTTATGACGTAACTCTACTGCCAGCTTGCTACTTGTTTTCTGAATCGTGATTATGTGAATTCTGTTTTGATACTACGATCAGTGGCCTATGTTCTTGCTCATGCTGCTCTGTGTCGGCTTATTATACTTCACAATTGTTTTCCAGTTTTGTGTCTAGACTGATACTAATGGCATAGATCTGCGCAAATAGTTTCAGGAAGTTCTCTGTAGATGTGTTTATACGAGTTTTTCAACCATTGCCGTTCATCTAGTTTCAAATTTATCGTCATTGTAACATAGCTTTTTATCACATATAAAACGAGTATTACTTAAAAGGGAAGTATGAAATGTTTTTGTGTCATTAATTTGTTAACCGACCCGTCAATTTGCCACTTTTTGTTTTCTGAAGAAGTGATTATGTGATTAGGTGAATTCCTCTTATTGTGACCAATAGCATGTGTTTCTGGTTCATGTTGCTGATTTGCTCGTTTTCTTCTATTCAGGTACAAATTGGATATTGTGAGTGCTGGGAAGAACTTTACAAAGATACGAAAGGCGATAACTGCTGGCTTTTTCTTTCATGCTGCCCGTAAAGACCCACAAGAAGGATACAGAACTATCGTGGAGAACCAGCCCCGTGTACGTACACCCAAGTAGCGTGCTTTTCCAAAGACAACCGGATTGGGTCATCTACCACGAGCTGGTTATGACAACAAAGGAATACATGCGTGAGGTTACTGTTGTAGATCCAAAATGGCTAGTCGAACTGGCACCAAGGTTCTTTAAGGTGTCCGATCCTACCAAGATGAGCAAGCGTAAAAGACAAGAAAGGATTGAGCCTCTTTATGATCGTTACAATGAAACCCAATTCGTGGAGGCTCAGCAAACGACGGGCTTGATGATCAGTGGCTTGAAGTTGGATTTTTTTGTTTTGCTTGTCACAACTGATTTGTTATCTGGTTTCTTTATGTACCCACCATGGAGTCATGGAGATATGTACAAGCAACTTTGTAAAATACCAGTTTCTTTCCGTAATTTTGAATTCAAAATTTACACTTAGACTTACATATGGCTGGCGCCAGTGCTTTTTTGCTCAAATTAGCCCAAGTCTTGAGCTTGGTCTCATGGGCTTTAAAGGCCTAAACAGGCTCAATATTAGTCATTAGAGTCCGAGCTGGGTTGGTCTTGTACAAAGGCTCAAAGCTGGATTGTAAGTGTCGCTAAGCCTAGGGTGTTCATGGGTCGGGTAATATCCGAATAAACCGAAAACCGAAATTGAACCGAACCGAACTCGTAACCGAACCGAACCGAATTAAATATTCGGTTTTCGGTTCGGTTATGGTTTTAGCAATCCAAACCAAAAACCGAATTCAAATAAATTTATATATTTTTTTATACATTTATATATAAAAAAATATTAAAACTCTTTATACTATATATATAACATTTTTTGAGCTTGAAAAAAAATTTTGCTAAAAATATATATAAATAAATGGATAAATAATTAAATTTATGTAATTCGGGTTATTCGGTTCGATTTTCGGTTATGAGTGTTCGGTTTTCGGTTATTCGGTTCGGTTTTTGGTTCGGTTTAATCAATTTAAGTTCGGTTTGGTTCGGTTCTCGGTTTTACCCAGAAAAAAAATTAACCGAATAACCTGATAACCGAACCGATGAACACCCCTAGCTAAGCCGCTAGGCACGATTAACATACTTAATATTGCATTTGTATTAGTTGGTGTTTTTCGAGTGACATTATTAATATCTCGGTCTACTAGTCTTTCAAGTATGAGTTGCAAAATGTACAAAGGAGTTCCAGTTTCGAAGCTTTAGAGAAAGGTGCTATTGAGATATTGGGCCTTTACGGTATCTTGTGCATATTCGCTCCTCGACTTAAACCTTATAATGTCATATTTACCCAACCAAAACTCATATAAATAACATTTTGCCATATTTACCCATTTTTTTTATAAAAACTAGAATGAATTTATTTTTGTTATTAAATTCCCATTATACCCCTAATAACTAAATAAATAAATCGATCTTAAATAAATTCTTATCATCACCGGATTATATCATCACGTTTTTTATTCTATTTTGTTGGCAAATTGTCGTAATACATGATAAATGGCACAAGCTTGGGCAAATATACAAAGTCTTGCTGCTAATTTTAAAGGCGAAACAAGGGAATTGTTGACTTGTGATACTATATGAAAATGGAACCTGCTGGTGCATTGATATTTACTATGGAGTATATAATAATTGTATATTTAATCAAACTTTTGGTAGAATCATTACATAAAGAATAGTATTAGTTCAATTGTTTAACTGGTTCAAAAATATAAAAGCATTCGCAGATGTGTAGTCCCATTTATTGATAAGGGTATAATAGTCTATATAATCTTGAAAAATAATTTTTATTAATTTTATAGATCTCAAAAATGATTAAACTAGTAATATGGGTAAATATGACATTGTTAAATATGGCAATATAATTATCCCTTGTTTTATATGGGTTTGATCTTGTGTAAGCTCATTCAGTAGTTGCTTACGTCAAACATGTCTTTTGACGAAATATAAACTTGTAGTTTGGCTTACCAAGGATCTTAATTTCTTAAGTACACTCTAAAATGACACACATTTTTTCGGTTGGCAAACTAACACATAACAAAGATGAAAAATGTTGTTTAAACCAAACCAAACCAAACCATAGTCAGCAACATAATTTGATATGTTAAAAGACCAAGAAAGTTATTGGATTTAAAAGGTAATAACAAATGCTGCGATGTTAATAACGTACCCAAAACAAGATACAACTTTGCTTCAATATCAATGATCACAGCTGATAATTTTCTAGTGAAGTAGTGAAATTATGCTGAAAAGCTCTAGCTTTTTCCAGAAAGACCAAACCGACAGTTTACCATCTTAAACATCTAAAGATTCGGTGGCAGCTTTAGCTGGTTCTTCAGACATCAAGACACGACCACTACATGCGTCTACTGGACGTGTGTCACGGGCCCCACCTTTCCTGCCCATTACAACCATTGGAGGCAGTGGTAGCAACCCTGCTCTGAATAGAAGACGTTGAACAGGATCCGATGGTTGCGCACCAACTGATAACCAGTATCTGCAAAATACAGAAGGTTTAGACTGCAAGAACCACCAAATTTTATATGTTCATCAGCTTTCTTGTTATGAGTTTTAGTTTGATAATCATTTTTCATGAGAAAAAGCAATTTCGCAGATCAATTTAAGCAAACTTGACCTCAAAAGTCAAGTAACAGTAGATAGTATGTTTGGTAAGCTGTTCATTTTATTTGAAAACCGAAGGTAGATAAGCATGGCAATAGTGTGTCTAAAATGTATTATAATTAACTTAATTGTAGGTGAGTGGCATAATCGTTTTTCTACTTATTCAATCAGCTAGTGTTGATCGTCCGCAAACTGATGACCACAAGTCCAAAAGCACGTAAGATACCAGATTGGTATACATAGAGGGAAATATTTGTCTTCTAAATCATCAAATATAAGATTCTGTTTACTAATGAAAGATAGAAATCAAGACAGAGTGAGCATTGTAACAATCTTTTTCCTTTATGGTTCGGACTAACAAGGATAACTATTTTTTTCTGAGTGGCTTAGACTGATATGGACACGCCAAGTAGACATAAACAGAACAAGGCTTGAACCGTAGGCACGTCTTGTGAAGAAAAACAGATCTCTATGATAAACAAAACACTTTTATTACTTCAGAAACAATATTACAACCCAAATCTTCTATTCTCAAATAGAAAACAATCAACAATCAGTATTTGATCTCAATCAAATAACAATGAATCAATAACAACAAGTAACAAAGTATTTTGATCAAGAAAATCAAAATACAAACTAGGGTTTTCTTTGTTTAAGAGAGAGAGAGAGTCGTATTATTTTGAAAGAGAGAGATTAAATCAGATATATGAAGACTGCATATCTCTTCAGTATATATAGCCTCAAACATTACATATTGGCCCTTCATCTTCTATAATTGTCTTTAACCAACCAAAGCTATCCAAGCCAATATCTTAAGCACTTCCAGTCCCTCTTAGAATCAAAACTTCACTATCAGTCCCAGATAACTCTCCATCTAATATAACATGACAAACACAAACAAAATAAACTCAGATATCACAAATCAGATTAAATTCAAGCATTCAGATCATAATTCTCAACACCCCCCCTTAATCTGATAAGTGATATATATCAAACATCCCAAGTTTTTTAACTAAAAAATCATGTTGTAATGTATCCAACCCCTTAGTAAGAATATCTGCAATTTGGTTTGCAGAATCCACTTTCACAGTTTTAACCACACCATTTAAATTTTTTCTCTAACAAAATGTAAGTCTATTTCAAGATGTTTTGTCCTTTCATGAAAAACAGGGCTGGCTGCTATTTTTATAGCAGATTTACTGTCACAGTGAAGAGGAACATGTAAAAGACCTGAAATTTTAAGATCTTTTAAAATTTTCAGAACCCAGATCACTTCACTGGTAACTGAAGCAAGAGCTCTGTACTCTGCTTCAGTAGAGCTTTTAGAGAGAGTAGGTTGTTTTTTACTTTTCCAAGATACAAGAGACCCATTTAGAAAAACACAATATCCAGTAACAGATCTCCTTGTTACAATACATTTAGCCCAATCAGCATCAGAATAAGCAAGAAGAGACATACCAGAATTTTTAGTAATATGAATACCCAAACCTGGAGCTCCCTTAAGATACTTAAGTATCTTTAAAGCTATTCTGAGATGAGACTTAAGAGGAGAATGCATGAACTGACTTAGACAGTGAACAGCATATGAAATATCAGGTCTAGTATTAGTCAAGTAAATAAGTTTTCCCATAAGCTTCTGATAATCAGTAATATTATCAAGTAAAGGATCATTATCAGTAGCCTCATTAGATATAACCAATTTAGACTGTAAAGGAGTTTTAGAAGGTTTACAACCAAGCATACCATACTCACTTAACAAATCTAAACAGTACTTTCTTTGATTTAAACAAATTCCTTTATCAGTCTCAGCAACTTCAATACCAAGAAAATATTGCAACTTTCCTAAATCCTTAATCATGAACTTAGTTTTAAGAAAAGCTTTAAAACTGTTGATTTCATCAATATTATTTCCAGTAACAATAATATCATCAACATAGACAGGCAATGCAATAAACACATCATCTTTAGATTTTGTATATAAAGAATAATCACTTTTACTTTGCACAAAACCATTTTCAATAAGAGCAGATGTTAGTTTAGCATTCTATTGTCTAAGAGCTTGTTTTAAACCATACAAAGACTTTTTAAGTCTACAAACTCTATTATCACCTTCAGGTAAGAATCCTTCAGGTAACTTCATATAAACAGTTTCCTCAAGATCACCATATAAAAAAGCATTATTCACATCAAGTTGAAAAATAGACCAGTTATATTGAACAGCAATATTAAGCAAGAATCTAACTGTAACCATTTTAACAACAGGTGAGAAAGTTTCTTCATAATCAATACCTTCTTTTTGATTATATCCTTTAGCAACAACTCTAGCTTTATATCTATCTATTTCACCATCAGATTTATACTTAATTTTGAATACCCATTTACTTCCGATAGCTTTTCTACCAGGAGGTAAAACAGTAACTTCAAAAGCATCATTTCTATATAAAGCCTCAATCTCATTATTCATAGCATCAGTCCAATAGATAGATTTAACAGCTTCAAAATAGTTTCTTGGTTCATGACTTTTGTTCAACTGAACAGTAAAACAGTAGTTTCTGGAATTAAGTTTAGAGTAATTTACAAACTTTTCAATCCCATACTTAACTTTTGATTCAACAACAAAATCATTATAATTTTTAGGAAAAACAGATGGTCTAGAAGACCTTCTCAAAGGTACTTCAGCCTGAACAGGAGAATTTGAATCAAGATTCAAATTACCCTCAGAATTATTATTATCATCAAGTGTAGTTACCACCTCATCCTCATCAGCAGAAACACTACTATCACTATTATGATTAGTGACATGGTCTCTACCAGATGGAGGAGAGCTGCCACCTTCACTTTGTGACTCAAAGTCACTATTCAGATTAGGGTCTACTCTCTCTTCATCATTGGGTAGTTCAGGGGTTTCATTATCAAAAAAGTTGAACTGATTTAAGTCTTGAAAAACATTTTCAGAAATAGAACTGTTCTTATCAGCAGTTGAGTCTTTAAAAGGAAAAATAGACTCAAAAAATTTAACATCTCTGGAAAATATGAACTGATGCTTGTCAAGACTATATAACCTATATCCCTTTTTAGAATTAGAATACCCCATCATAACACATTTCTCAGATCTACTACCAAGTTTATCATGATTATTAACAATAGTAGCAAAGCACAAACAACCAAACATTCTTAAATTGCAGAGAGTAGTTTTAATTGTTTTAATGTTTAAGATTTCTGGGATTTATGTTTAGTGCAATTTACAAGTTGTTTTAAGTGAAAAGAACTGAGGAATTGAGTAAAACAGCATGATGAGTGTCTAAATACTCATCATTTTTGTTCCTTCTGCACTGCAAAACCAGTCAAAAACACTTTAAAAAGTCTCAAAAAGACAGAAAAAATATTTAGACTGTGTTTTATTCAATAATTGTAAAAATCTAGTCCCTGGTTATTCAAAACATGTAATTTTTCATAAAAGGCCCTCAGGAATTTTTAAGTTGTCAAATTTAGCCTTATAAAGTCTAGTTTGCAAAATGACAACTTGAGTCCTTAGAATTTTAAAGATTGACAGAAATTACCCCGGGACATTTTTTATTTGAAAATTATCATTTTTGGTCCTTGTAAAAATTAATCTTGTCATAATTAGTCCTTATGATGAAATTTGGAAAATTTCATTTTTGGTCCTTCAAGTTTGGTCAAATGGCAAATATGGTCCTTGTGTATTACTTCCAAATCAAAACCGGATCAAACACACCCAGTTACTAAACCCAGCACAAATAAAAAAACCCCTACCCACCTTTTTCCCTCCTCTTTTCTTCTTTCTCTAAAACACTCAACCTCCATCCCTCCTACTACCCTGTCATCACCAAACCCACTTACCCAATCTTTCCCTCTTTCCCAAGGCAGCCAAGTTGGCAATCCAAGCATAAAAGACCCCAGTGGATGGCTCAGATTATCTCCATTTGGTACCTACTAATTGGATGGAGGAGATTGGCACAAAAGAAACACAAGACAAGGATAGAGAAAGAAGACCTTTTAGTTGTAGTATAAATATAATTGTATGCCATTGTTATAAGGCAGTCTCGAATTATTTTTTCTAGCTCAGTTTTTATTTCACTGTCATTTAAATTCAATTGTAATGTCTTATTTTCAATGAAATTTTAATTTACTTGTTGGTTCAATTATTCCAGTTTATGCATTTTCCAGGTTCCTTGAATTTTTTTTTATTCTGCTTGATTTAATGGTTTGAGTTTAGAAGATAATAGTATCTGCTGAAGTTGTTTGAACCCATTGTTAGTTTATTTTGATGATACAAATTAAGCTTCCTTTATTGTTTAAGCCTCACGGTTTGTAAACACCCTTTGCTGCCCCAAAAGGGAGTGTTTGGGTCAGGGGAATTGGTGGGTCAAAAGCACTTTTGACCCATTTTTGGTCTCGAGTAGTTTTATTAGCTCTAAAATAAGGCAGTTGAATAAATTACTCAGTTGGTATTGGTAGTTTTAAGCAATTTGATAGTTTTTTTTTATGAACCTTGTATCACACTTTTCTGTCCAACTGTCCTTTTGCATAGCTATGTAACAAGCTTCCACAAGCTTGTAAATCTGTCAAAATTGTTTTTTTTAGGAACTTAACTGTATGTAATTTTTATGTTTTGGTTAGTTTTGGGAATTTTGAATCAGGTTGCTAGTTGTAAATGGTTGCTCAAAAGCCCACAGTGGGCTGTTTTGGCGAATTCACTGAAGCAGGTTAGTTTCCTTGTTTTTTTTCTCCTAGTTTCCATGCTCATCAAGTAGGATTAGCTTGGATTAGTTTGTGCTTAATAGGTAAGTTAGTTTAGACTAGTTGAATGTATTATTTTTAAGTGCTTATTTATAACAAAAGTCAAAAGTGGAAAAAGTAGTTTTTGCAAAACTTTGTGGAATTTTCACAGATTCATTTTTAGTTCAAATCAGCTGAAATTTAGAACTTAAGCTCTTTTGTTGGTTGTGGACATCATGGCCATTTTAGTTTATTTTTAGGAATTTTTCTAGCTAGCTTAATGTAAGCTCAAAGTAGCTGCTGTAGGGCCGTTTGGTGTGTTGAGACTTGAATTCTGGTCTCGAGCTTTTTTTCTGTAGCTTGTGCTTTTTAGGTCCCAATCAGTTGCATTAGCTCATTTTAGGTTAGATTTAGGCTTTAGTAGCTTATGGTAGCTTATAGTTAGCTTTTAGCTTATTTCAAGTGCTTATTTAAACTGCTTATTTGCCCAATTCAGCTTATTAGTGGGCTTATCTAACTTTTTATATTTTTCCCAGGCTTAGTATAATATTTTAGATTTTCCATAAAATTTCCAGATTTTTCCTAGCTCATTTAGTCCTTTTCTTATTTAATATTAGTTTTTTAAGTATTTTTAAATCATTTTTTATTAATAATAATTAGATAAATAGTTATAAAAATAATTTTAATTTTCCAATAATTTTCTTTTATAATTATGATTGTAAAAATATCATTTTCATATCCGTTGGTGTTTTATTCTTTTGAATTTACATTTTAAATTTTACGTTTACGTAAAATTCAGTAAACGTACGCGTTTTAGGTTTTAATCGTTAAACGATTTTTAAATATAGAATTAGAAGGACTTCAAAGTCTTTATTAGATTTAAATTCCTTAGTATAAATCAATCATAACCCCTTTCCTGTTCAATATCACTCGATCACAGATTCGTTGTATTACAGTGTTCACACCTCGTTGGGACTTAACGACCCGGGTAAACACTAACTCCTCTGGACTTAATTGCATTTTGTTCTGAGCTGTTTGACTTTTATGGTTGACCATTCACAAGTGGTTGACTAATAAAAGATAGACCGTTCGGAGCGGATCAAGTAGGTCTTTGATTATAAATCATCTCAAAAGGAGATTTTCCATTAAGCACAGAAGAAGGCAATCTGTTAATAAGAAAAATAGCAGTAAGAATACACTCAGTCCAAAACTTAAGTGGAATTCCCCCCTGAAACATAAGGGATCTAGCAACATTCAAAAGATGCCTATGTTTCCTTTCAGCAATACCATTTTGCTGTGGAGTGTATGCACAAGAAGTCTGATGGGTAATACCTTTTTCTTCACATAACGTTGAAAAAGAATGATTAACAAATTCAGTACCATTATCACTTCTAAAACTCTTAATTTTCTTATCAAATTGAGTTTCAATCATGTTATAAAAGATAGTGATATAATGAAGAGTTTCATCCTTAGTTTTAAGTAAATATACCCATACAGCCCTAGTATAATCATCCACAATAGTCAAAAAATATTTGTAACCTTCCTTACTAGCAACCTTATAAGGTCCCCATAAATCTAAATGAACAAGTTCACCTAAAACAGTAGAAGTATGATCACTTAAAGGAAAAGGTTCTCTAGTTTGTTTAGCCCTTTGACAAGTTTCACAAAATAAATTTTTATCCTTTGAAGTAATCCTCAAATCAGTTTTTAAAACATTTAGAACAGGGTTTGCAGGATGACCAAGCCTGCAGTGCCAGTCATAATAAGAAAGGGAGTTATTATTTTGAAAAAAAGTACCTCCAGAATTGAAATAATATAAACCACCACACTGATTACCAGTCCCCAGAACATTTCCCAGATTCAAATCCTGATTCAAGAAATAACATTTGTTCTCATCAAAGGCAACTACAATTTTATTATCTTTAGCCAATTTATGAACAGAAATTAAAGTAACACAATATTCTGGAATAACCAAAACATCATATAATATTAAAGAATCTGCCAGTTTAAGATTTCCAATTTGAGTAATCAAAGCTTCAGTTCCATTAGGACGACCAACTTTTATTTGAAGATGAGAAATATCAAAAACATTTACCAAGCCCTTGGCAGAATATGTCATATGCTGGTTAGCACCAGAATCCACAATCCTTCCAGCAGAACTAAGTTTAGATTTTAAATTTGTATTTGTAGAAAAAAAACTTGTGAAAATTTTGATTGAAGACTTTACTAGTATTAAAATAAGTACCTGCCATATTGGCCTGCACACTATTCCCTTTAATAGAGTTGTCTTTGATGAGAGAGATAAGAGTAGTAAGTTGTTCATCTGTAAAACCAGAAAAAGAACTAGACCCCACATAATTATTATTAGAAAATCTTTTTTGAGAAGTCTGAGGTCTGTTATTGTTACCCTTTTTTCCAAAATTTGGAGGATACCCAATCAATTTAAAACATCTGTCCTGAGTATGTCCATTAAAACCACAGTGATCACAAACAAGAACAGAGCCAGTATTTTTTCTATTATCAGATACTTAATTAAAGTTAGCAATAGGTGGATTAGTCTGAGTATTCTGATTAATAGATCTAGTATTCTGACTAGTTGGAGTATTAACTTGATTCACAACTCTAGAAGCAAAAGTAGAATTATGATTCCTACTAGAACTACCAGAAACAACATTTCTGTGGTTTTCTTCACTACTGATAATAGCATAAGCACCCTTAACATCAGGCAGTGGATCTCTAGAAAGTATATTACTCCTTATTTGCATGTAAGTATCATCCAGACCCATTAAGAACTGCATAAGTTTCATAAGTTGGTTATGCTTTTTAAAATCATCAGCAGCATGACAAGTGCATCTAGGTAACTGAACCATAGCATCAAATTGTTTCCACAAAGTACTTAGCTTATTAAAATATTCAGAAATAGTAGTGCCATTCTGAGTTAAAGAATGAATCTTATGATGCAAATTAAAAGTAACAGAACCATCAACCCTGTCAAATGTATCTTTTAACTCATTCCAGACACTAAAAGCACTTTTGGAAAATATTTGACCAAGAAACAATTCTTCAGAAATAGAGTTTAGAATCCATCCCAACACAATAGCATTAACCCTATCCCATTGTCTTCCCAAAACTTCATCAACATTTGACCTTCTACAAGTGCCATCAATAAAACCAGTTTTATTTTTACCTTCTAAAGCTAACATCATAGCACAAGACCAGACATTATAATTCTCTGTTCCTTTTAGTTTTATTGAAACCACAGTCAAAGAAGCTGAATCATTAGGGTGTAAATGTAAAGGATGACTCAAATCCAATTTACTTATTAAAGTGACAGGGTTGTCAGGTTCATACTCATCATCAGTATAACCATGAACAGAATTATGAACAGACATGATCAAAGATCAGATAATCAATCACACAAGAAAGATAAAGAAAGTAGTTCTCAGGCTTTCCTTGCCACTTAGAGTGGTAGGTCAAGAGCGCACACAAGCACACAAGAACAGAATAAAAAAAAAAACACAACTAATCTCAATCTCAACCAATCACAACTTCCAATAATCCCAAATCCTATCCTCCGGCAATCTAGACAGAAAAATAAGAACATAAATTAAAGAGAGGGTGCGAGAGGTGTTACAGAGCACGCAATAACAATCAGCAGCGGAAACCAAACCTACTATACTCTAGATTCACTTAGTCTAGAGATATAGCAGATATAAAGCAAGAACCCAGAACCAAGATCCAAGAACCAACAAACCCTAATTTTTTGAATTAGAGAAAATCACCAGAACCACTTCCAATCTTTACCAAATACCAGATCTTCTCGATTAATCAACTTTAATCGATTCAGAAGCCCTTAATCACAAAAGCCCCAAAATAAACCAAACCCTAATTTTTCAGAAATTAGGGTTTTCCAGAAACCTTCAATTTTAATCAAATCCACCACAAGATCTATCAATTAACACAAGTTAATTGACCAAGAACCAATCAATTTGTAAAAAAAACCAAATTTATCAAAACCCTAATTTAAAAAAAAACGATTTTCAGAGAACCTGGCTCTGATACCATGAAGAAAAACAGATCTCTATGATAAACAAAACACTTTTATTACTTCAGAAACAATATTACAACCCAAATCTTCTATTCTCAAATAGAAAACAATCAACAATCAGTATTTGATCTCAATCAAATAACAATGAATCAATAACAACAAGTAACAAAGTATTTTGATCAAGAAAATCAAAATACAAACTAGGGTTTTCTTTGTTTAAGAGAGAGAGAGAGTCGTATTATTTTGTGAGAGAGAGATTAAATCAGATATATGAAGACTGCATATCTCTTCAGTATATATAGCCTCAAACATTACATATTCGCCCTTCATCTTCTATAATTGTCTTTAACCAACCAAAGCTATCCAAGCCAATATCTTAAGCACTTCCAGTCCCTCTTAGAATCAAAACTTCACTATCAGTCCCTGATAACTCTCCATCTAATATAACATTACAAACACAAACAAAATAAACTCAGATATCACAAATCAGATTAAATTCAAGCATTCAGATCATAATTCTCAACATCTTGTACATCTAATGATTACGAGACAATTTTTAGTTTTAATTTATTTTCGTCTTCTCATACGCGTGTGTGTGTGCATATACTTATACCCCTGTTTCTCATCCGTTATTATTTTAGCACCTATTTTAGCCAAGACAATGTTATTTAGAATCTATAGTGCACTAACAGAACACTTCAATCAACTAAACTCTGGATAGTGCCAATCGAAAAATACATATATTTCTAAGTTCATCTTGTAGCTTTTGCGAGTGTCCTAAGCTACTTGTGCCCTATTTTGTAACTTGTTTCAAATTTTGGTTACTAATATATCTCATTTTTACCAAAAAAAAACGAAAAAAATAATAATAATACTAATAATTAATAAATATCAAAAATTTATCGCATGACAGCAAAAAAAATATAAGAAAAATGGCGTATTCAACTTACTTCACTCGGTCAAAATTAAGTCCCATTCTTTTACCTCCATCTTGACCTGTATTAACAAAGCAACCAACCAACAATTAGCTGGATTTTAAAACATAGAAAAAAATGCTACCAAATAGTTTTAGTGAGTGTTTGGATGTGCATTTTAGAAGTGATTATCCAACTATTCAACTTCAAGTCCTAAAAACATTTGGTAGCCAAATATAGTCTAGTTAGAATAACCAGTTTGATGTGAGCTGCAACAATAGCTACTTAACAAAGGGCAGAGTAGGACTATTTAAACATCCTTAAAGTGAATTATAAAAGACAAGCAGCAAAAGAGTATCCAAACACTATCTCCTTCAGGCTAACACCACATAAATAAAGGATTGTATATTAACAATTCAAACATTCATTTTGTAATCTTTTTGAAACCGCTATCTATCAAAGTGAAACTCAAACTTTTCCATTTCTGTGTTCATCAACAATCAAGGTAAGTTATGAACTACTCTAAACGACATTTGATTAAGCTCAATCAACAATCCGATCAAACACAAGAGGAACCAACTTTTTACCATTCCACGTTCCTAGTACGCATTTCGACGTGCATCCAAACTGATCATTTCTAGATTCTAATGATGCCTAATCTTTGACACAAATGTAACAATACCTGCCTATCCCTAAATTCAATCAACTGATTATTATCCAGCTATACGATCATAATTCTTTCTCATTTCGAAAATGCACATTTTTTTAACACATTCCAAAGAATTAGAACTCAAACTTTTCCATTTGTGTGTTCATCAACAATCAAACTAAAGCATTAGCTACTCTGAACGACATTTGATTAAGCTCAATCAACAATCCAATCAAATACAAGTGAAACCATTCCTAGTACGCATTTCGACATGCATCCAAACTGATCGTTTCTAGGTTCTAAGGATGCCTAATCTTTGACATAAATGTAACAGTACGGCAGTACCTGTACCTGCCTATGCCTAAATTCAATCAACTCATTATTATCCCAACTATACTGCACGATTATAATCCTTTCTCATTTCCAAAATGCACATTAACACATTCCAAAGAATTAAAACCTAAACTTTTATCACTAAGCTTGTATGCAGAAAAAATATTCAATCAACCACTAGCCACAAATTCTAACATTCAAATTCAATCTTAACTCTATTAAGCAACTAGCTTTTATACTGTAACACAAATTACATGCCATAACATAATCTATAACAAAACTAGTAAATGATTCTAGTAACTCCATAAAACAACAAACTTTCATATTGAAATACATCCAACAAGCCATACCCAAATGCTCAAAACAACAAAATGAATCATCTTGATACCATAAATTTTTATAAAAAAAGTTTAAAAAAAAATTAAGAACCTGGTAAATAATTACAGCAACCCCATAAAGACACAAACTTTATCATTGAAACACAATATTAAAAGGGATACACTATTGGAACCCTCCCTATGGAGTCACATCCATAGGGAATATTCCCTTTGTCCCCCCATTTTTTCAGTACAGCGCAGTTTTTTGTCAGTTTCTGTTTCGTATTTCTGACAGTTTTAAGCGTTTGGCTTATTAAACTTTATATTTACAGTTCCGCATTTTCAGGTTTATAGCTTTTTGATATAAACAAAATTATAAAAATAAAAAAAAATAAAAAAAAATAAAAAAAAAAACAAAAAAAACTAGAGGGGGTTCCAATAAAAAACTATGTACCGTCCCAATAACCCACCCCTATTAAAAACACCCACCAAGGTTCTTAGGTCACCCAAAAACCAATTGCAAGATAACACATAGTTAATCCAGAGGCATAATTACAAAAATAGAGGTTAACATTGAATAACACATCTAAGTTTAACACAATCATTTTGAAAAGTTTGCTAAAGCATATATTTTCATAAGCCCATTTTTCCAGCTTATGAGTTTATTTTTCATTTTTAGGTGATAATAAGCTCATTGCTCGAAAAATAAGCCCAAAAAACAGGGCTTATGAAATATATACCAAGTTCGGCAAGCGTCATTTATTAGAAACAGTCTACAGGTGGCAGCAAATAACAACATAGCATAAAACCATAACCAGCACGCGAAATAATATGACCATTATATCAGATCAATAGCGTAAATGGTTCACCTAACATTACATGAGTATATACTTCCCCAACTAATCACAACCTCCCCTAAATCATCAAAAATTTCAAACAACCTCTATGCGACACATCATTCTAGTACATGATGACAAAACTACAAAAGTCAGCATCCAGAAAAACAAATCCTATGTTCAACAATGTAATCAAACTAAACACATTACGTGATTCAACGCCCATTACTATATATATAATTTGGGGACACAAAACGGTGCCACTTCCTGTCGTTTAGGGCTTGCGTTTTTCTCCTCAGCCCAACTAGGGTGTCCATGTCTGCTTTCCTGGCCTGCCACCGCTTCTTAAGATATACTCCGTACGTGATAACAACAGAGAAGACGTGGCAGTCTTCTTCATCTTCTACGTGTTATCACGCACCGCCTCTTTTGGTGATAATAGTGAGAGTGAGATTTAGGGTTCCAGTTTGGGGTTTTTGGTTTGACTAATTGTTGTAGTGATTTCCATAATCTTAAACGCATCCAACCTCATCCTGTACGCTACTATGTAAGTTAATTAAGTTATTGAGTTACTTTATATTGATTTTGGTTTTTAGATGAATTCGTAATACTAGACACCTATGATGATAACATCTAAGAACAATTCTATTAGAGAATGAAAAAAAAAATATTTCAGATCGATTAATTGTTGGCAAATAGATTTGAAAAATAAGAAGTTATGCAAGAAGGGGAGAAATTAATGAAAACCTATGGGCTGTTGATGAAAAGAGACTAGATATAGGTATATACTAGACGAGTACCCGCGTCTAGCGGCAGCGGTATCTAGTTTCGACACAATTTTAGTGGTGATTAAGTTTGTTTCATGAATCAGGATTTTAAGTGTTAATAAATCAATTTTGAATGATTATATTGTTTTTCTGATAGCGTTGTTTTGTATTTGAGATTGTCTTTTTTGATAGCATTTTTGTAAGTTGCATTAATCAATTACAGTAATATTAAATAATAATAACGCTATTTTTTGTTGAAAGGAGCAATTAACAACATTTTTTTTTTGTATCCCTAAAGACCTGTAGTACATAAATAGTTAGTGTACATAAACAAAAAAAATGCGAATACAAACATTTATCTTTCGTTTTTATGTCTCAACCTTTCACGGGTTCCACAACTAATTCATCATTTCTCATATAATTTTGTCAAATTTGAATCCTGGTTCAACCGGTTGAACCGTTCCGGTCAACAAAATAAGTCGATTTAAACCGAGTCAACCCGACAGGTTGGGTCGAAAACAAGTCAAATTAAATCGGGTTAACCCGCCGGGTTTGAAGCGTCCCGGGTCAACCCGGTTTTCGATATGTATTAATAGTTTCCATTTGAAATATATGTCTTCAACATTTGTATCGGTTTCATAGGGTCCTCTCTGGTTCGTTTTCGGACGGCTTTAATTGGTTAGCCGAACCGGTGGCGACACCGGTTCCCGGTTGAACACGTTGGTTCGGTCCGGTCCGATTTTCAAAACTATATGTAACATCAACTTGTTAGCTTGTATGAAGTTTTGTGTGTTTTTATTAATTTGTATAATGTGTATAATAACATGTACTTTTCATTTTAGGATGTTTTAAAAATATCATTAATTAGTGTGTTTAATTATTTTATATTTTGGATTATGTTGTAGCTTCTTTATATTGTACATTATGAAAATTTTATTGTACTTTTTAGTAAGGGATGTTTTAATTTGTTGTTTTTAATTTGGTAGATGTGCTTTTAATTGGTTGTACAATGTGAATAAATTATTGTATTTTTAAGTAGTGGGGTGTTTTAATAAGAGTATTAATTACACTATGCATTTATCTCTCATTTGACTTTCAATATTCAATATTCAAGTTTTCACTTTTCCACTTTGACCGTTTTTCCATTTTAGATAGTAAAGATGTTGTAGCTTCTTTATATTGTACATTATGAAAATTTTATTGTACTTTTTAGTAAGGGATGTTTTAATTTGTTGTTTTTAATTTGGTAGATGTGCTTTTAATTGGTTGTACAATGTGAATAAATTATTGTATTTTTAAGTAGTGGGGTGTTTTAATAAGAGTATTAATTACACTATGCATTTATCTCTCATTTGACTTTCAATATTCAATATTCAAGTTTTCACTTTTCCACTTTGACCGTTTTTCCATTTTAGATAGTAAAGATATAATGTGTATAATATCATGTACTTTTCATTTTAGGATGTTTTAAAAATATCATTAATTAGTGTGTTTAATTATTTTATATTTTGGATTATGTTGTAGCTTCTTTATATTGTACATTATGAAAATTTTATTGTACTTTTTAGTAAGGGGTGTTTTAATTTGTTGTTTTTAATTTGGTAGATGTGCTTTTAATTGGTTGTACAATGTGAATAAATTATTGTATTTTTAAGTAGTGGGGTGTTTTAATAAGAGTATTAATTACACTATGCATTTATCTCTCATTTGACTTTCAATATTCAATATTCAAGTTTTCACTTTTCCACTTTGACCGTTTTTCCATTTTAGATAGTAAAGATAGAGGTGTTATGTCATTTAAGTTAATGACGTGTGTTGGCGCGTATCCACAGCTGGAAAAAGCCAACTGTGTGTTCAAAGGCGGTTTGACGGGAAGGTCGGTCCACTTTCATTAGCTTGAACGCGTTAGACCAACTATGTTGCTACACGTGCTGATTATTAGATTCGTGCTTATCATTTATGACATGCTTTACCATTAAGTAAATTTTCTTTTGTTGTAATTTGCAGGTGTTGTAAAACTTTAGCATATGCGAAGGCCATTATGTGTTCGTTACAATATCTTGGCGTGGCAGGTTACTATACTTGCAGCCATGGTGGGCATATCCTCTTTTTTCGATCATTTGTCTGTTTGACCCACTTTGTCTGTTGCTGCCTGCTTTCCTGATGTTGGGCTATTTTCGATGAGTTTAATGGCATAAGAATGATGATGATATTCATTACAAGAGGCTATGATGCGTTTATGGTGGCAATGGGATTAAAGCTGAGATGGTCCATATCTTGGCGTGGCAAGTTACTATACTTGCAGCCATGGTGGGCATATCCTTTTTTTTCGATCCTTTGTCCGTCTGAGCCTCATTATATCTTCAGTCAACCACCGTGCCAGTTATGAGTCGTGTGTTGTTGCAACGCTTCACATATGACGGCGACTTGGGATACGCTGCAACGTTTTATAGCAGTTGATGAAACTTTGGCCCGCTGTTTTTGTCAAAGGAATCGGTGCGTGGTAACACGTAGAAGATGAAGAGTGTGAACGAGAACGCCACGTATATCATAAAAGGCGTTAACGGGCCAACATTTCAAACTTCGGTATCCCAGTTGGAATGAGTGGAAAACAGAGAGCCCTGCACGACACATATATGCACCGTTTTGTATCCTAAAATTAATATATTACAACAGGCTATGATGAGTTTATGGTGGCAAGGGGATTAAAGCTGCGGTGGTCCATGTCTTGGCGGGGCAGGTTACTATACTTGCAGCCATGGTGGGCATATCTTCTTTTTTGGATCCTTTGTCCGTCTGAGCCTGATTATACATATATTAATTTTAGGATACTAAACGGTGCCACTCCATGTCGTTTAGGGCATGCGTTTTCCTTTTCAGCCCAATTGCAATGTCCATCTCCGCTTTCCTGGACCGCTGCCGCTTCTCACTGGCTACACGTGTTGATTATTAGATTCTTTTAAGGTTTGATTTGCTTCGCTTCTATTCATTTGTATATATCAGCGACTGTGTTATCTGAGTTGCTTTTGTTTTTATTTGGGTTTTTATCTGATTAATTGTAAATTATTTTTGTACTCATCTTACCTTTACTTGCAACACCAACGTAGAAGTCAGGTATGTATTACATAGTATAGCCACTGAATGCGCAAAGAGTCCTTCCTCTTTTATTTCGACTAATTTGAGTTTGGTTTTCTCAGTTTTGCAGGACATATGGATAAAAGGGTAACAAAGAACTATCCATGTTCACTTGCGTATTTATGGTGTGGGATTGCTTATAAACTTTTCTTATGCATCCTTTACCGAAACCCGTATCTTGGCGGGGTAGCCATACTAGGTTTGTGGTTGCAGCCATCACAGTTTCTTGGTATCGGAAATTGATTTCATACAATGCTATAAGCTGTGGTAATAAATATGTTTATAAAATGTGGTCATAAGGTGTGTATAAGATGTGATCATGGTAACTGATTTTACATTTTCTTGCTTTGCAGCCGTCGCGGGTTTGGAATCCCTTTTATCTGGTGCTATGTTACACATGTTTGAATGATGGTCATATTAATTATAAAAGGCTTTGACACTATCTTGGCTGGGTAACCGGATACGGCCTAGCGGTTGCAGCCACGAATGGTATTTTTCACTATTTTGGCGGGGTAACCGGGTTATACCTTTCGGTTGCAGCCAACAATGGTTTTATGTTTCTGTGTTGCATATGCAGAAGCGACTCTCATCTGTGATCACTGGCTAATTCCAGTTGTGTGTCTTACGACTGTTATAGGGTACGTCAACGGGTATGTTAGTTTTGAAGTTAAATGGTATTGCTACTTTATCATACCATATAAGAAAGGCGATGATGATAATATCGGGATTAGTATCTTGGCTTGGCAATCACACTGAGGGTGTGATTGCAGCCATGTCGGGTGTTTGGTACTGCTACTGTACACGTAAATATGAGCCTTCTGTGTATGATAAGTAACGAGACGTATAATAATATCGCGTTCGTGTATGATATAAGTTTACTCATAAGATTAGTAGTCGTATGGCTAATTTGAGTTATCCTTTTCTGGATATTAGTTAAAAAAAGTAGATGCTGATATGATGGTGTAGGCAGTTGCTAATGAAAAAAATGTTTACTTTTAGCACGCACTATGCAATGATCCACTATCATGCCACCTCTAATGTTACAAAACAGGTGACTTTTTTGTCTGGCTTTTTTTTTCTGGCAAATTCGGTTCACTCTTCTTTTTATCTAAGGAAGTCTTTGTTTTAGTGTGTTTATCGGCCTTACGAGCTTATGTATATTTGAAAACTATCAAAAGCCACTTTTTCAGCGTATGATTTTATTAAGATCAGCTTATGACAAAATCATTAGCTCCACTTGGTAGGCTCATAAGCCCAAAGAATGGTCTTATCAGTTGTTTTCAAATATATATAGGCCGAGTAAATAAGCTAACACAAACACCCCTGTATATTGGTATCTATAGTCATTAGGCTGCTGATTCAGTTGCTGCTGCGGTTACGCTTTGTTCTTTTTATTCTCTTTTCGTATTATATTTATGTTCAACCATATTGGTTAACCATTCATGTGCCGTCTGCTAAATGCCGAAATCATGCCTGGCGCTATGTTATACATGTTTGAATGATGGTCATATTAGTTATAAAAGGCTTTGACACTATCTTGGCGAGGTAACCGGGTACGTCCTAGCGGTTGCAGCCAAGAATGGTGTTTCTCGCTTTTTTGGCGGGGTAACCGGGTTATACCTTTGGGTTGCAGCCAACAATGGTTTTTTTGTTTCCGTGTTGCATATGCAGAAGCAAGTCTCATCTGTGATCACTGGCTAATTGCAGTTGTGTGTCTTACGACTGTTATAAGATAGGGCAAATTGTCTGAAAAGACATCGAACTTGCCACATTTTCTTTTTCTGGGCATCGAACTTTTTTTTTTCTTATTGTAGCACTGAACTTGCCTAATTTTTCTATTGTAGCACTGAAGTTGCCTAATTTTCCTTTTGTGACACAAAATCACACTTAAAGTGTAATTAACATTCTTAAACCCGTTTTAAGTGTGATTTTGTGTCACAAAAGGAAAATTAGGCAAGTTTAGTGCTACTATAGGAAAATTAGGCAAGTTTAGTGCTACCCGTTTTAAGTGTGATTTCGACCGTTAATTTTTATATTGCACCGCTAGTCCTTTTCGTCTGTTTTTAACGACCGTTATTATATTATTGCACCGTTAGTCCTTTTCGCCCGTTTTTTACACGTTTTCGTCCGTTTTGTTCGTTTTTACACGGTTTTGTCCGTTTTTACACGGTTTCATCCGTTTTTACACGCTTTCGTCCGTTTTTGCACGGTTTCGTCCGTTTTTACACGTTTTCGTTCGTTTTTGCACGTTTTTACATGATTTTTTTTAGTTTTTGCACGGTTTCGTCCGTTGTTACACGGTTTCGTCCGTTTTTACACGTTTTCGTCCGTTTTAACACGCTTTCGTCCGTTTTTACACGTTTTCGTTCGTTTTTGCACGTTTTTACACGATATTTTTTAGTTTTTGCACGGTTTCGTCCGTTTTTACACGTTTTCGTCCGTTTTTATACGTTTTCGTTCGTTTTTGCACGTTTTCGCACGTTTTTGTCCGTTTTTACACGTTTTTTAGTTTTTGCACGATTTCGTCCGTTTTTACACGTTTTCGTCCGTTTTTGCACAGTTTCGTCCGTTTTTACACGGTTTCGTCCGTTTTTGCACAGTTTCGTCCGCTGTTGCACGTTTTCGTCCGCTTTTGCACGTTTTCGTCTGTTTTTGCACCTTTCGCACGTTTTCGTCTGTTTTTGCACCTTTCGCACGTTTTCGTCCGTTTTTACACGGTTTCGTATGTTTCTACACGTTTTGTTCGTTTCTACACGTTTTCGTTCGTTTTTACATGTGCAAAAACGGACGAAACTGTGCAAAAACGGACGACACTGTGCAAAAACGGACGAAAACGTGTAAAAACGGACGAAACTGTGCAAAAACGGACGAAAAACGTATAAAAACGGACGAAACCGTGCAAAAACTAAAAAAAACGTGTGAAAACAAAAAAAACGTGCGAAAACGTGCAAAAACGAACGAAAACGTGTAAAAACGGACGAAAACGTGTAAAAACGGAAAAAAAACGTGTAAAAACGGATGAAAACGTGTAACAACGGACGAAAACGTGTAAAAACGGACGAAACCGTGCAAAAACTAAAAAAAATCGTGTAAAAACGTGCAAAAACGAACGAAAACGTGTAAAAACGGACGAAACCGTGCAAAAACGGACGAAAACGTGTAAAAACGGACGAAACAGTGTAAAAACGGACAAAACCGTGTAAAAACGAACAAAACGGAATAAAAAGTGTAAAAAACGGGCGAAAAGGACTAACGGTGCAATAATATAATAACGGTCGTTAAAAAAGACGAAAAGGACTAGCGGTGCAATAAAAAAATTAACGGTCAAAATCACACTTAAAACGGGCAGCACTAAACTTGCCTAATTTTCCTATAGTAGCACTAAACTTGCCTAATTTTCCTTTTGTGACACAAAATCACACTTAAAACGAGTTTAAGAAGGTTAATTACACTTTAAGTGTGATTCAGTGCTACAATAGGAAAATTAGGCAAGTTCAGTGCTACAATAGGAAAAAAAAAAGTTCGATGCCCAGAAAAGAAAAATGTGGCAAGTTCGATGCTTTTTCAGACAATTTGCCCTATAAGATACGTCAATGGGTATGTTAGTTTTGAAAATAAATGGTATTGTTACTTTATTATACCATATAAGAAAAGCAATGATGATAATATCCGGATTAGTATCTTGGCTTGGCAGTCACACCAACGGTGTGATTGCAGCCACGTCGGGTATTTGGATTCGTGGATTTTTTTCGGATACTCAAACTTCAGTCGCGCCTATTTATAAATCACTGGTAATATTATTCCTTACTCATTTAATTTATATAAAATTTGTGCATAAATGTGAATAATTTGGGTTATTTTCTTTTTCTTTGTGTACAACAAGCCATCGAAGATTATAGTTAGATGTTGTTGGAATTTGCGCGAAAAATCAGAGGATTTTCCAGTTACGTATATCCCGGAGCGATCTTCGAAATTAAAAAATGATTCAGCTGTGGCTCCAAAGGAAGAGAAGCTTGAAGTGGATATTTTAAATGACGAGGGGAAGTCCAGGATTGGATTGCTTTCGGACGGTAAGTTAGTGGATTACGATTATGAATCTGGTAGATTTATTTAATAATTTCATTATTATGAAGATTTTTTCTTAAGGTTGCCGTTGCAGAAGGGCGAGTTTTTGACTCAGCTATGGTTGGCCTAACCTGGTATCCATGTGACCACTGGCCACACTCGATATGTGTACCTAATAAGGTTTAAACCTGAGGCCTTATGTGAGGACATTGAGTCCGATCACTAGGCCACCTTGGTGGCGGTTATTAGGCTACAATAGTAATAGTTTGTAGTGACTTTGGCGTGTTTGGGCTTGAGTTTTGAGGGAGATTATTTGGTTATTGTGTATTCAAAACGAAGATAAATAGAAAAAGGTGTTTGGCAGACCATTTGATAAGAGTGATTATCTGCTTTTTTTAGAAAGAAGACTGAAACCAGGTTGGGATCTGATTTTCCAGGGCACCGTTTTGCAAACGCATAAACATTTATCAAAAGGCGATCCCAAACACCCCTACAATGGAATAACAAAAATGTATTTTGTATACAATGACAAAAGAAACAAAGCAGGTTACATTATGGTGAATTTAGTACTTAACTTTCTGCCCATTTATCTTTTTGGATTAGTTTTATTTCTTTTTTATACTTATTTTATTACTGGTAGGCTGGTGGGTTGGTATAAATCCATTTTCAGTAAGACTTCGAGGTACATGCTAACTGAAATAGGTTTGGTGTATTTATTGACAGGTAATCCGAGACCAAAAGAAAAGAATATTTGTAAGAAAAATGCGAGAGCAAAGAGGGGAGAACGTGATTATGAATGGAGATCTGTGGAGTCGAAGGATTCTGTTGGGCTCCAAATTATTATGAGAATCACAAAATGCGTGGATTCGCGAATGATGATTTGTGGAATGTTGAGGCTTTAGATGATATGGAGAAGTCTAGAATTGGATTGTCTTCGGACGAAAAGTTACGGGAGGATGTTTATAAGAGAGGTGTTGGATATTTTAGTGTAATTGGATTAAATTGTTTGACCAATTTCATCATAATAAGACATCATTTAGGTTTGGAGGTGCGGAATGCACACCTACTTGAATCTATTATGATCTTAGGGGCGAAGCCCCTAAGGGACGGGGGTCCGGGGGCAGCGCCCCTGGTAGCAGGGTCCAAGGGGCAGCGCCCCTGGCTGGGGTCGAGCTGCCAGGTCAGCTGGAAAATTTATCTATATATCTTTTACTATGGTAGTGTACTTTTTCTTTTTACCGAATTATACACAGGGGGTCCTGATGATTGCGTCTTAATAACAAATTTTGCGTTTGCAAAAGTTTGAAACTACGTTTTCTAAGAAAACACAGATAATCATTTTTGTCAAATGCTTTGTCAAACACTACATTTCTGATTATCTTCATTTGCAGAGGCAATAATCTGATAATCCCCTCCAAAATGCAGTCCCAAACACCCTAAAATACATTTTATATAATTGCATCAGAATGCGAGTATGTTAGTTAAAATAAAATAAAAACAATCTATATTTTTGGTCTGTTCTTATGGCCTATCGATACAGGTCTGTATATATTTCCAGAATTGGTTTACCGTACAAAGTCTGCAGTTATGGATTAACATGGTGTTTAAAAAGGCATTCATTACACAATGGTGTCTTCTTTCGAAGTTGCAATTCCAAGTTTCGATACATTGTTTACGCAGCTAACTATATTAATTTCTTTTTTTTTCCTTCTAAATCAGATCTGCCTTTTTTTTCTGGCAGGTTCAGCGGACCAGCTGCGTTTGCCGGCCTCGGAGAAAGAGACTGGCTCACAGTATGTGATAACGTCGGTTTCGTTACTGCTGTCTGTGATCCAGTTTGCTTTCTCTAAGGCCAAAACATGAACATGTTTCTTCACAGTTTAACGCGAAACAGGTATGGCAATAAAAATCAAATGCCCAGCCGCAACGCGGCGGTTACGAAGCAATCCTTGTTAAACTAATAGAGTAGCAACTTCCACCAAATAACCTAAAGATCAAAACTTTAAAACCCAAACTACGTCAAAGAGACCCCGAAATTGAGCTTCTTATTACATTTATGGATAATTATTAATATATTCGAACTCGACACTTCGAATTGCACACATGACGTATGAGAATTGATGTTAAAATAATTAATATATAAATGTTATTATTATTAATTATTTGCCACGAAATAAATACTTAACGATAGTTAATATTTAACGAGTTTTGACTATCGGTCGTTAAATGTCAACGGGATATGAAGAAAAGTTAACAAGCCAAGAGAAGGTTTTAGGAACCCTCTTTTGGGCTTGTTTTTTGCCGAAACTATATAATCCCACATTGGAAACCATAGTAATCTTGACATCTACCATAAGGCTATAAATACATCCCCATGTATTCATCCTTGGTACACTAGATTTCAATAGAAGGCCAAACTTCTTCTTTCTTCCCTCTTGTTCTTAGGTCGACAAGTAAAACCCCATGTAAGGGATTTGCGAGTGACCTTGAGCATAACAAAGGTGTTTGGTTAATCTATTGTGATCGAGAACCTAGCTTTTCACATCAAATCGCTACTAATACGTGTGTACAAGAACGAAGAGCAAACACACATGTGTTTGCATATCTTGGTGGGTCGACAAGGGTTTTGGTCGACATTCATAAACCCTAATTTATTAGGATTTAGGGTTTCTTGGTTCTTGATCTTAATTTGGGGTTTTTCATAAACCCTAATTGCATTGATTCGCAAAAGGTACGTATATACTTTTAATTCGGTTAATTAATTTACAAGTATTATACCTATTACTTCCGCTGCATGCTTTGATGTTTATGTGTTTTTCTATAAATGTGGGTGATGTGGGTAATGAGTGCGGAAGTTTTCTGGGCGACTTTGATTTGTGAGATGCGGAAGTTGTGGCGGAAAAGTTGGAAAAAGCGGATCAAAGTACGAAATATTTGTAAGTGGTGGTGGAAAAGAACCTAGATGTTCTTGTAACAAAATGGGAGCTAAGGGTGGTGATGTTTCTAGATCTTTGAAAAGTGTGTTTGGAGAAGTGGGAGGTGCTAAAAAGACTATTTCTTTTTGTTTTGGTTGTTGAGATCTTGTTGGAGTCTTAAGGAGTTCCAAAAGAGTGACTTTAGGTGGTGAGTTGATGGGTGATGAAGTTGGTGTACTTGTTGGTGATGAAGGAGGTGCTATAATGGAAGCATCTTGTGGTGAATTAGTGGTTGGTGATGAACCATTCAATGTTGGTTTTGCAAAGCAGCAAGGCCGGATGCTAATCCGTGCGGATTTCCTAGATTTTGATTGTGATCGAGAAGAGCTACATGACTTCATGGACGAAGCTCATTGTATGCTAATCACCATCCGAAATGACTAGATTGTCCTAAACTAGCACCTCACAACTCTTTTGTCTTTAACACCATTATGTGCTCTTTTCTTTTTAGACACATACCTTGCATGTCGTTGTTAGTGTAAATGATTTATTAATCTAGACCGTAAATCTGTTTTGGGCTTCTTGAATAGTTCTTGTTAAGTTTGCTAAACCTTTGTGTTATTTGTGAGCTCGATCTCATTTGATTACCTATATGTGATCTCTACATGCTCTCCTTGCAGTAAAAATCATTAGCTACCATCAATCATTTTCTCTTGATCATTTAAGTCCATCTTCATGTAAGACACTTAATAGACTGAGTAACTTAGGATATGTAAGTGCTAGACCTTGATAGAACCCAATCACCTCTTTTTTACCTCATCTGTTAGCCGGATCCCTAGACTTAAGCTAGCCGGATCCCTCTAGTGAGGGAACCGGTGGAACCGTGGAACAGTAGGTACATTACCTCTTTAGATAATCATTTCAAATTTCCTTTTTCCACACAAGCACTTTTTCAACACTTAGGATTATCATTCTCTTATATGTTTATAAATGAGTTACATTTATATGATCCTTTACGTGTTCTTTTCGTTTCATGATTTTATGTGAACGATTTATCCATTTGTATAAATGTTTTCCTTTTGTACTAACTCTTTTGGATTCTTGTAGGATGACAATGGTCGATTTCATCATCAAGTCTAGTTGTGCTCATTCGCACATTTTCTTTTATTCCTAATCTTGCATCATCCTAACCATCTTACTCTACTTTTATCACTACTCACAAAGTCATCATATCTACCACCTCTATTGAGTCATCAACCAAGTCAAAGATTCACCTTGATACCTTTCATTACCTCTACCACAACTTCCATACCTCGAAGTCATAATGATGATTTCTATCATTATCACCGTGTCCAAATGTCTAGTTCATGAACTACGTGATGAAGTATGTCTCATGTTCTACCACATTATATTCGTGTCAACCACATCCTACAAGTGTCTCACTACCACTACCATTCATGGTCACTCAACCATCCTTCACAAACATCTATGTTGTCAATAGCCAAGTGAATTTCGTAATGAAATGCGTCTCATCCCTAAGCGCATTTTTTTTCTTACATTGAACAAACCTTGCAACCTCTAAACCAACCATGATGATGCAAGTAGTAGGATTATTCTCTTGTTGACACTAATCCTTTCTTTGTAGGTTCATATATATACACTTTGATGTGTATGGGATTCTCGTCTATTTATGGACAAAGTTTTACACTAATTTTTTTTGTAGGTTCTTCTTGACGCCCTCGAGCTAGGGGGAGCTTCCGTCGAGCATTTATAAAGTGCATCATATGACTTATTCGTCCAAGGACGAATATAATTTTGCACTAACTTTTTGTTTTGTTGATTTTCATAACACACTAGGAAAACTTGACGCTCTCAATAAAGGGGAGTTTTTCGTCAAAGCAAAAAACATTGCAAATTTTGCAATAATTTCGTCTTAGCCTTCCTAAAATACTTGACGCCTTTAACAAGGGGGAGCAACCGTCAAGGGGGAGCATGCACACATTCATTCTTCAAAATTCCTTTATGTTTCAACAAAAGGGAGATTTCTTTCTCATCATATATTTTTCCTTTTTCTTTTCTTCTTAACACTAACCTTGATGTAGGTTAAGCCTCAAAAATTTGATCCATTGAGCCGTTGGCAATAATGGTTATAATTCAAAGGATCTTTCTATTTTTTTTTGTGTGATTCTCTAGGTTCCTCTTAAAGGCGAGATCACCACCTTTTGAAGACGTGCAAGCTCAAGGTCATGAGTTTCTAAGTTTCGTCATTAGTGTTTCGTGTTGAAGGTATTGGCGTGGTGTGCCAATTGGAGCAATAAGGTGTTTTCATTTTAACTTCACTAGGGATGATGCAAACTCGCCATTCTTTGGAGAAATTAAGATTAAAGGACACACCCTTTTTATTTCGACAAAAGGGGGAGAATAGTGTAAACGGAGAAGGTAATGTATAGGAAGTACGGACACAAGTAACTTTGACATTTTACCTATCTATTACGTTTACATATATTTTGTCATCATCAAAAAAGGGGAGATTGTTAGTGCAAATATTACGATATTTAATCTATACATTCTCATTTGTTTTGTTGATGACAAGCATTTAACTTGTAATACATAACGTAAAATGTATAAGGTACTTGTAATTATATTTTTTCTCAACATACTCTCAACACCTCTCGACGACTCAAGTCCTTGTATGCTACAACACAGGTTCGTACATGTTTGTTATGTTGCGTTATGATCAAACCCCCAAAAAACCATTAAAACATGTTTAGTTAAATAGTTTATGTATAACAACTAGTGTTTACATATTGGGTAAATATATACATAACTAGTATGTATTATAATGGGTAATATAAATGGGTAGAAACTTAAGTATTTGACCCATTGACCAAATACATTGAATGTAGTTGGGTAAAACCCAAAGTCCATAACCCATACCCAATGTCTAGATACATTGTACATTGGTGAGCACTCAAAACCATGGACTAGATGCATTGCATCTTGTAGATACATTGAATCTACTTGGTACCCATAACCCATGACCCATACCCAATGTCTAGATACATTGTACCCTTGGTGGGCACTCGAAACCATGGACTAGATGCATTGCATCTTGTAGATACATTGAATCTACTTGGTACCCATAACCCATAACCCATGACCCATGACCCAAAACCCATGGGTAAAAGGGAGCGTCTCACGGATCCCCAGTAATACACTGGACGGATCCGGGGAACAGTGGCTAGTTTTCTTCTATAAATAGTGAGCCATTTCTTCATTGTTCAACACACCTTTACACATAGTTTCTCTCCACCATTTCTAGGATATTTAGATCATTAGGAAACATGTAAACCACCCTCATCTCATATGATCATAATGCTTCTAACTTTCATTTGTTGTAAGCATACTCCCGAAGTGATCCTCCAAAGCAAGCTTAGAGATCTTGCATCCTTACCTACTGAAGTGATCACCCATCACAAGCATACAAGCACATGAAGATCTTTTACAACAAGCTTGGGAAACTTGTCATCTTCATTCATAGAAGACTAACTACATCATGCTTTATGTTCTTGATGTTTAGTTTAGGACTTCATATCCATTTGACACATTGTCTTGGATATTGTCTAGTATCATATTCTTGTATGTATGACTAGACTAGATGGTTTATGTGTTTGTGCCATAAAACACAAGGTTTGTTATGTTGGGTCACAAAACATAACGGGTATCATAGATGTCAAGTCACAAGGCATTAGTGAAGGGTGCCTAGAGATCGAGTCAAAGGCATTAGTGAAAGGTGCCTAAGGTGTACATTCGATATGGTGTGATTCGATGTACAAGATAGATTAGTATTGGGTCCAAGGATGGTGATATCCTTGATGGTGTTGTAATAAGGAGTGGGTCTCCTTTGGGATTAGGTGTTGTGTAGTGTTGGGTAGTAGTTCCTCCATTGTAATGGAACTAGGTACTTAGCCTAGTACCTAATAAAGGGTAGGCGACGTTGTGATAGGTGTGGTTCACCTTGGTGTAAAGAACCCGGTGGTTAGCCTAGTACCGGATAAAGGGTAGGCGACGTTGTGGTAGGTGTGGTTCACCTTGGAGTGAAAGAACCCGGTGGTTAGCCTAGTACCGAAAAACGAGTAGGCGACGTTGTGAAGGCTTCTCCTCCATAAAGAGTTGGTGTCGTGTAGTGATTACGAACTCTCGAGTAGGTGAGTCGGGGAGTGGAGTAGGGAAAGGAAGGTGTCCTTGTAGCCGAACCACTATAAATCCTCGTGTTGATTTGTCTATCCTTTTGCTTATCGCTTTACTCTTATTCTTGCATTACATTTTTTATTTTCTATGTGGTTGTTGTCTATGTTTGTGATACATACTTGGTATTTCATATAGTCACAAACTATATTTAACACTTTACATATTATGACACGGTTGATCAAGAAAAAGTAACCGGACTAATAATGGTGAAACTTGATTTATAATGAACCATTAATCTTGCGAAATCTTATGTGATATTAAGGGGTTGGCCTTACATGTCGTAATGCGTTAAATGCATCATCCTGTCGAGATTAGCAAATGCAATGGTTTATACTATATTTAATACAAAAGTTTTAAGTTTGAAACGGAAACGTATTCCCCCCCCCCCCCCCCCCTCTACGTTTTCACAAAGTAGATCCGAATATAATGTCATCTACATATATTTGAACAATAATTATATGTGACTCCTTTTTCTTAGTAAAAAGTATGTTATCAACTAACCTCATGGTGTAGTTGTGTTTGATTAAGAATGACTTGAGTCTATCATACCAAGCTTTTGGAGCTTGTTTAAGACCGTAAAGGGCTTTCTTTAGTTTGTACACATGTTTAGGTTTTTCAAAATCGATGATGCCTGGAGGTTGAGCTACATATACTTCTTCATTAATAAAACCATTTAGAAAAGCACTTTTGACATCCATTTGGTAAAGCTTAAGATCATTAGCACAAGCATAAGCAAGAAGTATTCTTATATACTCTAATCTAGTCACGGTGGCATAGGTCTCATCAAAGTCTATTCCTTCTTGTTGATTATACCCTTGGGCAACGAGTCTAGCTTTTTTCTAGACACTATACCGTTTGCATCTAACTTGTTTTTATAAACCCATTTGGTTCCTATTATGGTTTGATTACTAGGTGAAGGGACAAGTGTCCAAACATCATTAGAAACAAATTTATTTGACTCTTCTTGCATAGCCATTACCCAACTTTCATCTTTTATGGCTTCTTGTGTATTTTTAGGTTCTATGGTTGAGACAAAACAAAACAAGCTACTTTGGTTTTGAACTTGAGATCTTAAGGTTCTTTCATTTAGCTTTCCTACGACCTTATCTACTGGGTGATCTTTGGACTCTTTAATATTTATGATTTCTTCATTTAAAGGTTCTTCCTCTTCGTTTATCTTTTTCTTTATTACAATAGCTTCACTTTTAACAATCTCGTCATCGACAAGAGGTGTAGAAGGTTGGGGTGGACTTTCATCAAATTTAACGTTTAATGACTCTTCAACCTTCATTGTTTATTTATTTAATATGACGTAAGCTTTGCTATTAGGAGAGTAACATAAGAAGATACCATCGGTTGATTTAGGATCAAATTTTGCAAGGTAATCTTTAGTATTGAGTAGAAAGCATTTGCTACCAAAGACTCTAAAGTGATATAACGTAGGCTTTTTGCCTCGAAGTAACTCGTATGGAGTTTTACCTAAAATTGGTCTAATTAAGACTCGATTAAGTATGTATGTTGAGGTATCAACGGCATTGCACCAAAAATTTTGAGGTATGGATTGCTCATTTAGCATGGTGCGACTCATCTCTTGTAGGGTTCTATTCTTTCTTTCAACTACCCCATTCGATTGTGGAGTGCGAGGAGCCGAGAAGTTGTGAGTAATACTATTAGCGTCACAAAAAGCTCCAAATTGCACTTCATTATCGAATTCCCTACCATGATCCGTTCTAATAGACACTATAGGATTTCCTAGTTGTCTTTGGATTTTCTTACTTAGTATTTCACAGTAATTAAACGTTTCAGTTTTGTTCTTTAAGAATTTAGTCCATGTGTACCTAGAGTAATCATCCACTATAACCAAAGTGTAGTAGTTGCCTCCATAACTTTGGATAGCGGATGGACCAAATAAATCCATGTGTAGTAATTCTAGAAACTTAGTTATAGACACCATGTTTTTAGCTTTGTGACTAGAATGAACTTGTTTTCCTACATTACAAGCATCACAAAAGTGATGTTCATATTTTAATTTAGGTAGATCTCTTACTAGATCTTTGGATGATAGCGATTGAAGAAGTCGCATATTGGCATGACCCAATCTTCGATGCCATAAGGTCGAAGTATCATCCATAGAGGTAAGACAAAGTTTGTCTTTAGGTTCATTACCGATTTTAATGACGTAGACTCCATATTTCCTAATTCCTCTTCCTATGGTTATGCCATTTTTTAATATCTTACTACTGGTTTCGTTAAAAAGTAAGTTGCACTTTTTATCACATATTTGTCCAATACTTAAGAGATTAAAGTTTAGGTTTTCTACGTGACACACATCGTTAATGGTTAGATATTTGTTAGAAATCGTACCTTTACCGATGATTTTGCTTTTGCTATTTCCAAATACCACATTTCCTCCATTAAAGGATTCATATGTGGAGAATAAATCTTTATTGCCGGTCATGTGCCTCGTGCACCCGCTATCCTTGATCCATTCATCCGGATCTAGGTCGACCTTTAAGCACACCTAAGAAAACAATTAACTCAAAAATTTGGTCCCCATTTGTTCATGGGTCCATTAGTGTTAAACATTCCATTCATGTTAGACATGTATGGATAAGGTGAATATGCATTCCATGGTGCAAAGTTTTGAAATGGAAAACCATTTTGCATATTTGGGTTCCATCCCATTTGATGGTTACTTCTCGGGTAAACATTATTAGGTCTCCTAGATGTGTTTGGTTTTGAAAATGATGGACCTTTGTTTCTTACAAAACTTTGATTATATCTTGGGGGTGGTTGTCTAATGGTAACATGAGTTGGTTTCTTCTTATTAACAATAACAAAATCAGTTCTAGAAGAGGAAGCTATGTTTTTACCACTGTTTGCTTCAGCAGACCCACGTATCCCTGGCTGTACACTAGCTGGTTCCCTTTTTATGGGATCCGTGGGATCCGCCACAACAGTGGCCTATTTTTCTATCGCATTTACGAATTGTGTTTCTTTGTTTTCACTAGTTGACACATCAAGTTGCTGAATACCTAAACCTTTTTGGTTATTTCCAGTTTTAACACTATCTAGTATCATATCTAGAGTATTAGTACTCATTCTAGCAATCTTAGAATCTAGTTGATCAACTAGTGTTTGAAGTTGAACGCAAAGTTCACATTCGCCACTTGCTATTTTGCCCTTTTCTAAACGTTTCAATTTTGCCCTTAACTCTACGACTTCCTTATCTAAACGTTGGTTTTGATTTTTCAAAAACTTGTTTTTGTTAATTACTTTTAAGCTAATTTTGCAAAGTTTATCATATTCATTATGCAATGAGTCATCATCTAATGATGAACTACTATAGTATTCGTGACATACCTCGTCATTTGCCATGAGACAAATTTCTTCGTCCTCCTCCTCGCTCATTCCCCACAAACCGCTTACGAATGCCTTTTGATCATCCCGCTTGGGACACTTACTAATAAAGTGGTTTGGGTCCCCACATTTAAATCAAGCACGATCATCCTTTGGCTTCTCGTCCTGCTTGCTTTTCCAGAATCCTTTCTTGTCGTCATACGGTTGTTTGACGTATCTTCCCTTCCTTCTGAAGAACTTTTTAAGTCCCTTACCGCCATGGCATACTCCTCGTCATCACTATCCGAGGGTGAGTTCTCTTCATCACTTGAGACCTTCTTGGCTTTGAGGGCAAGAGATTTGTGCTTCTCTTTTACTTTTGAAGCTTCAGAATCTTTAGCAAGGATAAGCTCATAGACCTTTAAGTTTCCTATGAGTTCATCAAGCGTGAGGACCGTCAAATCTTTTGACTCTTCGATTGCTGTCACCTTAGATCTCCACTTGGATGGAAGTGCCCTTAGATATTTCCTAACATGGTTACGGCTAGAGAAAGATTCATCAAGTGCTTGTAAAGATGTAATTATAGTATTAAAGTTAGCAAAAGAGTGATCTATAGTTTCCTCATCCAATATTGAAAATTGTTCATATTGTTGAACAAATAAGTCAATTTTATTGTTTTTCACTTGTTGATTACCTTGGTGAGTTACAACTAAAAAATTCCAAATTTCTTTAGAGGTTTTGAGCATGGAGATTCTTTCGAATTCCTTTTTGGGTAAAGCATTATACAAAACCATTTTAGCTTCACTATTTTTAGAAAGCTTTTTATTAATTTCATCGGTGAGTTTATCATGAGGTATGTTAACTAAAATTCCATTTTCATCTTTTGAGGTGGCTTCAAAATTGCCTTTAACAATGATGTACCAAAGATCAATATTTTTAGACTTCACATACGTTTCGAATCTATTTTTCCAATATATAAAACCATTAGTTTCAAGTAGTGGTGGTCGTTGCATAGATTGCCCTTCCTTGTAGTTTTCAGAACCCATAGTGATCGAAAAGTTTTTAAAATACGGTTAACTTTAAAACTTTTATAGACTTAGCTCTTGATGCCAATTGTGGAAAACTAGAAGGGGGGGGGGTTGAATAGTTTTGCCGATTTTAAGTTAGTTTCTAAAAACTTTAGATTCGATGTTATGTGAAATCGTATGGTTGACGATAAAGTATAGATCTAAGAGTAATGAAAGCAAATAAAGTAAAGCAAGGGAAAGAAATGACACAACCGATTTATAGTGGTTCGGCTACAAGGACACCTTCCTTGCCCTACTCCACTCCCCGAGTCACCTACTCGAGAGTTCAAGCACTATGTCAACAAACTCCTTCAACTTGGCGGAGAATCCTACACAATGTTGCTTACACCTTTTTCTGGTACAAAGCTAAATACCGAGTCCGTAACACGGAGGACCAAACCAACACGACTATTACACAACAACTATGTGAAATATCAAGTACAAGATCTTTTCTACAGAAATCTTGTGCAGGAACAAATCAATCAAGGACCCCTTGCTTGGATGACTTGTAGTAAGCTCGTGATCTCGCCTTAGAGAAGGACCTATATGAGAATTACAATCGAATAAAGAAGAAGAACAACTCTCTAGATCAAGTGATCTTTTGTTAGAAGAGAGTAAAAGCATATGAGAGAATTAGTAAGAAGAGGGGTGAAGAGAAATGAAGAAATGCCTCTCTATTTATAGGCAAAACTTGCCACTGTTCCACGGATCCCTCCCTTAAGGGATCCGTCTAGTGTAAAGCTAGGGATCCTTGGGACGCTCTTCTTTGCCCATGGGTTTTTTGGTTATGGGTCATGGGTCATGGGTTATGGGTTGGTCCATGGGTATTTCATTAGATACAATGTATCTAATAAATGCATGGGTTATGGATATGCTCCATGGGTATTTCATTAGAAATGAAGAAATGGGTATGGGTCAATACCATGGGTTATGGATATGCTCCATGGGTTATGATTTTTACCCATCCTAATAAACTATTACAACAAATGATTTATTACAACAATTTGTATTAAATGACTATATGTAAATGCTTTACAAAAATAACATGTATCCTTATAATTTTACTTATGATAACATTATATTTGTTATCAACAAAACACAAAGAGATCGCTAAATATTAATAAACGTTTTTACGGTTTATTTGTATTAACAAGGTGTATGACAGGGGAAAAACCAAAAGAATGGCTGAAATGGTTGTCATTAGTTGAATTGTGGTACAACTCCAACTTCCATACCTCTATATTGACTACACCTTTTGAGGCAGTCTATAGTCAAGCACCACCAATTCATATTACATACATTGCTACATTGGAGGTCTGAGTAAAGTTGATGCTGTGGATAGGACTCTAGCAGCTAGAGAGCAAGCTATCCAGTTGCTTAAGTTTCATTTGGGAAGGGCTCAGAACAGGATGAAACAACAATCAGATAAAGGCAGAAATGATAGGGTGCTCAAAGAGGGTGACATGGTTTTCCTTAAGCTACAGCCTCACAGACAAGTGTCCATTAGACAAGGGAAACAAAACAAAATCTCACCTAAGTACTTTGGACCTTTTAAGGTCATTGGGAAGATAGGACAAGTGGCATATAAGCTGGAATTGCCTAATCATAGCCAAATACACAATGTATTTCATGTGTCTCAGTTAAAACCTTGTAAGGGACAGCCTCAACCCTCCCAAATTGTTGACCTTCCTAGTTGCAACCAAGAGGGAGTAATAGCAGTACAGCCTCTCGTAATTCTGGATAGAAAGATGGTTAAGAAGAGAAATGTTGTTGTGGTGTATGGGTTGATCCAATGGACTAATGGGACACAAGATGATGCAACTTGGGAAAACTTGGAAGAGTTGTATGCCAAGTTTCCAGCTTTTGATTCTCATTCTTGTGGACAAGAATGATTTGAAGAAGAGGGGATTGATAAGAGTTGTTAGTAATAAGCTCTCATTGTAAATAAGCTGGCAAGTTGGTTAAGCTTTTGGCACGTGAGGCGCAGGTGTGTTGATACACACGTGAGGTGCACGTGACATACACTCCATGGGTTAACCAACTTTCCCGCCTACTTTCCCTTTTAAATACTTGTAACTGTAATTCATTTAGTAGTGAGTTTTATGAATACAAATTCCTTCTTTGAATCTCTCTCTCTCTCTTGTAACAACTTATCAAAACATATCCTCCATTGATAATACTTTGAGCTTTCGTTGATCTTTTCTAACTCTTTGATTAACCAAGATCCTAGTAAAACACTCTTATCAATCTTAATTGGTCCTAATTGTGTCTATCATAAAGATAAAAACTTTAACATTAAAACACAATATAAAAAACACCCAAATGCTCAAAACATAAAAAATATATATAAAAAAAGGATTTTATAAGAACCTGGTAGAGGGTTATAATATCCCAAGACTTCAATATGTTTGCCATCTCTTGGAGATCTGCTATCTGCTGCCATTACTCTGTAAAATGGTTTGTTTCTGCATCCCAACCGAGCCAATCGTAGACACACCACAATTTTCTTGATTTTCTTACTGTGTGTGTGTTTTTAGTGGGTGTGAAATGAGGGGTTTAGGGTTCTGATGGGAATTTGATGGGTTGATTGGGATTTTGTCGAAATGGGTTTGGTCGGATCGGTTTGTAAAAAAAAATTCCCGAAATACGGAGTAGTTTAATTATTAGAGCAGATGGTATCATAACAGAGGTTAAAGTTTAATACACTGCTATGTCAGCGCCACATCAGCTTTACCATTTTCACCTTAACTCACCAAAAAACACCCCTTATCATAACTTAACCTTAACTCACCTTACCTCAAATAATTTCATATTCAACCCCTAAACTAAAACTAATACTTCCTTTATTAAAAAACATAACATTTAAAACACAAACTACATTAAACATTAAAGTTAAAACATGAATTACATTAAACGTTAAAGTGAAAATACGAAATTCATAGTACGATTAAAAAAAAAGAATCATCTGAAACATAACCATCCTCACTCGAAGAGAACCTAAACTCGTCATCAAAATACTTTCCTTCCATAATGTCAAACCATTTATCCCTAAAATATTGTGCATCCCTGGCTTCCTGCTCCCTACGAGCAGCTTCCTCTCGAGCCTCCTGTTCAAGCATCTCTCTGCGTACTGCCTCATCCTGCTCATGTTCTTGCTCCCAACGAGCAGCTTCCTCTAGTGCCTCCTGCTCAAGTATCTCTCTAAGTGCTGCCTCATCCTGCTCAAGTTCTTGAATATAGGCCTCAGTAAAGTCAAAGGGATTGTTTTGGAGGTCCACCGGTGGAGTGTGAAACGGTGGATTGTTTACCGGTGGAGTGTGAAACGGTTCATTTTCCAGATGGAATACCGGAAAGACATCTTATGGTGGAGTTGTATAAACTTCATCTTCTGGGTCTTGTTGTGGACTCGGGAATTGTTGGAAGAAGTCTTTGCGAGACATTGTGTGTGTGATTTATGTGTGATAAACAACTCTGGTGGAGTTGTATATATACAGGCAGATGTGAAATTTTTGAATTTTGAATTTGAATTTGGTTATCCTGCTCATATTTGAATTTTGAATTTTAAATTTGAATTTGGTTATCTTGCTCGAACTCTACCAAGGGGGTGTTTTGATTTCTTTTTTTTTAATTCAAAAGTGTAAAACAAGAAGGGGGTGAAATGATTTTTTTTTAATTTATTTATTAAAGTAGCAGCTTAACGCTGCGTTAAGGGGTTAACTTGGCCACGTAACCGCAGCCTTAAAGCAGGCTCACGGTGTGTTAACGCAGGGCAAAGGTTGGGTTTAATGCAGCATGGCGTTACCATACCGCCTGCTCTTAGGGGGTGTTTAATTCGGCTTATACACTTTTATTGCTTATTTGGGTTTGTGCTTCTGTTTTATAAGCGAAATTTTTTTAGCTTACTTTCTAATATAAATTTATTATGTCATAATAAGCTTATAAAAGTCGAAAAGTGTAAAACTAAGTCACAAGAAGTAAGCTTATCTGCTTATGAAACATAAGCTTAAAACCAAATACGTCATAACCAATAAATACCCTCCTGGTATAAAATGTGAAAATGAATGAGGTTCTACTAGATTACATGCAAAATACAATTATTTGGTTTAGAGGATTTATCGGGATCAAGTTCACTTTCAACTTGATAGATCAAGTTAGTGTTGTTGTGTGTGGGATTTGAATCAAAATAAAATAAAAGTGTCACTTTAGAGGGGCCACTTTTTTTTTCTTCCTCAAATAAACCTCAACTTGATCTATCAAGTTGAAAGTGAACTTGAAAAGATCTTGATCCGATTTAACGAAGGGTATTTTTGAATGTTTACTATGAAGTATTGAAAGTGTATGAAAACATGTGGATTAATCTTCTACAAGTATTCTTTCTTTCATCGATCAATCATATTATATAATAATAAGTATGTCGAGATTGAATAAAAATATGTGAAACCACAAATTGACCTTGGTTGTCAAGTAGGGCTCCTGTTAAATTAAAATGTCTGTCTAGATATACGATATTTGTTCGTAGATGAATAAATAATTGTTTGTTTGTGTGCTGAATAAAATATCTGAATGAAAAAATTATTGCTACACCCTTTTATTTGAAATTAGGCTAAGAAGTGGAGGGTAAGAGGGATAGGTATCGTCGAGCCATAGGGTGGCGCCAACCCACCAGCCGAAAAAACTCAACGACGCACCATACCGCCGGTGGCGCCATAGGTGTTAGGATTTAGTAAATCCAGTTATTAAAGTGTCGGTCACCTCAAGTATATGTAATCGTTAGAAAGCTCGTAGTCGTAGTTATTTAATGTTAAGTTGTATTTAGTTAAGTAACACCGTGGAGGACGGACGGGTCTTTACCCACTGTATGCCTGATCCACAGCCCGTAGGTGGCGTTTTATGTAAGACTATAAATACCCTCTACCTCCCAAGGTAGAGGGTTGGAGCTCATAATATTACTTTTACTTTCTCTCACTAAGTTCCCAAACCTCTAACTATTTCTCTCTCTAAAACCTCAAGTGATACGCCCCTTGTTGATCATGATTTGATGTGTTTGTGAAATCCAATATGTTACAAATGGTATCAAGAGTCATGGTTTGATCATCTCTCTTACATGTTCTTGGATTTCTAGTGGCTTTTTATGGTTTTTGGGTTTGAAAAAGTTTAGTGGTATTTGCATCATTTGGACCATTTCTTTTGTTAAAGTTTGGATTTTGATTGTACTTTTGTGTTTAGGATCATCATAAGTGTTTAGGTTTTGATTTGGAAGGCTTGAATCATTGTGGTTGGATTGTTTTTGGAATCTAAAGTGGCGGTTTGTGTGTTTTGCATGTTAGCGATTTGAGTCTCGGTAAAGTATTTCAAGTGAGCGATTTGTCCCTGTTTTGGAAGCGATTTGTGTCAGTTTCAAATCACTTATTTAAGCGATTTGTCCGGGTAGTGGCTGTACTTGTGCGATTTATTCGGAGTAGCGATTTGCCACTTTTAGCGATTTGCTTATTTAAGCGATTTGCATTGTTTAAGCGATTTGTCATTTCTTCAGCGACTTGCTTATTGAAGCGAGTTGTAAGTTTAAGCGACTTGTCTTAGTTAAGCGATTTGTCTTGGTTTAAGCGACTTGCTTATTGAAGCGAGTTGATGGTTTAAGCGATTTGCTTGTTGATGCGACTTGTCACTTTTGAGCGATTTGTTGTTTGTGCGATTTGTCTTGTTGAGCGATTTGTCTCTTGTCACTTAGTGCTTTTCTTCTTGATTACATTCTACGGTTTTCTCTTGATTTAGTAAAATCCCGTGAAAGAATCTATTTCCCGGTTTAATCATAGAGTTTTAAAATCCCGTGAAATCTGTAATCATGTCTACCAACATACCTACAATCATCTCTTCTGTTGCTGAGGACATTCAAGCAGCTGGTTCAGATACTCGTCCACCTATGCTTGACATAACTGACTATGACTCATGGGCTCAACGAATTAGGTTTTATTGTCTGGGAAAGGAAAATGGAGTCAAAATTCTCAAGTCAATTGATGAAGGACCTTATCAAGTTGAGACAACTAGAGACATACTCGATACTGCTGCAGATGGAACAATGATCTTTGGATTGGACAGACAAAAGACGTATGATGAGCTCAGTGATAAGGGGAAAAAGAGATTCGATGTCTGATATCGTGGCTTCAAACATTATACTTCAAGGTCTTCCAAAAGATATCTACAAGCTTATCAATCACAACACTGAAGCCAGGGCGGTTTGGGATAATGTCAAGATGCTTCTCTCGGGTTCTGAATTAACTAAGGAAGACAGAGAATCACAACCGTATGATGAATTTGAGCACTTTAAGATGAAAACATAAGAAAGTGTCTATGAATATTACGTGAGATTCCACAAGCTTGTAAATGACATGAGGAACATCAAAATGACCATGCCAAATATTCAGCTGAACTCAAAGTTTATGAACAACATGAATCCTAAATGGCACAAATTTGTCACCTCTGTGAAGCTAACCAAAGGATTGAAGAACACCAACTATGAGCAACTTTATGCCTTCCTTCTTCAGAATGAGAGACATGCTATGTTTGAACGAAGGATTCTTGAACAGTTCAAATCTAAGCAGGGAGAAACAAGTTCATCAAATGATTCTACAGCTTTTTACACCAATGTTGGAATTACCACCAAAGCTTCTCAAGTCATACCCATGGGTAATGGTAATTACAAGCTCATCCCTGATCCAACATATAAGCCTCCTGACTCAAACACACTCATGGAAAACTTCATCAATCAACTATCTCTCATGGTTAGTCAAAATATGAATTCCCTCCCACACACCAACAATAATCTCAGAACAGCATCAAATCCACACAATCAAGCTACTGTCAGAGATGGAAAGGTTATGGTGCAACCAGTTCAAGGAAGGCAGTACGAACGGGGAAGAAAAGGAGTTGGTGGAGGGTATATGGCTAATCAAAATCGTGGAAGAAATGTCAATCAAGGACAAGCAAAGCCAATCAAATGCTACAACTGTGGTGGTGAGGGACATATTGCGAGGAACTACACATCTCCAAAACGTCCACAAAATGCAGAATACTTCAGAGACAAGATGTTACTTGTGCAAGCTCAGGATAATGGAGCAGCTTTGGATGAAGAGGAGTTGTTGTTTCTTGCTGAGGGAAATGCCAAAACATATGATGCTAATGTTGATGAACAGCCAATTCAGGAAATAGGTCACAATCATCAAAATGCCTTTCAAGTAGCTGACTGTGATGCATTTGACTCTGATTTCGATGATGAACCTACAGCCCAAACAATCTTCATGGCTAGCATCTCACCTATGGTCTCTCCAAAGGTCTCTTCACCACAACAGGCTGGTCCATCCAAAGACTCAATCATTTAAGAGGTATTAAAACTATACGATGAAGTTGATGTACAAAAGATGCATAATGAAGTACAATCTTTTGAAACTTATGAATGAGATATTGATAATGAGGGTAATAGCAATATTGTCCCATATGATCAATATGTGAAGCAAAGTGAAAGTGAGATTGTATCAAGTGATGCATCTTCTGCAATCAATGATGACTATGTTATTGATGAATACATTGCATGTTCCCCTGATGATTCTGTTATCTCTGAACTGAATGCCTATAAAGAACAAGTTGCTATTTATGAACAGCGTGCTAAATTTGAGTTAACTACCCGTGAGCAGGAAATGGATGACCAAATGCGTACGATTATTAGAAAAAGTAATTTTAGAGAAGAAGTGTTAAAACAAGAGTTAAACTCCTTACAAGAAAAGCTTTCTAAAACTGTTAAGCAAAAGCAAGAGATTCAAGATAATGTTAAAGTGCTTAAACAAGAATTTAATGCTAAGGAATCAAAACTTTTGAATGACTTTTCTAATCTAAAAACTTTGAAAAAAAAACTTGAAAATAAGTTGTACGTACAAGGGAATACCATTCAGACTGCTCACATGATCACTAAGCACAGAGTTTTAAGCGATAAGCATAGCATTCCCCTTGTTGAGGAACCTAATCCCGAGGTAGTTAAAAAGGCTAGAGCTGCTCATAAGGTACTGTATGATGGTAATGAGATTCTTAAGCCTAGGCAAACACCATCATGTATTGGAAGCACGGAAGAGGATAGAAAATTAGATGATGCATCTAGGGAGAAAATGGATAAGAAGCTTATCGATCCTGCATGTAAAAAGAATAACATAACGATCAAGCCCCATGATTACACTAAGGAAAATTGGATATACCTGAACATGTTTAAGCCTCAAACTCAATTAACCCCAGAACAAATTTTCTGGAAGAAAGATATGGATAAGCAAAAAGTTAAAGAACTTGTTGAAACAAACACTCCCCTTAGGAAAATGCATGCAGCTACTGTGTATCCTCCAAATACACCAATGCATTTAGTTCCTAGATCCATTGCCACTAATAGCAAAACCTTAATCAGCCTGTATGTTGTTTATCAACTATTCGTTGATTTTGAGAAGACATGTAAGAAGAGAATCACACCTACAGGGATAACTGATGGGGAAAGGGGTTTTGAGCAAACTAAAGAATGTTATTTAACTGAGGTCATGCCTTTCTTTAAACAATTAAAAGGTCAATTTGAGAGTCTTCAAAAAGGAATAAATTCAGATATTAAAGAAATGGAAAAGGAATTTGATGCAATGATAGTTGAGGTCAATGATTATGAATAGGAACTCAAATATAATGAAGTTGAAAGGAAGAACTTGCATATCTTAAATGAGAATTTGATTTCGAGTTGTGTTGCTCAAGATGTGTTTTATACTGTGACTAAGTACTCTACTACTGCTTCTCGATTTCATGAATTATCTGTAGCGTTGAAAGTTTCCCATGATCGTGTCATTGAGCTTGAAAACAAAAACTCATAACTAAATGAGAAATTTGATCAGGATGATCACGATAATTTGGTAAAACATCTTTCTAAACTAGAAGTTGAACATTTTGATTTGCAACTAAAATATCAACATCTTAAAGAAAATGTCAAAACCTCAAACATCAAGACATCCTCAAATGTTCCAGAGTTTGATGCAGTTTTTCAGATAAACAAACGTGACGAACATATTCAAGCTCATTGTAACACGATCAGAAAGTTGAAAGCCCAAATTTCACAATTAAAGGCTGAAAAGAACAATGTGACTGGCTCCCAAATGCCTCCTCCTTTAGATTCTCAGTGTTCTCAAACTTTTCATCTTCAAAACTTGGTTAATGTTTTACAAAAAGAAAATGAGAGTTTTCTAGAAGAAAATGAAAAAGTTAAACGACACTTTAAAGAGTTATATGATTCAATGAAAGTCACTCGTGACAAGAACAACGAAAAAATAACGTCTTTACAAAAGGAAATTGAGAATCTGAGGAGTCAGGAAAAAGGGAAAATGCCACTTGTCTTTAATGAGAATGTTGCATCAAAGTCATCTGCAGACTGCAAATATACTGTGACTTTTAAATACATTCCTCCTCATCTTAGAAATAACGTACTTGTGTTTCATAACTATCTCGCTCACCTTAAGGATAGTCTAGAATGTCTCCGTGTGATTGTAGAAGAGGATTTCATAAATAAGCCACTTGATAGAGAAATTAGGTTTGCTTGCATTCAGGCCAAACGATCTCAGGAGCTGCTAGAATGTTTAAGAGCAACATGTCCTAAATCCTTAGGTGCGAAAGATAAAGCTGTGATGCCTTGTTCTATGCCTAGTGCCAAGTATGTAACCCATTCTATGCCCAGTATTAAGAAAGTGAACTCTAAAGTGCCTTCAAGTAGTTCAGATCCCTGCACGTCTAGTTCAGGAATGCAAAAAGTAGACCAATCAACTAATGTTCCCATAATTCCCTCTACAGGAGTAATCAGTGACATAAAAGCAAGCGGGTCAAAGCCTCCAGGCAATACCAAGCAAGATAGAACCTAGCAAGCTAAGAATGTGCATTGGAAGAAAGTAGAAGACCACCCTAGGAACATTAAGTTTGAGTTGAATAAAACGAATCGTGTTGATTCTAGTATTAGCCATAAGCGTACTGTAATTAATTCGAATTCTGCTACTATCTGCAAACCATGTAATGATGACTGCTTGATTTCTGTTACTAATCATGAATGTGGTGTGAATGATTTGATTAATGCTGTCAAATGCCCAGTTAAAACTGTTAATGTTAAGAATCATGCTAAGAAGGCTAGAAAGCAATGGCGGAAGAAGGTTAGAAAACATTGGAAACCCACAGGAAGGAAATTTAGTAACATAGGTTATCAGTGGATACCTACTGGCCGCAAATTCAATCTTAATGAGATGTGCCCTAAATTATCTAGATCAATGCCCATTAGAAAATGGATACCTACTGGTAGAACTATTCCTTTAAGAAGTGAACAAACTTTGAATAGGTCAAATACAGACACTAGCACTGCATCTATTCCTGATGATTCCATTGTTTCTACTTCCGATGTGGGTGGTCCAATCACTGTTACTAACCAAATGGAACCCATTCTTGCATGGGGATCCCAATTATCCAGTTATCCATTCTTGTCTGTGTTCAACTGCAGATCTTTTAAATCGTTCTGTGGTACCTGGACCCAGGCTGTTCCAAGCATATGACTGGAGATCGCTCGTGGCTCATGAACTTCGTGAGTAAATTCATCAGGACTGTTAGATTCGGGAACGACCATTTTGGAGCAATTATGGGTTATGGATACTATGTTGTTGGCAAAAGTGTAATCTCCAGGGTATATTATGTTGAAGGTCTTGGTCATAACTTGTTTTCTGTTGGTCAATTCTGTGATTTCGATCTTGAAGTGGCTTTTAGAAAACATACTTGTTTCGTTAGAGAACTGGATGGTGTGGAATTGTTAAGAGGAACTCGTGGTTCAAATCTATACACCATCTCTATCGAAGCCATGATGAAGTCTTCTCCAATCTGCTTGTTGTCAAAGGCTTCAAAAACAAAGTCATGGTTATGGCATCGTCGTCTCAATCACTTGAACTTCGGCACCATTAATAAACTTTCCAGAAAGGATCTTGTAAGAGGCTTACCCAGATTAAAGTATGAAAAAGATCATCTTTGTTCAGCATGCCAACTGGGAAAAAGCAAGAAATATGCCCACAAACCCAAACCCACAAACTCAGTAATGGAAGTTCTTCATACCCTTCACATGGATTTATGTGGACCAATGAGAGTGCAAACGATAAATGGGAAGAAATATATTTTAGTCGTTGTTGATGACTACTCTCGATTTACTTGGGTAAAGTTTTTGAGTGCAAACGATAAACGGTTAGAATTGTTCGAACAGACAATGGCACAGAGTTTGAGACTTAAGTCAATTTTATGAAAGTGTTGGAATCAGTCATCAAAGAAGTGTTCCACGAACTCCTCAATAGAACGGTGTAGTTGAAAGACGAAATCGAACTCTTGTGGAAGCCACAAGAACAATGCTGATTTCTTCAAAGGTTCCAATGTTTCTCTGGGCTGAAGCCATTGCCACTGCTTGCTACACCCAAAATCGTTCTCTCATACACACATCTCATGGAAAAATTCCATATGAACTTGTCCATAAACGAAAACTTGATCTCTCCTATATTCGTGTGTTTGGTGCGTTGTGCTATCCAACGAATGATGGTCAAGATTTAGGTAAATTAAGAGCTAAGGCGGACATTGGAGTTTTTGTAGGTTATGCATCAAATAAGAAGGGTTACCGAATCTACAACAAAAGAACTCGAGATAACATGGAAACTATTCACGTCACGTTCGATGAGCTATCCGGGCAAATGGCTCCAGGACAATCCAGTTCTGGACCCGCATCTCAACCTTCATCAAGTAGTCCTATCAGTTCTACTCTTGTTCTAAATCCCACACCAGCAACTCCTTATGTACCTCCGCCAGAAGATGATTTGAAGAAATTGTTTGATCCAATGTTTGATGAACACTATGAGCCAAGTGCTAATGATCTGTCAACTCCATCAACAGAGGATGTTCCTATCCCTGTCAACGAAGTTAACCCTTCAGTTTCTATGTCATTAAGTCAAGAAGCGCCTACTGCTGATCACCCTGTCTCATCAAAAAATCATCAATCATCGAGTGTACATCATGGAATTGTGTCTGGAAACTATGATGGAGATAATCCCTTTGCTACTCCTGAAGATGCTCCCTTTGAAAACATATTTGCTCCTGAATCATCATCAGAACCATCTTCATCAGGAGAAATCGACTCTGCTACTTCAGTTCCTCAACAACAACCACACAAACACCTTAGAAAATTGACACATGATCATCCATTGGACAACATCATTGGAAATCCCTCTCGTCCAGTATCCACTCGTAAACAACTTGCAACTGATGCCTTATGGTGCTTCTTCAACTCTGTACTATCCAAGATCGAACCAAAAGACATTAAAACTGCCATGAATGAAGACAGCTGGTTCAATGCCATGCAAGAAGAAATTCATGAGTTTGATCGACTAGATGTATGGGAATTAGTACCTGCTTCTGACTGTGCTATGATCATTACTCTAAAGTGGATCTTCAAAGTAAAACTTGATGAGCATGGTGATGTTTTAAAGAACAAGGCTCGATTGGTTGCAAAAGGATACCGTTAAGAGGAGGGTATTAACTTTGAAGAATCATTTGCTCCAGTTGCTCGTATCGAGGCAATCAGAATATTCTTGGCTAATGTTGCAAGTAAGAACATGGTAGTATATCAGATGGATGTAAAGACGACTTTTCTTAACGGAGATCTTAAAGAAGTCGTATACGTCAGCCAACCTGAAGATTTTGTGAATCCAGAGCATCCTACTCATGTCTATCGCTTGAAGAAGGCTCTTTACGGTTTGAAGCAAGCTCCAAGGGCATGGTATGATACGCTATCAAAGTTTCTTCTATCTACTGGATTCAGCAAAGGAGCAGTTGATCCGACATTGTTCACCAGAAAGTCAGGCAAACATTTAATTCACGTTCAAATTTATTTTGATGATATTATTTTTGCCTCGACTGGCCCCAATGAATGTGACCGTTTTTCTATGGAGATGGGCTCCAAATTTCAAATGTCAATGATGGGACAAATGTCATTTTTCTTGGGATTACAAATTTCACAAAGTCCCGGAGGCATTTTTATAAATCAATCTAAATATGCAAATGAGATTTTAAAGAAATTTGGATTTGATTCTTGTGACCCTGTTGACACTCCCATGATAGAGCGTAATAAACTGGATGAGGACCACTCAGGGATCATGGTAGACCAAACAAAATATCATAGTATGATTGGATCCCTGATGTACCTCACAGCCAATAGACCAGACATTCTGTTCGCTGTTTGCATGTGTGCTAGATACCACGCTAAGCCTACCAAAAAGCACCTTGAAGCGGTTAAACGGGTCTTTCGGTATCTCCAAGGAACCATCAATATGGGACTTTGGTACCCAAAGGACACCAGTATGTCACTAACAGCCTATGCAGATGCTGATCATGCAGGATGTCAAGATACACGTCGAAGTACGTCTGGAGGTGCTCAGTTTTTGGGTGATAAGCTTGTGAGCTGGTCTTCTAAGAAACAAATGAGTACTTCGATATCCTCCACAGAGGATGAATACATAGCCATGTCATTTTGTTGTGCTCAAATCCTATGGATGAGATCCCAGTTATCTGACTATGGCTTTGAATTCAACAAAATCCCTCTGTATTGTGATAACAAAAGTGCCATACTTTATCTTATTTTTCCAAATCTATTGCTCTGATTCTATAAACAAATATTTGCTATCTAATGAAAACTAATAGCTTTGAAAAATAACTCTGACTCAATTTTTGAAAATCATCTGGACTTAACATTTGTCAAAATCTCTATCTCTCAATCAACAACTTATGTCATTGATTGAGAGGGAGAATGATTTCAATCACATCAAAAGGTTATTTGTCATACAATTGTTTTCAAAAGATACTAATGCATGTTTAATATTTGGAGTTTAAAGTCTCAGATTTGATCCTTATCGGTGAAATGTTTTCATAAGCAAGTCACAATTCTCCTCAAAAGCTTTCAAAATTAATTTAAATCTCCAGAGATCACAAATCTCAAATGATTTGAAAATTGTGATCGGGGGAGAATTTGTGATTTAAATTGGATTTAAACTCATAATTCGATAAATGGTTTTATAATGATTTACAAGCTCTCCTCCCCACATGTGCCAAACGATTTCAAATTTTCCATGCACATGTTGAGGGGGAGCATCTATGTCAAACCAAAAGGATTGAAACGTGATTGATTTGTTTCAATGTGCAGATTTTCCCTAATATGTGCAAAACACTTTCAAATCTCTATGCACATATTGAGGGGGAGCAAGTTTTTGAAAACCACATCCTTTCCAAAAATACCTTTAACAAAGTATGAAAAATACTAATTTTGATCAGGAAAGTGATGTTGATATCTTTTAGAAAATGGTAATCAAAGAAGTGAATCCTTCCTCTTGCCTCTGTGTGCCAAAACGATTTCAAATTCATGATGTGTTGAACACAAAGACCTTGATAGATCTTTAAGCACTCGGAGATCGTTAGTGTTGCCAATGTAATCACAAGCAAACTAATAGAAGATCTCTACAACTTGGTATTGTAGCGGAAAATAAATACAAGTTATAATAACTAAGAACGCTTTTGATCCTCTATGGATCTTTGATTATTGAAACTCTATGTTTCAGATATTTTACAAGACTTGAACGACTTTCGAGAAACTTCTCTATTACAAACTATAATGGTTCCTTATATAGGCAAGAAACCCTAAAATGAGCGTTTACAATGTACGCTCCTAATACTAACATAGACCAAGCATGCATCTAGACAAGCATGCAACTAATCATATTGTTTTGTTCATCATATTGTTTATTCTGATTAAGCTCTACATAATACGGCGCCAACCTATCTTTAATACGGCGCTGACTTTTACTCTATACTGAGCTTATCTCTCCTACGTGGTCCGCACTTTCAGCAGCAACACAATATCTGCTTTAGCACTTCTGCTGAAGTATAACTTCAGCAAAATCCATTCTTCTTCGCGTAATCTTCGGCAGAATCTTCGCAGAATCAGAGTTTACCTTAATTCCCAACAATCCTCCCCTAAACTGGAATTTGACAAGGTTAAGTTCCAGTTTCCTTGATAGATCTGTAAAATTGTTGAGGATTGTGTTCGAATATCAGCAACAAAGATTAACAAGAGGAACATCTCTATGATGATTGAACTGTGATACGCCAGATCTTTGCAAAGAACATATGACATCATGTACATCAAAACATATAAGTTTCGACTATTCTCATCACTTCCGGTGTGTTAACTCCTCGTGAGAGGTGAATCATTGAAATTAATGGGTTTGATGTCTCTTTACCAATAGCCATTACTACTGAGTAGCCACATGTTTGAGTTCGAAAACTATGGTACATTGATAACCATCTGATTTATTGGCAAACCAAAGAACCATATCAACGGGTTTGACTTGTCTTTACCTGTAGCCGTTTGCTCAGGACTAGTCAATTCTTAGTATTGGTAAATTGAGCACCAAATATGGAGTCAGTTGCCTTTACCACATGCCATATACATGTGGGCTAGCCAATTCTTGGATTCCAAAAAGGAATAGACCATGGTGAATTGATGACCATACAACTCTCAGCAGTGAAGCATGGGTGGTTGCATACCCTATGATTTTGAGCAAATCACTACAGCTATCAACAGATTTGTTGTGTCTTTACCAAAGTTGTACCCTTTGGACTAGTCAACTCTTTGACATACACAAGGTACATCCGGTGAGTTAAAAACCATCAGTAATTGTACAACAACCAAACCTGCAAAAAAGTTAGTTTTTTTTTTTTTAACTAAGAATAACAAATTATAAAGACTGAAAGTACTAAGTAATAAGTTGAAAAAGAAAATTAAAAAGTTAATTTATATTAAATAAACGCTATCACTATATTTAAAAAGATGTGTTTGTGATTTTTTTTTTTTTTTTTTTTTTATGAAACTATTTTACTTCTTAAAAAAATGAGACAAAAAAAGACAAATAACATAGATAATGTAAACCAAAAGTAACAAAACAAAGTAGTGCAGAGAGTACCAAGTGTCCTGATATGGATGAAGAATAGGCCTATTGCAGTTGTTGGAGTTGAGTTTTGATCAATCCCACCAGTGTTAAAGCAGACTGTCTTTCATTTCCCACAGGATCTGGAGGAATTTCCAACTTCTGACTCAGCATCTTTTCCATAAGTCTTTTAGGAAAAGGATACTTTCTTTCGCACAACATGCATACAGTGATTCCACCCTTAGTCTCAAGCACATGCACACGAGGGAGAGGATAGAATCTCCAGGATGTAAGCTTCCACCGATGTGAGTTTTCCCAAATGGAAGATGCTTTGCTATTGGGAATGTGGGAGTTTAACAGAACTTGAAGATCTCCTGGTAAGAACATCCCAGAACCTTGTGGTTCCTTGTTGCAATAATAGGTGGTAACTTGGGTGAACAGAGAAAGTAAGTCCGCCTGTCTACCAAGTGTAGAATTTCCTTTAGAAAGGTGAATTCCATTGAAGTGGAGTCCCTTCGAAGAAGAACATTCATCTCATCATACTTTAGTTTCCACTCTAACACCTCATCTGAATTTCCATCAGAAAATCAGTGAGACCCTTCTATAATGAAAGTGGAGTCATCGCCTTCAAGATCCAAATGAGATCGTTTGGCCATACTCTTCTTCCTCCTCCCAGGCTGATAGATATCCCTAGAGTGAGCATTTTCATCTTGTGCATTTGTAGTAGGGCTTGAACCGGTAGATTGAGACTTGGTTGGAGCGCGAAGTGCATTCATCATGTGGAATATCTTTATAGCCCTCTCTGCTTTTAGTTTCGTGAGATCGCCTTCCTTTACTTCAGAATCTTCCAGTGTGACAACAGGTTCCACTGAGGGAGAGGGAGTTGATGCTTCGTGTGCTTCGGAGAAATGGAAGATGGTTCAGCAGATTGACCCTTGACAATAGAGGAAGCAACTTCAGAAGTTGCTTCAGCAGGAATGACTGGAGAGGATTCCTTGGTTGGAGCATCATCAGCCTTGAGTCTTTTGGCTTCTGGAGCAGCTTCATTCTCTAAAATCCTTTTTAAGTTGGTAGAAGGTGCTGAGGATGATGATCTTTCCTTCATGATTTGGTTATATTTGCGATACAGGACATGATCAGGAAAAGCCTTGACTTGTTTCATTGTTAACCCAAAGTTGTACATTGAGCATTGGTTCTTCACCACCCTTCTTATTTCATCTTTAGTAGGGGGTTTGTCTTTGGCCTTCTGAGCTTGGATGGCCCTCTTTTGTGCAATTGCTTCTTGCCTCCTTTGTCTTCCCTGAGCCATCATTCGCTCCACATAATTATCACCGAGGAAATCACCACCTAGTATACTTTGAGCTAGAGAAGGTCTTGAAATGACTTGCTGAGTTAGAACATCCCAGTGTTCAGCAGCATCCTGAACCCTCAGTTCATCGAGTTCTTTTCTTCTCTCAAGAGTTAAAGATGAAAATTCCTCTGTTTCAAGTTGTTTAGCCAATGCTACACTTTCCTTTGACTTCTCAAACTCAGCCAATCTACTTGCTTGACCTAGTCTTTCCACCTCACTCACCGTGTCGGACCAAGCTCATCTTCTGTGATGACATTTTTCCCTTTATCATCAGGCGTCTTGGCACACTCTTCTTTAGTTAAATCAATGACAGGTACCTCTGTAGTAGTACCTAGGTCAACATGTTGATGCTGATCATCAACTGGAGTGGTCATAGCAGCAATGTCGCATCTGTGATCCGCCGGGGGAAAGGTCTGTTGGTTCTTGAACTGATGCATTGATTAGGATCTCAAGATACATCCTCCATAAGTACATCACAGATGCATCCTTATCAACCCTGTGTTCCTTTGAAGCTTCGTAAGAAACCTTATGAAAATAAGATCTCTTCCTTCTTTGTAAAGGACGGTGCTCCTTCTTCTTTGAGGAAGTGGCGGCTAATGATAAAGGATCATTGAGAGAAACAGCAGCCAACATGTCCAGAGACTCAAAATGAGGACCTTCTTGTTCTTCATCAGAGGAAACCACAAGTTTCCTTTTGGAGGCCCCTTTTAGTTTGTGCTCTAAGACCTTGACCTGATTTCGCAGTTCTTCAATCTTACCCCCAAGAGAAGACTTGGTCTCTTCAAGCTCCTTTTTCAGACTATTAACCTCTGCAAAGATACCTGTTGATAAGAGCATACACAGATGAGAGTGTAATGGGGTCCTCAACTCCACCAGCAGATTGCTCTGTGGTAAGGGGAGCCTCATTGGACCTTTCGTAAATAACCTGGTCATGCTCAATGTGAGGAAGATCTTCATCGAGAGGATTCCTCACAGGACTTGGTGTGGGTGGTCTATTGAGATCTGACTCAACATGAGTAGCTAGAGTGGGTGGAGGACTGGGACATGGTGGTTGGACTGGAGCAACATGAGTTGCTTCAACAGTTGAAGATGGGCCCTCATCAATGTGAACCAATGGATTACCATCAGTAGCAACAGGTGAGGAAGGAGGATTATGAGCCACATTCTCCTCATCAGCAGCCTCATTACCTTGGGGCAACATGGCTGCTAGCATGGGATGATGTTCCCCGAAGTGGGTTTTCATTGTAGCAAACAATTTAGCAGTTAAAGTACCTATGGGATAGAAAGATTGGGCCTGGGTAGAGGTGTCTAAAATCATTTGAAGAAACCTAGGGTACATTAAAAATTTTCCCTTTGTCTTTTGAATATTTTCAACCAAGTTTTCAAAAATATACTTAGAAAAATTGAAAGTTACCCCTTGTGAAAGATACACAATACCATAGCCCGGCCGTGTAGAGAACTGGTCCCATCCTCCGCCTTGTTGCTCATGCATTGGAGCAGTGTGTGAACCAGAACCTCCATTTTGGGCGTGAGTTCCTTCTTTAGCCACATATCTGTTCTTGTTCCTCGATACCCCATAGCCCTTAGCCCATTAAGCACATCTTCCTGATTAGAGTGAAATACTCCTTCAAAGATCTTCCAGGTGAAGCTTCCTCCTGATCAGGTCCTCGGTCACAATGTACTATGTTTCATCAATCACGCCCTAATCTCTGCCTCGCCCTCTTCTCAGCAGTTTCCCAAAATTGAGTGATCAGTGACTCATATATCTCATTTGGAGAATGATTTAGAGCATAATAAATTTTGGACCTTTTCAGAAATTCCACCATTGGTTCGTATAATTCATATCCCTTGCCATTTCCTTAAATGCAACTTTGTTGTGATCATGTTTAAATTCAAGAGCCATGAGGAATATGAGTGTTTAGGATTATGATTCTTGAAATGGTGAGTGTTTGTGAAAGTGGAATGAGAGGGAATTGGTTTGTTCTGAAGCGAGTAATGGTGGATGAAGTGTTTTTGCCCAAATTATAGTCAAAGAAAAATGGACCATTTGGTTGACCTTTGCTGATGTGTATTGCATCTTTGACCCAACCCAAAATAACACTTCGGCAGAAACACATGATCAATCACTGAAGCTATAGCTTCAGCAGAATGCATCAAAGATAAGAATATCTTCGGTAAGTTTCTAGAATTACTGTGCCACCCACTTGCATTAAACTCATTGAACCTCGAACCCGTCTATAAAATGATCCCAATGTAACTCTTCTCTTCATCAAGATCCTCAAATAATTACCACAAACCCTAGAAGCCAAAATAACCCCAATCAACTAAATTGCACCATGAATACCAGACCTGAGATCATAGATCTCACTTCCTCATCTTCATCATCCTCTTCATCATCATCAAGTGGTGAATCAAACCCATGGTTGTATTACTTTCCTCAACCCTATCCACGACCAAATAAATCGCCCTTTCTCCCTTCTTCAGAGGATGACAGTGTAGTGAATCCAAGTGAATCTGCTGATGATTCTGATGACTCCTATAAGGAGGGAACTTCTTACTCCCAACCTCCAGCACCTTGGTCTCCACAAAGACCTCGTGCCAAGAATCCGCCACTCCCCAAAGATAGAGAGGTGGTTCTTGGTCTCACTGCGCCATCTTTTGGTGCATGAACACACATCGTAGAGAAGAAGGGCTTAAGGAGGGTGGATCGATTGCATTTTGGTTGAAATGAATAGATGAAGCACACATGACACGTTATTTTTCTCCGTCATCCTGCGTGGTCATCGTCATCATCAATCGTTTGCATCAATCCATCCTCCCATTTTGGTCCTTAGCATCTTCGTCGTGCTGGTCATGCATATCCAACCATCTAGAAAGACGGAATGGATGGTTATGCAAGACCCACGAAAGCAAAGCCAGCATCTAATGCATATCCAACATTCACTTAGATTTCGGAATGAAGGATATACACTAGATTAGGATTAGCTTAAGTGTACAGCTCGTCTCTTGAAGATGCATATGCAAAGAGGTTGACTTTATGTAAGTCGTAATCAGAACTCTTGAATGAATGAATGAACAATTTGACTTCAATTTCTTTTCTTCAGAATTATTACTTCAGTGGAATCAAATTGTTTTCTTCAAGACTTTTGATATCAGAAGAAACTAGCAACACTCTTTTAGCTAACTTGACCATGTACTAATGAACCACACTTGATGAATTTGATCTTGATCATGGGATATACAAACTGCAATACAAAAGAAAGGAATAGACAAAATGCAACATGCATAACCGCAAAAACAGACACAAAACACACAAACTAGAGAAATATTAGAAGTTAGTGTTAGAATACAAACTAATATACAAAAATAATGCAGAGTTTGCACAAAATCCTCCCTTGAGGCATATGCCTCCCCGAGGCCTATGCCTCCCTCAAACTATGCAGTCAAGGGTTTAACATTCCAATATTGACCACGAGGTGTTGAAACCTTGGTCCATCAAACGCTTTTGTTAACAAGTCTGCCACGTGAAATTGTTGCATTTCTTCTTGCATTGCTTCGAGCCAGCTTGAATCGTTGAGAGCTTGAGAAACACTAGTTGGTTCCACTTGAGAGAGAAAACAAGCAAACAGACAATGCTTGAGGTCTGTGTGATTGTCTCTTTGCTGGTTGGAGACATAAGAGAGAAAAGCAATCTGTCCAAACTGAGGACTGGTGATAGCCCTTCTAGTTCTAACAGGTGCCAGAAGATCATCTATGATGTTGGATTGAGGATGAGCAATGTTGATCCGCTGAGTAGTGGTGGGGTTGACTTCAATGGATGAGTCAAGATTAGTAATGGTTGGCTCAAATTCAAAGATCATACGAGGGTGAGGTGAAGATGCCAGCTTTGGGTTGATGATTTCCAAGATCTGAAGGTTTTGGAAAGCGTGTATAGGGTTCACCAAAGTCTGAAGATACTTGAGAAGGAACAACATAGCCTTCAGCAGATTTGGGGAAGGTAGGTGTGACAGAATCAACTTCAGCAGAAACATGGTTTCCACCGACTCCTTCATTAGCAACCTCTCCATTCAGTTTCTCTGCTTCAAGCTTAGCTGCAAATTCTTGAGTCCTGGATCCGAGCAAGGTCCTCAAAGATAATGAGAGTCATCTTCATCACTCGAATCAGCAGTATCCTTGGAGGTGGTACCCGCAATATTGTTAGGGGAGAAAGAAGGTACAAGTATGGGTTGCTCATCATCTTCAAACTCATTTTTAGAGCCATCATCTAGGGGACCTGCATTGTTAGTTGGAGACACTTGAGGACCTCGCATTTTGGTTAGCCGATGTCCGTGGTAACCCGTGATAATCAGCTAAGTAGTCAAGATCAAAGGACCATGAATGACCTTGTCCTTGAACATTATGCTTGTCTTCCAAAAATCTCGTGTTCAACGCCTCCTCTATTTTCTTGGCTTGCAAGTTGTACACCCTGTATGCCTTACTATGAGCTGAATATCCCACAATATAACCATCATCAGCCTTCTCATCAAACTTTCCCAATGGATCACTTGTGTTCAGAATGGTCACTTGACAACCAAAAGGTTTTAGGTAGTGAATGACATGAACCTTCCCAAAGAGAAGTTCATATGGGGTTTTGAGTTGTGGTCTAGTAATGGACACCCTATTTAGCACATAGCAAGCAGTGCCAACAGCTTCAAATCCAGAACATAGTGGGCGTTTAGAGTCTGCAAGCATGGATCTAGCGCCTCTATTAAGGTCCTATTCTTTCTTTCAGCCACCCCATTTTGTTGTGGGGTTCTTGGATTACTATAGTCCCTTTTTATGCCTTTTGACCCACTGAGTTCTATAAGAAAGATTTTTAAACTCTGTCCCATTATCACAACCAATACCTTTGACCTTTTTGTTCAACCGATTTTCAACAAGAGTGATGAATTCAGTCAAGACTTGAGATGTATCATCTTTGGTTCGAAAGAAAACCCAACAAAACCTGCTATAGCCATCGCTGATCACCAAACGAAGTACTTATGATCAATGCTTCGACTTGAGTTGGACCAAACAGATCCATGTGAAGCAACCAAGAGGTTCAAGAATGATGCTCATAGCATTGATAGCTTTGTAAGAGGCTCTGTGTTGTTTTCCTTTATTGCAAGCGACACAATTATGATCATTGGTAAAAACTTTGGTGGGAAGACCTTCAACAAGACTCATTTTAGAGAGTTTGTTAATGGTCTTGAAATTCACATGCGCCATCCTCCTATGCCATTTTGTGGATTCATCACGTGATGCTTTAGCCACCAAACATGTGAGGTCACCATCAGGTTGAACTTCATTAAGGTTGAATGTGTATAAGTTGTGAGTGCGAGGAACTTTCAGTAGAATTGAAGTTTCTTCTGGGAGTTTGAAGTCTTTAGACAAAGACAAGACATTCATTCTCTGTGAAGAGGACTTTGTTCTTAGTGTCACAGATTTGTGAAATAGAGAACAAGTTGAAATGTCAGTTCCTTAACATAGTACACATTATCAAAATCTAGATGAGGTGTCTTTATGGTGCCTTTCCCTGTGATATTACCATCACTTCCTCCAAAAGTCACATTGCCTCCTCCTTCTATAGGGACAAAATTGTGCATCATATCCCTGTTCCCACATGCTTCGAACAACCACTATCAACAATACCAATATTCTTATGCTTAAGGGGATGATCCTACAAACAACAATAAAATATATACATACAGTTAGTATACAACGGAGGTTCAAGTCATTAATGACTTGAACCGCCTTGTGGATCACAGTGTTTAGGACAAGAGTATTTAGAGGATCCACCATTGTTCTTGGTCCTCCATTGATAATTGGGTCCCTTGTTAGTCCAAGAACAACCTGCTGAGGGCTTCACAGCAGTGCTCCCATATCCCATCCCCGCATACATAGAGTCAACATATGTAGGCCAATAACCATGTTTAAAGTATGGGCTAGTTGATTGCACATAAGGTCTGGGATCGAACCTCTCCAATGAGAGTCAGATAGCCGCTTGTGGGACATAAGGTGGAATATTAGCAACATTGGTCCATTTAGATTTGTGTTTCTGGTGAGTAGCACATGCACCCAATCTTTGCTCATAAAAATCACAATCCTTAATCAAATGAAATTTACTTCCACATACAAAACATGTCTTCTTCTTGGAAGATTTATTCAAATAGGGAGATGTTTGATTACATGAAGAAGTACTTAAATTAGAAACATTCAAGGAATTGTTTTTAACAGACTGATTATTCAAAGAGTTAAAAGACAAGTCTTCGAAGAAACTGCCTTGGAAGTTGATTCCTCAGCAACTTCCTTAGAAGACTTGTAAGTAGACTGGGGTGCAGGCTTGGGTGTGGGCTCAGGCTTGGAAAGGTCAGACTTCTCATTTGAATCACAGCTTTCATAGGGAGTAGACCCTTGATCCGATGAATTGTCACTGTCAGAGCAAGAGACAAAGTCATTAGATGAGGTATCGGGGTCTAGCAAGTCTTTTGACTTTTTGCCATATAGATGATGTGATCCATCAAAGTCAACAGTGATGGACAGGTCTGTGGGCATAAATTCACCTCTAATAGGTCCAGGGACAGCATGCATATTACCCTCTTTTACAAAGTTAGCTAACCCTGCTGGTGTGGATTTACGACCATCATACCTAGCTTCTACTCCTACATATTTTTGAAAGCCTAATCCTAAGCCAGAGGTTACAGATTGACTGTTATATAGTTCTCTAGCTAGATTATCACCTGAAATTAACCATTGTTTATTCCTAGCTATTTCCTCAGCTACCTTTACTTTAAGCTCTAGGTTTTCAGCACACGCTTCATCCTTAGCTTTCTCAGACAGTTTTGAATAATTATTAGCAACTTCAAGATCAAACTGTAACACCTTTATCTTTTCTTCATAAGCTATTTGATTCTTTTGAAACCATACCTTTTGTCTTTCTACTGTTTTTAATGCTAGTTTATGAGCTTCATTTTCAACATAGCATTCATCAAACTTAGGTTTCATAGCATCATACTCTTCTTTAAGTTCATTGTATCTTAGACTACAACCAAATATACAGTTGTGTACCTGAGATAGTCCCAACAAGGCAAACTGATCATGCCTTTCATCCGAAGTACACCTTGCCAGCAATCCAAGCTTATCAGAATCATGAGCTTCCTCATTCACAGGTTCATGTGCAGTCCAGTTGACATGTTCATCCATGGTGAGGAGAGCTGCTGAAGCTCCAGCTTCTGCTGTTTCTGCGATAGGAAAGGTAGTTTGCTCCATCTCCACTTTTCTTGTCTTTGCATTCCCTTGAGAAATGCCCCATTTGGTGGCAAGTGAAACACTTGACTTTTCTCCTATCAAAGCGAGCTGGTTCCTTTCCCTTGAAAGCAAACTTCCTTCCAGACTTCTCTTCAAACCTTTTGATGTCCACTGACAGTAATGCCACCTGCATTTTCCGTTTCATCTCCTCCATTTCAAGTGGGTCCAACTGATCAAAGTCTTCATATGCAAGATACTGCTGAGTATCATAGTCAGCAACAAATGAATGAAGAACATCCTCCATCACACTACTAGTCTTAGATTGAGAAGATGGTGGCGTGGAACGAGTGTTATGTGGTGGAGTGGGAGAGCAGGATGATGGAAAGTAGTTGGAACTAGGAGATGATGGAAAATAGTTGGAACTAGGAGCAGGTACCATCATGTTTGAGTGAGATGTCCCAACAAAAGCTGCATGGCCAGAAGAAGATGTACGGTAGGGAGTTCTTACATCAGGTTCAAGAGTTCGAGTGTTGTACAGCTCATCAAAGGTGAGCATGTCCAACCCACCTTTTGCCTTGAGGGCTATACTTACATGCAACCATGATGGAGGCAAGGATCGAAGGAACTTTGAGTTGCAGTCATCATTATCAGGTTTTGCATTCAGCTGGTTTAGCTGACTCAAAATCCTATGGAACCTGTCGTATCCCTTGTGAATACCTTCTTCTTCAGAGATATTAAAGTCCTGAAATTGTTGTCTCAGCATGGACTTCCTCATTCTCTTTGATTCTTCATTTCCACCGAACCTTGCTTTGAGAGCCATCCATATGTCCTTCGCATCATCCATATGATGAAAATCACATAGATGATCTTCAGGTATGGCTTGAAGCAGAATAGTTTTCACTTTATGCTCTCTCTGCATAGCCAAGACCTCTTCAGCAGCTTTGGTGGAGCCATGATAAACTTCCCATCTCTGTCAGGAATCATTTTCTTTAGACTATTTCCTTTCTTCACAACCTCCCACAGATTCCAATCAATATTGGAAATCCAGTTTTCCATCTTCATAGTCCAAAGTTCATACTCTTCCCTTTTCAAATAAGGAAATTTACCATTACTGTTTGAGAGACTGAGCTGTTGCATGGAAGTGGTGTTGGTGTTGTTTGTGTTGGTGACTTCAGTTTCATTATCGGATCCAGGCATGGTGACGGTATGTATGGTTGTATGAGGGTATGAATGGTTCTTAGTATGGTAGAGACTTCCCGAGGCTCTGATACCACTTGTTGAACACAAAGACCTTGATAGATCTTTAAGCACTCGGAGATCGTTAGTGTTGCCAATGTAATCACAAGCAAACTAATAGAAGATCTCTACAACTTGGTATTGTAGCGGAAAATAAATACAAGTTATAATAACTAAGAACGCTTTTGATCCTCTATGGATCTTTGATTATTGAAACTCTATGTTTCAGATATTTTACAAGACTTGAACGACTTTCGAGAAACTTCTCTATTACAAACTATAATGGTTCCTTATATAGGCAAGAAACCCTAAAATGAGCGTTTACAATGTACGCTCCTAATACTAACATAGACCAAGCATGCATCTAGACAAGCATGCAACTAATCATATTGTTTTGTTCATCATATTGTTTATTCTGATTAAGCTCTACATAATACGGCGCTAACCTATCTTTAATACGGCGCTGACTTTTACTCTATACTGAGCTTATCTCTCCTACGTGGTCCGCACTTTCAGCAGCAACACAATATCTGCTTTAGCACTTCTGCTGAAGTATAACTTCAGCAGAATCCATTCTTCTTCGGCAGAATCTTCGGCAGAATCAGTAGTTTACCTTAATTCCCAACATGATGCACATGTTGAGGGGGAGCTCTTTTTCTAAAAATATCAAAAACAATTCAGGTACAAAATGCTTTGATAATATATCACGAGTATCTGGATTGATTTTCAAATGGTTTTCAATTGGTTCCAATAGCAGATGAACAATACCAAATAGACCGACCAAATTTACTTTATGTATGGTGATATAAGGATGGTTAGGTTAGGTATTCGTTCCCACGATCCCGACAGAGCCGGAGGGATCTACCCAGGGACAATCCACTAAATAGTGTAGAGTCCTTAGGTATGATGAAAAAAGGAGAAAAGTGAGGTATGGGAAGAGTGCGGACTGAGATAGAGCTAGAACTGGAATTAACCTAACAAGGTTCTAGTTATGAAGTCTCGGTAAACACTGAAGGGGTTGAAGAATGAAAAAGAATTGAATGAGAAAAGGGTGAAAATAAATAGCCCTCCAATAATTCAACCTTATGGCCGAAACCGGGTTCAATTCATATGCTACTGGTGGTTACCAAGGTAACACTGGTATTGAAGACAAGACGTCATGGACCTAGTGATGCACTGCACTAAACTTCCCAAGCTACTCAAGTTCCTCTTAAAAGGGCTTGTTTCATTCTCACGGGGAACCTACATAATCTATCGACTTTCTCTTAGAGATTGTTGATATTGAAGAAGGAGACCCTCTCCCTAGTCTCCGGCATAGGAACCAAATGTGAACAATTGAGTCTAGATCCACGAGATCATCAAATAAATCTCTTTAGGACACTGTCAATGAAGACTCTCTGTTTCACACAATGTGGAAAGAGAGATTATATCTTATGAGTCCTACGCATTATCCTTGTGGTATTGCCAGAACATCTGAGTGATATGCAAACATATTCACAATGAAGATGGAAAGCCTTCTAGAGCCAACATAAAACAAGTTCTTGGTAGGTGGCATGTGAGATCTATCCAATAGATCAACCATGTGACAACTGAACAGAAACAATGGGGCGATTCAAACTTATGAATCAATCCTGGTTCAGGTTATGGATTGACGGATACCTTTGAAAAACCGGTCGTTGTGCTTAAAAATTCCTTTATTTAGCACATCGACTGTGTATTAATATTTCAAATAAAAAAAGGGGTGTTTATGATTGATAATTGATTTTTCTCAAAAACCCTCGATGTATTGCAAAAACACTTTATTGAGGAGTACTCGATTGTTTTTCAAATCTCTTTTCATCAATCAGTGAATCTCAAAATCGCTGGTCCACTCACTCCGTGTTGTCTTCTTTGAGACGTTCCGGTTTGAGAACAGCTAGAACAGCTGTGAAACCCTATCAAGGAGATTCTTCGGAATTATACCTGATCACAGGCAGTACTTGTACTGATCAACGGGGAACCGTGGGCCGTGTACCTCAATTCAACAAAAGTGATCAAAGACACTTTCGTGCGCTTTATTGCTAACTGTTGTATGCAGGTACGTCCGACGTTTGCAGCTGATCAGAATGGAGATGTCAATCCATAGCCGCATGCTCACTCATCACATTCATTTCTAAAGAAATCATGATAAGTGCATCAACGACTCTGATATTTTCACTCCATGCTTCTGCTACGCTGCTGCAAATATCATGAATCAACTAAAGCTTCCGCTACTCCGATGAAAAGATTTCATGATCCTGAATGTGAGCATGTCGGTCCAAAAGTCACAACTTCACATAATGTCAACACCGCAATGGAAGAGTCAGAGATTTATGTTAGCTGATGATCTCAATGCTGGCTCAAAACTCATTATCACGTGGATCAGTTAAAGACCTCCACTTGGATTAACCAAACATGCAAAATGAAGAATCAATGACTATGGGCTACAGAGCAAAGAACATTATCAAGAATCCAAGAACAATCTTAATGTAATATCTGTTTGTATTCAATGTAATTTGAGGTGACCTCCCTTAGGGGGAGATTGTTAGGATTTAGTAAATCCAGTTATTAAAGTGTCGGTCACCTCAAGTATATGTAATCGTTAGAAAGCTCGTAGTCGTAGTTATTTAATGTTAAGTAGTATTTAGTTAAGTAACACCGTGGAGGACGGACGGGTCTTTACCCACTGTATGCCTGATCCAAGCTCGTAGGTGGCGTTTTATGTAAGACTATAAATACCCTCTACCTCCCAAGGTAGAGGGTTGGAGCTCATAATATTACTTTTACTTTCTCTCACTAAGTTCCCAAACCTCTAACTATTTCTCTCTCTAAAACCTCAAGTTATACGCCCTTTGTTGATCATGATTTGATGTGTTTGTGAAATCCAATATGTTACAATAGGCCTTCGCGCCGTGGCCACCACGCCACGCGGTGGTGAATTTTTTTATTTTTATTTTATTTATTTATTTTTTTGGGTTTGTTTGTTGTGTTTGTGTTTGCATGTTGTGTTTGTGTTTTGGTTTTATTTTGAATTTTTCTTGTTGGTTTAGGATGAAGACGAAGATGGCTGCTGGTAGAAGTGAAAGGTATGTGCTAGGGTGTTTTTTAATATGTGTTGTTTTCTTTTTGAGCTGATTATATGGGTTAGTTTGGTGGCCTAATAAGGTTTCTCTTTAAAGTTATAGAGTTACAAGCTTAGTTTATGTTTTTTTAGATACAGTTTGGAATGTGTTGGATCAGTAAAAACCTCAAACAAGCTTAAGTTATTTTTTTATGCAATGAATTTTTTTAGTTAATCTAATGTGTTTTAATTTTAATTTTTATATATCCCTAAATTATGTAAATGAAAAAAAAGCCCAACAACATCACATTATCTGGTGTTAACGCTAACGACCAGAATGTGATGCTATAGAATTCCAGGTGCCATAGAGGGGTATGCTGATGTGGCAGTACTTTTTGGCTACGGCACGAGCCCTACGGCTCAACGATATCCATTGCTCTAAATATGTAAAATTATGATAAAAATGATGGACTTAATTTGAAGACCCTTATCTCCCTGACATTTTTCTAAAAAGTCATGTTAATTTTAAGCAATAAACAAACATCCATTTCATAATTTAATTAACTTTACATATTTTTTTAATTAAAACACTTTAATTGTTATCAAACAACGTTTAGTCTAATACTTGATTTAGATATTGTATTCATGCATAAAAACGTGAAAACATTTTCATTCATTCCATTTAAAACACACACACACTAATTACACCATAAAAAACACACAATTATCTTTCACCAAAAACAAAACCCACTAAGAATCAGCAATCATTTTTAATGATCTGATCTTCTAGTTCATTTTAAAGACACACACATTTCATTTCAGTTTCAATAATCGCATTTGAACGAAGCTTGGTTTTGGGTCATTTGTGTTTGCATACCAACTGTTTGATAAAATGTCCCACTGACTTAAATGCTGTATTTTATTGGGGTTTTGATTAGGCTATGCTATTGTTTGTTATAAGATGAAAAAGTGTATCATAAGTGGTTAATTAAGTTGTTTAGTAGCCTTTCTTTCATTGATTTTGGGCTTCTTTTTTTTATTTTTTTTTATTTTTTAAGATTATTATTAGTGTTAGTTAGCATAATTTTAATGGCACCTACCAAACGTAAGCCCGAAAAAACTAAGGGGAGGAACTTTTAGACTTAGTTATACCTTATATACACAATGTTGACGACCGAAACTCTGTTTCTCTAGTTTCCAGTAAGTGTTATGCGACTGACGGCATTACGCGTAAGCGCGTAACTGTCCATACACTTAACTGCCAAAACCGTGCCTCTTTAAGTAAAAGATTCCCTTTCATTGAGTCGTTAACACTCAAACGTCCCCCGCATAAGTTTAATTTTACACATTATGGTATCCATATCACCCCATGGATTGAATAATTAGCTCTTGAGTTTAGGTGTTCGAAAGAACTTCGTATTTGTGGTTTGTTTGTTCATGATGATGATCTTGAGAAATTGGCAAGAACACATGGTAAGGATTTACGGATTTTGAAGATTAAGAAGTGTTTAGGGTTTTCAACGGATGGATTAATGCATGTCTCCAAGTATTGTAACCAATTGAGAACTTTTTGTTTGGAAGGTTGGTATCATATTAAAGATGGGAGTTGGTTACATCAATTGGCATTGAATAGCACGGTTTTGGAAAGGTTACATGTTAGGTATACGGATATTTCTGATGCAGAAGATCTTACACTTCTTGCTAAAAACTGTTGTAACTCTTTAATATCGTTGAAGATTGGAGACTGCTATCTAAGTAAACTAAGAGATGCCTTTAGATATGCTGTTAGGTTGGAACATTTTGGTGGACATATTTATGATCGGGAGAGTGAGCTTTCTGGTTTCCATTCCCCCCCCCCCCAATATACGTTCTTTAAGTAGAATGCAAATGTCTGTAACTCAATGTTCGAGTGTACTCCCTTTTCTGAATCATATAAGGAAATTGAAACTTGCAGGTTATTCATCGGCTCATGAGTGCCAGTGTTTATTATTTAAGAGGTTTCCCAATTTAGAAGTTCTATTTACCAAGGATGTGTGTGGAGACAGGTGATTGCAAGTTATTGCTCAGTTTTGCAAGAAATTGCGCAAACTTAGGCATTTTGAGTTTGCAACCGGGAGGGGACTGATTGCTCTCGCAAAAGGATGTACTAATTTGGAGTATTTAAAGGTTAGCATTTAAGGTATTTCAAATGAAGCTCTCGAGTGTGTAGGAACTCATTTAAACAATCTGCGTGATTTTTGTATATGGTTGAGTAAAGAAGACGGTACATCAGATTTCCCGCTAGACAATGGGGTCAGAGCTATGCTAATGGGTTGCAACAAACTTGAAAGGCTAGATCTTAGTCTCTAGCATGAAGGATTGACGGATGTGGGTTTGGAATATATCGGGGAGTATGGTGCTAATTTGCGGTCTCTATCTCTTACTCATGCAAGAAAGTCTAATGCAGGACTTGTGAAGTTATCGGAAGGATGCCCAAAATTAAGAAAGCTAAAATTGATAGGTTGTCCATTTTGCAAGCAAGTTGTTACCCGTTCTGTGTTCAATATACCTTCTCTAAGGTATGTTCGATTTGAGAGTGATCGTACTGTTTTGGCTCTCATTCGTCCAGAGTTTCAACTTTGAAACATTGGTATGTAAGTTCTTTGTTATTTACGTAAAAATATTGTTCTTTTCTTATTATTATTGCTTTGTATTACTTTCTTTCAATAAGGATGTCTTACTTTCGGAGTTTTTTCTAGTCTTGGAATATCGTGATTGTGAGCCACAACCTGACGTCTAAGAACAAATTCTGGTTCTACAACCTGACGGCGTCACGCCTAAACTCTGGAAGACGTCTCCCTCAATTTCCACACCAGACGCCCAAGAACCAATCTCAGACGACGTTCTTCATGAAGATTGACGGCGTCACACTTACCATCTGACGTCGTCCCAACGATGACTTAACCCAGACGAAACCCTAATGACGGCAACCTGACGACGTCACTAGCAAAAGGTGACGTCGCACTTGTAAATCTATATATAGAATTCGATTTTTCTGTTTTAAAGGAGGTAGAACTTTGGAGAGCAAACCCTAAATCAGTTGTAGTTCGGCTGGACAGTATTCTAGGGTTCCATACCCTATTTTACATCATAAGATAAGCTTGTTAATCCATATTATCATTATGTCTACCCCATGTTTAATTGTATGTGTGTATGCTTGCTTGTTTAACATGAGTAGCTAAATTATCTTTGTGTTTGCTTAGATCTATGAAACCTAGTTGTTAATTATTGTTAGGTTGTCTCTTGTCTTAATTGGTAGACACTAGAGTAAAGAAAACTGGCTTTTTCTTTAATTGTTGCGAGCTTGAACGTCCTGAATAGCAAAAAAGCTTAGGAGTGCACCTAGGCCATTCGTTGTGTTTATTGCGTGAGTTGTAGCTTAAGGATAATAGAGTATTCGGGGGAGATACTATTGTACTTGCCGATCCTAGGTAGTCTAGAGGAGAGTTACAATTCATAGAACTAGAGAATTAGGCACCCCCTATGACCAAACGGAATACAACGCACCAATTAAATGAGGATATGACAATTCAACCGACCAATAAGAGATAACTATGGAGTAAGAACATATAAGTAAGCACATTTTTAATCATCATACGAGCACATCTACAATTAGCATAATCTATCCATAGTTTAATTAGTTAATTAGTAAGTAGTTATTAAAAGTAGTTGAAATTGGTAGAAGTATCACACCCCACTCCTATACCCCGAGATATTTACCTTGCTTTCTAAAAAACATAAAAAGACTAAAAAGAATCTCCCTCAACCTCACCTTCTCGTCATACATCTCTTTCTAGCATTCCTATTCCCCTAGAGAACAAATCAACCCCCCGGGCTTACCCCATACTACACTACAACAATTAGGTACACTGCCTAGAGGGTTGAAAAACTTGCTCGTAGAAAAGGAAGTCTTTTCGACCCCAAACCTGCCATCACTACCGGTACAATCACTAAGCATTAAAGACGAATGTTTTTATTCCTAAAGATCTAGGGGCGAACCTCACATTTTTTGGGTAGAATTTGAGTGGTATACAGTTTTTGTGCTAGTCATATAACTTCTATCCATGAGACGCTTTATTAAGACTAAAGTTTAACTCGTAAGTGTAAAAAAAAAAATTAAATTTGATTCTAAAATTACCCTAACAAAGAGAACACAAAAAATATAAAAAGAGGTGACTTTCAAAATGAGTTGAAAACTTAAAAATGTTAATCGTCAACACATATGATGATTTGTAAGAATTTTTATAGTTAATGCTTTCCAAAACATTATCCTATTTTCTAATATTTAAACACTATAATTTTCATTATCGTTTTTAACTTCGGTATAGTTAAGGGCCCGTTTGGTTTGTAGACAGGTTTGGGATTAGGATTTGGATTTGAATTTGATGTAAGAGAGATAAAAATATTTAAAGTTATTTTATATTTTAAAATATGTTTTTTAAATTATTTATATAGAAAGTGAGATGAGAGAGATAGAGAGAAAATGAGAGTGGGGTCCATTTTGACATAAAAGTCACCATACTACCCATTTTAGCCTACTCCATAATATTTGGGATAAAGTCCAAACCCAATGCCTACCAAATAACTTATTAATGTCTTTTCAAATCTAAACCCACTTAAAAGTAGGATACCAAACGCACAATAAGTTAGAAAATCTCCTTATGCAACTTTCGGCTCTCTTTATGTTACTAGTATTTAACTATATTTGATAAAATCTATATTTCATTTGTATTAAACTTCAACGCACATGCTAATAATTTTATATGGTATTTGATACATTTTAATATTTTTTTCTTTGAGTCGGTTTTGAACGAGTTTTTCTTGTTTGTTCCCTAAGTTTGGCTTCCCTATAAATATAGGGCTTGGGTTTATTGTTATGTAATAAGAGAATCATTAATAAAAGTATATTTTAGAGTCTTCACTCTTGTTTTGGGTTTTATTCCCGCAAGGTGCGACTTGGTTATCACCTTTGGATTAAGGTTTATCTAAATTCGGTTCCGCGTCCTGCGTTAAAAAATCAATGAGGAAAAGAATTAGTGGAAAACGGAGGGGTTAAAAAAATTATAATTGCCCCGTTCAATTTTCCCTCTTAGCATATATTATTATTTTTAACAAAAAAAGAGAGGAGATATGAAATTTGCTTGTAAAAAAAGGTTTTATACGAAATGCAACGGGCATTAAAAACCATATTATTAACACATACTACAAATATTAAATAGGAAAATGATTGGGAGACCTAACATATGTGCCTAAATTTAGGCCTAAACATATGTGGCATAATCCAGATGGTTTGTGAAAAAGTGGGTCCTTTAGCTGCAACCATCAGGATGATGCCACATAGGTTTAAACATATATTTAGGCACAACTTTAGGCCTCCTAATCATAGCTCTATTAAATAAAAAAGTTAAAAGAAAAAAAGAAAAAATAAATAAATCTAAGAGTAAATTACATGGATGGTCCTTGTGGTATGTCAAAAGTAACAACTTTCGTCCCTGAAAGTTTGAAGTTGCACTGGTAGTCCCTAAGTTGGTAAACAAATAACACCATCGATCCTTTGGTTTAACTGGCGTTAAGTAAGTTCGTTATAATTTACACGTTAGCCCCTTTGGTTAAAGATCATTGCATCATCTATCCTTAATAATAACGGCTGTTTATAATTTAAAGTTTCATATGTTTTTATCCGTTTTCGTCAATTTTTATACATTTTCGTTTGTTTTTTTTACATTTTCGCCCGTTTTTTCTTACGTTTTATACGTTTTCGCCCGTTTTCATACATTATGATACATTTTTGTCCCATTTTTTTTTTTACATTTTCTCCCGTTTTCTTACATTCTCATACGATTTTGTCCGCTTTTTACGTTTTTGGCCGTTTTCTATCATTTTCATACATTTTTGTCCCTTTTTTTTTTACGTTTTTGCCCGTTTTCTTTCATTTTCATACGTTTTTGTTCATTTTTTTACTTTTTCGCCCGTTTCTTACATTCTTATACGTTTTCGATTGTTTTCTTACATTTTCATACGTTTTTATCCCGTTTTTACGTTTTCGCTCGTTTTCTTTCATTCTCTTACGTTTTTGTCCTGTTTTTTTTAACGTTTTAGCATTTTTTCTTAAAATTTCATACGCTTTTGTCTGTTTTTTTACGTTTTCGCACATTTTCTTTCATTTTCATATGTTATTGTCCTTTTTTTACGTGTTTGCTCGTTTTTTTACACTTTCATACGTTTTTTACGTTTTCGTCCGTTTTCTTTTATTTTCTTACATTTTTTAACGTTTTCGGACGTTTTCTTACATTATCATAAGTCTATGTCCGTTGTTTACGTTTCTGGCCGTTTTCTTACATTATCATACGTTTTTTTCCCGTTTTTTAAGTATTCGCCCGTTTTCTTATGTTTTTATTCATTTTCGTCCAAATAAAAACGTAAGAAAACGTATATAGTTAATGACGAAAACGTATGAAGATGGATAAAAACGTATAAAAGCGTAATAAAACGAATAAAACCGTATGGAAACGTAATAAAAACGTAAGAAAAGATACAAAAACGCATGAAAAATAAAGAAAACGCGCGATAATGTAAAAAAGGGGACAAAAACGTATGGAAATGTAAGAAAACGGGCGAAAACGTAAAAAAACAGACAAAAACGTATGAAGGTGTAAGAAAACGGCCGAAAACATAAAAAAATGGACAAAAACGTATGAAAAATGAAATAAAACGCGCGTAAAAAAACGGAGAAAAACGTATGAAAGTGTAGGAAAACGGGCGAAAACGTATAAAACGTAAGAAAAACGGAAGATAATGTATAAAAATGTACGAAAACGGATAAAAACGTATGTAAGTTATAAACAGCCGTTACTATTAAGGATAGACGATGCAACGATATTCAACCAAAGGGGCTAACATGTAAATTATAACGAACTTACTTAAGCCAGTTAAACCAAAGGACCGGTAGTGTTATTTGTTAACCAACTTAGGGACGACCAGTGCAACTTCAAACTTTCAGGGACGAAAGTTGTTACTTTTGGCATACCACAGGGACCATCCATGTAATTTACTCTAAATCTAACCTACCCTTTTGGCATACTCCCGTTTCATTCTCTTTACGCCGCTTTACCCTAGGCAATCCCTCGATCTCCTCTTGTGTTTTTTATTTGTTTGAGTGTTTTGTTAATCTTTTTTCCATTGTGTATTTTTAGTGGTGGTTCAGATTTAGGAATATGTATATATATTTTATTTGTTTGAATGGTTTGTATTCCGATCATTTTTATTTGTTTGAATCTTTTTTTCCATGGATGTGATATTGTAAGATGTATTTTTAGGATTATGTTTTGAATTATGAATGCTTTTTAGCGATGTTGTTCTTATTGTTTATTATTATTATTATTATTATTATGAACAAAGTATTAAATATTTATGTATGTATTTGTAATAGTTTGTGTTCGATGGAGCAAGTTTCATCTCCACTTCCCTTTATACCAGAAGCAATCCATAAGCTAAACAATGGATCAGTTACTTTTGAGGAAGCCCTAGCTTTGTTCAATGGTAAGTAGTAATTGTTTTTAGTCTGTTATATATCATTCAATTCACATATCCCTATATTGAAAAACTAGTAGTATCTTTACCATGAATATTTTTATTATTTGCATCATATCGTTTTCTTATTCAGATATATATTATACCATCTTTTATCAAGTTTAGATATGTTTATTATATGCAGTTAACTCGTCGAACTTCATACTCATGCTTCGGCAATTAGCCATCTATGTTTGGAAGGGCCCCAATGGATCACTAGTAAGGGTTGATGGGGATTATGATGTAACTATTTATCTTAGGGGTATGCGGAAGCGGTTTGTTGTCAAGTACACTGATTCGTTTGAAGATGTTCTCCATATGCTTGAGAAGCAACTTAACCTGTCTCCTGGATGTTACAAACTAACCTGCCAGCATTTTAACAGATATGTTAAGAAAGCTCGGGTCAAGACAGCTAGTGATTGGGGCCATGTTGTTTCGCATTCCAAGTTCCGAGGATATATTGTGATTTTGGACTTGGAGGTCTTCGCATCCAGCCAGACTGCTGATGATAAGGATCCTTGCTTTACGGATGTTTGGGATTTTGGTTTGACTGATGACGAGCGTAGTGATGACATTATTGATATTGGTGATTTGGAATATGATTATGATTATGAAACATTTTATGCTTTTAATGTGGACGTTTCTGATGAGGTATGAATGCTTTTTAGTTATTGAATATGTTTTGCACATATGTTTGTACATTCGTATGTGTATTTGAATCTGTTTTGTCATTTTCAATTGTTTGTGTTCTTATTAATCTCTGACAGAACAGAACTCGATGAAGCACATTACAAAGCGAAGAATTCTCTCGCTAAACAATGGATCAGTGACTTTTGAGCAAGCCCGAGCTTCGTTCGATGGTAATTTCTTAATTAATTGATACTGAATCTATTTTCAAACTCTGTGCAATTAAGCCAACGTTTTTGTTCCTTAGTCTGCTCTATGTTATTCACCTAAACTCTTTGATGAATCTTTAAAACATAAATTGTACCATTAGATTTAGGCGTTGTAATTGTTATGCATTACAACTGATCGCTGTGTTATTAAACTCCATACAATTAGGTTGTATTTGGTATCTCTCCCATGAATAAACATTTTGTCGTGGATTTGTTATTATAATGTGGAAATGTTATTTCCATTTAAACTCTTTGATGAATCTTTTTTTTTTTTTTTTTTTATTTAGTATAACATGAATTTATCTCTGTGGTTTTATTAGCTTTTCGTTTCTATTATTCGTATTACATCTGACCACGAAAACAGTTGAATGTGTACCTATATTGAAAATGGCTTTTAGTAATTATTCCTGAGCCCATGGCGAATACTAAATGCTTGTTTTCAGGTTACCATAGCCATTCAGATTCCACAAATCTATCAGATCTGTACCTTTACAGTGATAAACACCATGAATATTTTTATTTGCATCGCTTTCTTACTGATATTATACTATCTTGTGCAAGTTTTTATTGAGTTTTGATATGTTTATATGCAGTTGACTTGTCGACTTTCAAAGCAAGGCTTAAGCAATTAAACATCTATGTTTGGAAGGAGGTTGATGGATCACTAGTAAGGATTCATGGGGGTGATTATAAACTAACTGTTCGTCTTAACAATAGGGGGTTATCGTTTTGTGTGAAGGGCACTACTGCTTTTGAAGATTTTAGCCGTATGCTTGAGAAGGAACTTGAGCTGTCTCCTGGATGTTACAAACTAACCTTCAAGCATCCTAACAGATCAAATGGGGATGTTTGGCTCAAGTCCGATGATGATTGGCATTTTGCGGTTTCGCTTTCCAAGCGGAGAGGTTATTTAGTGCTTTTGTACTTGAAGATCTATGGTGATGATGCTCATGATAAAAGGCGTATCAAGAAGCGGAAGCGAGCTTGAATGTCGTTTTTAACACTTGGATTTTATGCATGGTTGTTGGTTGTTGATGGTTTATTTTAATGTGCATGTTTGTTTATTAACTTTGCTAGTAGAACAAGGCACTACTGTTTATGTGTTCAGTATTGGACGTGGTTCCTTTTGTGAATGGTTCCTGTTTATTAACTTTTTAAGTTTCCAGTTTTTGGTTGGAGTGTTCGGTGTCCTTATGTTATAACTGCGTCATGTGACCTATGACGGTTTCCTAGAGCCACACTGTAGCCCCCGTTTACTGCGTTGTAGCCGTATTTATGTCATTTCCTATTTTTTTTTTCTTCTTTTCTTTTATTGAATTCATAATATGTGACTTCTATTTGAACAAATAAAGAACAATGACTATAAAATAATTAGTTTTTCATTATGAAAAACTTTTTTTTATGGTATATGATTTCTTTTAAAAAATAAGTGCTAAACTTTTTTATGACATTTGATTTATTTTTTAAAATAATTTTAAATAATTAAGTGTTTAGAAGAATATTCTTAATTGATGTCACATGTATAAAAACCCTTCAAAACAACTACAAAGTTGAAGTGTAACGAGATTATGCACCCGCGCGTTATTGGGTATTTTGCATTTAATTTTTATGCTATATGAGTTTTGTTATATGTGTGGTGTTTAAATTGTGTGCAAAAATGTTTATGTAAATGTAGGATATGAAGAAGTTTGTATGTCGTGGCCTGTAGAAACAAATTACAAATTTTTATTCAACTAAGCTTGAAACATGGACCTTTTGTAAAGAAAAACTACAATGCAACAATAACTCTTCTTACGACACAGCATCTAGTAGCATCCCTGGGTAGAATCGGATAACAGCTCTTTGACTATATCAGGTTTAATCTGTGAATATGATGTACATTTATGTTGATGTGCAGTATGTATATAATTTAAATAACAGGAGTACACGGTAATATCAATGTGACCAGATTTCACAATCGTAACCTGTGAATCCTTCATTGCAACATATATAAGAAAACATTAAGTGAGAAAAAAGCTTGATACTTACGGCTTGTGCTGTGCTGGTAGCTTAATCTTTGGCTTTTTAATGCATTTTGTACATGACAAAAAAAAAAAAGCCACAATGAAAAACGAAATGATTAATTGAGCACGGGAGCGGTAAAGAATACCGATTGACTATTAAACCGTTTTAACCCGTTAACCAACACACCCATTTTGCAACCTGTGCATGATATGGTTGATCTAGATGAGGAAATTTGTGAGTAGAGGTTACCTCCCCAAAAGAAGTTTAAGAAAGCTTTTATGCGTTGAATGTCGATTAGGCGGTGATAAATTTGAAAGTGTGGGCCAATGGGACAACATTTTCTTTCCAATATAATCTATAGACAAAAGTACCATATATGTAACCATGTTCACAAATGCAAGAATCTACAGTTGAAATGATTAAATCGTAAGTAAAAAACCTGTCAATAACGCATGGCTGCTACGCCTCTTGTACAACTAACCGTTTCTCTGAACCCACACTCACAAAAAAAGGGAATAAGCACTGTAGCCCACACTCACTTTCAGCCGGGTTGGAAACAGGTCCACAATTGTAGCAAACGATGTCGGTTCCGACGCTGTCAAAAAATCAGAGGTTAAAGCGCACTGCAACAATTGTCAAAATGATTGTGCATAAAGCTCAGATGGGCTAACAATCGAAGAAAGAGAATGCATCCGGCATGGCTGCAACCATCATGGGTTGCCCCGCCAAGACGCGGACAGTCTCATATTCTTCGAAGCCATTTGTACTCATCACAGCTAATATCACAACCATTTTAATCGCATTGTTGCCAAAAGACAAACCTGGGCAACGATATTTAAACAAATGTAGCAATACCGGCCATGGCTGCAGACCTGATTTCGAACAGGTTGCCTTGGCAACACCACGAACCAATAATTCTTACAAAAACCATAACAAAAAATTCAATAAACAATTTTTTTCTAATATATGCTATTAACTCAAAATTCATAGAAAATTGGATCTAAAAATGTTTAGACATGAAACGTGACGCATCAAGACTATTTATATGTACAATATCTACAATATCTACAATAGCAATGCCGGACACACCTAATTGTGGTGCAATTAATGATTAGGCTCAGATCTGTATATAGTCGTCAAGTGACTAAAATGTCCGAATTCATAGAACGGCAAATAGACACGGTTGCGGCATATATATATGCTATGGCATCCGGTCATTGCCTTGCCAAGTTCAGATTGGATCTTGGCGACACATTTAATTTCGCTCAGTTCACAACAATCATCCAAACCTATCCGGAAAACATTATTGGGATTAGTATGCATTCCAAATCCACTATAGCTTACGGGTGAACAATCGACTAAAGAGGATTAATACGCCATGGCTGCAACCATAATAAGTTGCCATACCAAGATGCGGATAATCTCATCTTTATCGAATGTACTCAGACTCATCACAGCCTACTACAACCTTTATCATCATCAATTGCACCTCATAAATATAAATGTATTTCACTTGGCAGATGAGCATATTTTGGCCAAAAAACGGAGAAACATGATACATCCCCCATGGCTGCAACTAATCTTTAAACAAAAGTACCATATATGTAACCATCTTCACAAATGCAAGAATCTATAGTTGAAATGATTAAATCATAAGTAAAAAACCTGTGAATAACGCATGCTTGCTACGCCTCTTGTACAACTAACTGTTTCTTTGAACCGACACTCACAAAAAAAAGGGAATAAGGACTGTGGCGCACACTCACTTTCAGTCGGGTTGGAAACAGGTCCACAACTGTAGCAAACCACGTCGTTTCAGATGCTGTCAAAAAAATCAGAGGTCAAAGCGCACTGCAAGAATTGTCAAAATGATTGTGCATAAAGCTCAGGTCGGCTAACAATCGAAGAAAGAGAATGCATCCGCCATGGCTGCAACCATCATGGGTTGCCACGCCAAGAAGCGGAAAATCTCATATTCTTCGAAGCCATTTGTACTCATCACAGCTAATATCACAACCATTTTAATCGCATTGTTGCCAAAAGACAAACCTGGGCAACAACATTTAAACAAATGTAGCAATACCGGTCATGGCTGCAGACCTGATTTCAAACAGGTTGCCTTGCCAACACCACGAACCAATTATTCTCATCACAGCGTACTACAACCTTTATCACCATCAATTGCACCTCATAAACATAAATGTATTTCACTTGGCAGATGAGTGTATATTTTGGCCAAAAAACGGAGAAACATGATACATCTCCCATGGCTGCAACTATAATAAGTTGCCTAGCCAAGGGTTAGACAATCTCAGTTCCAATCGAAAAGGCCCAAACTTGCCACAACAACCTCTTACAAACAACATCGAAAAAGAGGATCAGCCCGCCATGGCTGCAACTTTACCAGGTTTACCTGCCAAGGTGCGAGCAATCTCAGCTTTAATCGAACTCATTGAGACTCGTCACAACCAATTGTTATACTACTATACATAATACTATAAGACGTTCAAAAACAGCAAGTGTGGCATCAAATAGACAACTGTAATAATGGAGGTCGGATAGATTAGGAATCTAAGAAAGAAAATACATGGGTATTGGCTGCAACCTTAAAAAGGTTGCCTCGCCAACATGTACACAATCCCATGGTTTATCAAAGGCTATAAAATAATCCAAATAGATCGAACCTCTACAGGTGCAACCGGAAAACCAAGTAAGCTACTAATATAATCAAATTGTAACCGAAACAGGAATATACAATTGGTCATACGGTCATCATTATCGATAACTACTTTACCCGTGTATGACCCATCATTTGAATGTGTGTTGGAACCACCCGTTATCTTTTGTCCATCCGCATCTACAATAGTATCAGTTTACCTATAAGAGGGCAAAATTGAGGCGGTGATGATGTAATCCGGGGTTTTGATTCTTCGTGAAGTTTCTGGACAACCGTAAGATTGGTGGTGTTCTTCGTGAAGTTTATGGGGTTTATGATTTTTAGGTTTAATAATAAGAGGGCAAGTGTGAGGCGGTGATGTTGTTATCCGGGTTTTGTTTACCCGAAACAACAAAGAAACACTCTTTGTAACGTTTGAAACGACAAAAAAATGGTTCATCCTCTCACATGCAATCGGGTCAGGCTCGGGTTTCAGCTGCACCATACGGCGTCGTTTTAAACACGGATTAAAAAAATTTATAATGTGCTTTATAAACTCACTTTCATTTATATACCAAAGTACCAAACCAATGTGGGATACATAAGAACGCAAACTTTGTTAAATGAGACCACACATGTTCCAAAATGAAGCAATGACACAAAATCTAAAGCTGAATCTTACCATCAATCAAACCGTGAAACTTTACAAATGATACAACAATGAAAATATACACGAACAACTGTACGAAACATTAACTCTTAGCCTCAAAATGCTTGACACAATACTCTTGTGACTGCAACTAATATGTTTCAATGGTCTTGTTAGATGAAGCCTAAAACAATGTTTTTATCCCATCTAGACCTACATCCAAGTATCCAACAACATGATGGTTAGTGGTTACATGAAAATATAACCAAAGTAAGAACAACAGTTACAGCTTACAAAGGTCAATGGCGTGTTTAGTAATTCAAGAATAATTTCAAGAATATTAAAAATAAAGATACTTGTATTTGTGTGGTGATACACCACACAAAGAAATTTAACCTTTAAAAAACACCATTTTAAGATATTTAACTTCTTTTTTTAGAAAGTACGAATAAAAAAATGATGTTGGAACAACATTTGTATCATAGGTGATACAAGTAATTAACTTTTTTTTCATAGATACACACAAATACCTTTACAACATCCTTATATATATCAAGTGTAATGAGACTTATAAACCCGATTTATTTTTTTTATCCCTACGAATGTGGGACAACATCAAAACACAAACTTTGTTAAACGAGACGACACATTCCAACATAAAGTGCTGACACAAAATCTTAAAGTTGATAACTGGTATAACACAAGAGTAACTAAACGTACAAAAACAATTGTACTAAACTCAAACTCTTAAGGGCTGTTTGATTAGTGCTTAATGGGATGACTCAGCACTGATTGCTAAATCGAGCAGCATTAAGTGTGTTTGATGAGAGCCAAATACCACCTTTGAATGATTCAAATAGTGCTAACCGATTCTTCAATAAAAGCATGCAAAATCATTCAGTTTCATTTGCCACCTCATAACATTTACCTCTATTATAATATGCTACACCGTACTTTTTAAACCAATAGGTGATATTGAGATATTATAATATTATTGAAACAATATGAGTCGAGCATATATTTGCTGTTGAACTTGAAACTAGATATCAACTTTAAAAAATTGAAAATGGGAAACATATATCTCAGGGGACGCTTGGTTCAAATCAAGGAATGGCAATGACAAAGATAATAGGAATACTAAGGAATGCAATGCCATAACCCCCATTTTGTTGAGTAATGGTTGATTACCTTGTTTTGGGTATTGCTCCATTCCATTATATTGAATCAAGCATAGTTAATGATTATGTTTCCCATTCCTCACCCTTTAATATCACCAACCAAGCATGCCCTCAATATTCAAATGTTTTTGTTAAGTTTTATATAAACTAAGAAGTCATGCTTTAGGCTATTATCAATTTCATGTATATATTCAAGTAGTGTATACTATGATGCAAAACTGGTCATAATATGGTTGATGAATGTTTGTATATTAATTCGAAATTTCAGTTATAGTTAAATGATTTGGTTCTTGTACTATATCAGAGTAAAAACGGATAACAAAAATTCTTCGAACACTAAAATTAAAGTGTTAGTACTATTATCATGAAAATTGATATAATGACTTTTTGTCATTCAGATTGTTCTTTCAGAACAGTTATCAAACAATGAAAACAGATTTATACAAAGTCTTTGAATCACTCAGAATTATTAATCATTCAGTGTTAAATCATTATATTTTATCAAACACCCCCTTAGCCTCACAGTGGTTGGCATAGTGGTATTGAATGTCCTTATCCGGAGTAACTTTTAGTGTGATTTAGGGATATTTTAACTACATGATCATGTGTTTATATTGCATTTAAACTTTGAGTTATGCAGGAAGTCCAATCGATAAGTGGTTGATTATGACGAGTTACCAATTCAAATTTGTGAACACCCCATCCATATCATAAAAAACTAGACATACATTTCAATATGCATTGTTTGGGGTTTTTGGCCTTTGGTTAGTGTACCAAATCGGGCAATCATACACAAAGATAACTGTGAATGGTGAAAGTTTTATAATTCGTCTCAACAAAAGAGAATATTTCCAACATGCTTGGACTAAAAGGGCCAGTCAAACCATTGGAGTTAACTCATCGAGTTGACTTAACCATGGTTTTAGACAACTTGATCGATAATGCTGAAAAGGAACATATTGTGGGATATGATGAGAAAAAAAAAAAAAAAAAACCTTTGTTGGTGTGAATATAAATTCGAAGAATCATGACCTTAACGAGTTGGGCACCTACACATTTCTTGACGAAAATGGTATTCCGGATATCGACCTTAATAAGTTTATCCGGAATGAGTCGACATCGGGTAATTAAGCCCGCGATTGAGTTCAAAATATTGCTTGCATGTATAGGCTAGGACTATGAACTCGGTTGTTTGGAATGCTCGTTAACAGGCGAGTCATGGGTTCAAGATTTGGTGTATATGTCAAATCATATATAGATGACAAATTTCTCATTTTCTATCGTTCATTTTGCTCAAATTTGAAGTGGCCATACCAATCTTCTGAAAAGAGAGAGTTTTACCTGATTTGAGTCTGTGTGGCGGTGGGTTCAAACCCTGTGAATTAGTCGGCATGGTCGTCTCATGAATCGGCGAAATTTTAGGGGACCTGTACGAAATTATACAATGAGGTCTTTCGTTAAGGAATATTATCTATAAAGTGTCATCGTTGATAATATATAATGCAATTAGTTATCTAAACGTTCTAACATATTACTCATTTAAGATTTTTTCCCATCTAAATACTTTTTTTACGTGAAAAATGTGTCTACACATGCATATAATTATTGACGAGACAAATTTTGAGACCCTAAAAAAGGGCTCTGAGCGGTCGCTCACCTTACACACCCTCTAAGACAGCTATGTTAGTCGGCCAAAAAAACCAAAAATCGTGGCTACCAAAAAAAAAAAAAAAACAATGGTCAATGCCTTGCAAATAAATTCTAGTATCATTTTAAAAAACTTATAAAAACAATATTCTCTACAACATAAATCAAATGTAAATTACTTCATGGCCATTTATTCATATCTAACTTCACTTTAAAATTTAACCATTTCTTCAAAGCTTTTGTAAAAAACAACACACAATCGACTTCAAAGTGTCACTTTGCAATAGGGGTGATCAACGGTTCAAAATCGGATCGAACCGGCCAAAATCAGACCGAATAATAGTCGGGTTTTACGCAAGACCAGTCCAGATCGGATCGAATCGAGACCGAAATAAGGAAAAAATCCAAACCGAGACCGGACCGCTGGTCCTTCGGTTTGGTCGGTCCTCTCGGCCTAGGTCGATTTTGTTATGCTGCAATGCTCAACCCTACTTTGCAATTTGTCAATAGCTTTGGTTGATTTTTTATACGAAGGAATGTTCTATAATTTATGCATTTATCATCTTTAGTGTAATTTTGAGATGCTAGATGTTCGTGATCGTTAGTACTTGGTAATCACATATACTAAGTGCTAATAGCAGCTTTAGTAGGGTGCTTGAAAAATAGTTTCATATGATCAAGAAAAAAGACTTTATACAATTTTGTTTTTTTTAAACAAATAAAGAATAACGAAGAAAATTGACTTTATACAATTTTGATTTTTTTAAACAAATAAAGAATAACGATTTTAAAAAGTATTTGATTTTATTGAAATTTTTTCTAATGCTTTTGAAAAACAAAAAGTGTCTGTTCGTAAATGTTTGAGGTATTAATCTTTTTCATTGCTACCTCACAAAACCTTTGTAACACACGCTGAAAAATATGATTTGTAATGAGCATTACAAACCCACTTTCATTTTTATCTCTAGCCAGTGTGGGACAATATCAAAACGCAAACTTGTTAAATGAAACACAAAGGTTTTTGATAGCTGCGCCACGAACTCCTTCAAGCTTTCAACAACAAAGAATAATGGTGTTATAAAATATTTGATTTCTTACCAAAAGAAGTTTTGTGAGGTATTAGTTTTGGAAAAATTGAAATTCTTAGACAATTTTCTTATGGCAGTACAAAACTACAAATGTAACTACCCTTATAAACCCACTTTCGTTTTTATCCACAACCAACGTGGGTCAACATTAAAACACAAAATCTTGATGATGGATCATACTATGAATTATAGGGTGAAACTTGTCGACTAATATAACACAAACACAAATCATTGTACTTAACATAACGATTAGCCTCAAAATGCATGACATAGTAACACAAGAATTACTAGACATAATTTGTTTCAATCGATGTAAAGTCTTAACAATGATACATATGAAAGTTTATCTTCTTCTTTGCGATCTTGCTGTCACTTTTTTATTCTTTTTTTTTCTTCACACAAATCAGTTAGGAGATAGAAGGAGAATGAAAGAGAACGGGAGAGATAAAGAGAAAAACTAAGAAAAGATCGATTTTGCTCTTGATACCATATTAGAACTGTGATTTTGTTTGCCAATTTATTAACTCAAGATCACAATATATGGTCATTTGAGAATTATTGTAGAACTCAAATCATGAAGTGGGCTAAGCCTATCAATATCAAAAGCCCAAAGGCATAACTATAATATACGTCTAACAAAACGCAGGTGGTTCATGGACTAACTTTCTTTTCAAAATTCGACATCAAATGTTGGAACTTTATGTCACGTACATAAAGTCGATAAAGATCATAAGATTGAATCTTTGTAACTTTGTGTACGTCATAAGCTTTTGTTTACTAAATGTTAATAGTAGCATTTTTAATCTCTTATATGAAAGATACAATTATCAAAATTTAAAAGTTCAATACACACAATAATTTTGATTTGTTCATTTGATTTGATCATCATCATCATCATCCCAACAAACTATCTCAACAAATCTTTTTAATTTCCATCAAACTATCTCAACAAATCTTCATTAAAATCATCATCCCATCTTCTTAATTCCATCAAAACCACATATACCCATTTCACCAAAAGCATCTTTTACACCATTACACCAACTTTCATCCTTCAATTTTTACTAAAGACTTCATCTTTTTCCACTTCTTGAGTTGCACACCAAGTGTTTGACATTTTGCCTCAACCAAACCAAACCCACTTTATTTTGATTCTTTGACCGTCTTGGTCAAAGAATCAAAATATAGTTGTTTTAGGGTTTTGGACCTTCGGTCCCTAAATCGAAGTTTGTTTCTCCTGGGCTCCCTCCATGGAGGTGAGTGGGTTCTTGGTGGGTGTTTGGCGTGTCCTTTTAGAAATTTCCATTGTTGCCCAGATGGAATGGCGGTGAAGGGTTTCCTCGGTTGGTTGCCCATATTAAGCGTCTCCATTTGTCGTTGGACGATCGGAGGGGGCCTTGAGAGGCGCTTTCAGCGGATGTGGTTGTTTGTTTGGTTGGGGAGGCTTTAAAGGTCTGGATCGGTGGTTGTGTGGGGTGTGTATGCGTCTACATGCTCTCTCGTCGGGCATGCCATCATGAGGATGGGTTGGCTCGGTTCAAGTGGGTTACGGGAGATGTTGAGGAGTTTATAGTGGGGATCGCTAGGCCACGTGTTGGGAGGTAAGTGGTTCCTTTGGGAGGGGTGGTGGTGGATGAAGTTCTCCTTGATCGTGTGTTCTCCTACCTATCCGCATTTGTTAAGAGCATCCCTCATAGTTGTCGTATGGCTTTTTCTCATGCTTTAGTTCTTTTGCTCTATTGGAGGCGTGGGTAAAGTGGCGGCTATGCAACATCTATTGAGCGTGGGTAAAACTTTTGTTGTTACCGCGTTACGCGTTCGTGTTTTCGGCCTTCTAACCGTCGAGGGGCGCAAGTCACGGTAATAGGAAGTCTTTGCAATGCCTTAGTATTCAGCGGTCGTTGGGTGCTTGGGGTGGGGATGGTTTTGATGAACTTATTCTCTCGCTTTTGCCCAACCTTGAGGAGGATGGGCTTGGCTCTGGAGTCCGTAGCTTCAGTGTGTGTTCTAATGTTAAACAATGTTTGAGGAAAGTTTGGACGGGCATTTCACTGCTTGAACGTTAAAGTATTATGTTCTTGGGGTTGCACCTTATGGTGCGGATACTTTGACAGCATTGTTGGCTAAGCATCCCATACTTCCTCCCGGTTATACTGTTTCCTTGCTCTCTGAGCCTCCACTTGTTGTGGATGTTGATACCGTTCTTGGGTGTATTCAATCTTTCCCAAAGGGACTTCTTTGTGGGGACGGATTGAGGGCCCAACACATTTTAGATGCTTTTTGCGGAGAGGGTGTCGATGGCATTTGGTTACTCAAGGCTATCTCGTGGTGGTTAATTTATGTTTGGGGGAGGTGCCCTAAGGTTTTGGCGAGTTTGTTGCATCTGCTTCCTTGCGTTGCTCAAACCGGACAATGGGATTAGGCCTATTGCCGTGGGCACGATTTGGAGGAGGTTGGTATCCAAGGTGGCTATGAGGGGTGTCAAGAAGGAGATGTCCAATTACCTTGGTGATTTTCAGTTTGGAGTGGGAGTCCCTAGTGGGGCAGAGGCGTGCTCCATAGCCGAGCAATTCTTACATGAGTTTCATTCAGATGGGTGGGTGGCTATGCTTCTTGTTGACTTCTCAAATGCCTTCAACTTGGTGGATCGGACTACCCTTTTAAATGAGGTTGAACTGATGCCCGTCTATTTCCCTATGGGTAGATTTTTATATGGTCGTCGGCGAGGTTATATGTGGGTGGCGACTATATTTGGTCCACCTTGGAGTTGTGGGGGACCCTTTAGGGCCTCTTCTTTTTGCCTTAGTTTTGCACCCACTTGCCCACCGGATTAGGGATTGTTGCAGACTTCTTTTCCATGCTTGGTATTTGGATGATGGTACGATTATAGGTGACACTAAAGAGGTAGCTAAAGCCTTAGATATTATCATGGTGAGGGCCCCCACCGGGCCTTGAACTCAACATTAAGAAAACAGAAGTTTTTGGCCTCATGCAATGGGGTGAAGGTACAAGATGGTTTGTTTCCCCACGAGATTGGGAGGCCGACATTGGGTGTGAAAACTCCTTGGAGGGTGTTAGCGGGATGCGAGGTTTATTAGCTTTTGGCGTGAAAAGGGCATCTCGTCTTTGTGGAACTAATGAGTTGTCTCACAAGTCTGCAGCGACCCTGTCTGAGCTCCTTTGCTTCGCTCATGTATGGCGTCGCTAAGCTGATGTTCGGTCTCGGAGCGTGCCAACGATGTATATAGGGGAAGGCATTTTCTTTTTGACAATGGCCTTGGAAGGCAATAGAGGCCATTGTGGTTTGTGGGGCCCTTTTTGGGGATTTTCAATGGAGGCTCGCATCCCTTCCGCCTCGGTTTGGTGGGTTGGGTTTATGTTCGGCTGAGGATGTATCTACTTACGCTTTTGTGGCCTCGGGAATCTTGGATTTTGGATCACATTCTTGAGGGGATGTGGTATTGATGGGGTTGACTCGATTATGGGTATGCAATGGATAAACTTGCATGTCCCTTCCGATTTCGATCTTAGCGGTTTCTCTAACAAGGACACCGCCCACCTAAAGCCAAAATGTTTTGGCGTGTGCCCTTTTTAGTGGAATCGTCCGAGTTTGGGAGAGAGTTGATTTATCCCTAAGCGGTGTTTGAATGTCTCCGAGCTCCTCATGCTCAAGATTTCTTGACGGTTATCCCCATTGAAGGGCTAGGCCAACATATGTCGACCCTAGAGTACCGGACTATCCTTAAGTACCGGCTAATGATCCCTCTGTTTCGGTGATGAGCCTTGCCCGATCTGCCGCAAGGTTTCTTAGATTCCTTTGGCGAGCATGCGGTCCATTGCAGGAGTTACGGGTTTCAAATACAGGCATGATTTGGTTAGGGATGTTCGTATGATGTTCTTAAGCGACGAATTTCTTCTAAAAAGAGGCCCCGTGAACTTTCGACAAATCCGGCTTGAAGGGAGGTCTACTTTACGGCCGGTGATATACTTGTGTTTTGGATGGGCGGGGAAACATGCTTGTGTGGATCTTACGGTGTCCCTCTTGTTGGGCTAAGGGACAATGGGTTTGTTGCGCGGGACAAGCGGCGTTGAGCGAATCGAGCAAAGTTGCTAAACACGAGCTTGTTTAGAGAATCAACACGTATTTACCCCTTTTGCTTTTGATACATTTGGGTTCCTAGCCCGGCAGTGTGGAGTTTTTGACTAGGGTTCAACGGGTTGTGCAAAGTAATTTTGCGACCCCTAAGTCACAAAATTTCATTTTTAGTAGAATTGGTTTTGCTTTCCAAAAGGGGGTTGCGGCGCGACTTGTTGCCCGTTTGCCTGCCATCTTATTGTAATCCGTTATTACAAGTAATAATAAAAAAAAACTTGTATGCAAAAAAATACACACAATAAAAAAGAAAAAAGTTCACTACATATAACTACAAAAGGTGATAAATACGATGCATTTTTTTTTGTTATTATCCCTTTTTAATAACTTTATACATTTAATAAATTCTCACTAGACTTTATAATGTTAATAACGAGATGGAAACGCCCGCTGCGTTGCGGCGGGGTTTTTTTTAATACTTTTTTTAAACTTGAGGTACGTTGCATTTTTTTTCCAGATGTTTTTATTGGTAAAATCTATTTTTATTTTTTAGTCAAGGTAGGTAATGATGACGTACCCTCCGATCAGGTCGAAGGACTCCCCTTCGACCTCAGTTGAATTTACATTACGAAGGACCAAGTCTATCTTCCTAAGTCATCGGTGGCGTAAAACCATTCATCATTAATATGGTTACCGGTTGGGAATTCCCCAACCGAAGGCCTAATCCCTTCGGGGTCTTACCTTGAAGACACCAAGACAAAGGAGAACATTGACTTGGTCTTCCCCCACGTTCCCACTATCTCCTTAGCTTCCCCGCCAAGGCAGAAAGAGTGGGGATGAAGCCCTAGCGATTACCACAAATCATGGGGCGCCCCCATGATCTCGAAACGTCTTGCAAACACTCTCTAAGCATTTCTCTATCTTTAAATAGGTTGGGCGTGTCATTTCAATGGTATGTTCACTCAACAGTATTTCACATACTCTACATTACTTACACATATCACATACATACTTACTCTCACCCGGGAGGTGGTTCGTGAGTCCAACCTGGCGCAATCACTTAGAAGTGTCTACTATTTCTTATTGCGGATTGGCTACAAGTTTGGCAAGCATAACACCCCTCATACCCTTCGATCACCATGAAGGCACGGTCGTATACTTATTGTACAATCGGTGGCGCCATCCGTGGGACCGCTACAATTGGTCCGTTATTCCAAACTTATAACTGTCAATGGCGCTCACTACTTTTACGGCATGAATCAAGGAAGAGAATATACTCCCCTGGGTTTCTCGACCTTGACAACAATCCCATCAATGATCTAACAACCTTCCCAACATAACCGTCCACTTTCACCACGATCTCACCCGAAATAACTCCCAACAACCATGCTTCGACGTCAGCCAACCCCGAACCAGTTATCAGTCCTGCATTCGTTGAAGCTAACCTTGAAGTGCTGGAGTCCTTATTAAGGGCTTGAAGGAGGCAAGCTCGGAACGTTGGGAAGCGAAGGGATTTGGATTACTCTAGTGATGAGCATGACGAAGAGATAGAGATAGAGACTAGGCCCTCGGTTCCTGGGGCTACACGCTCAGTGCTAAGGATAGGATCTCCGGGAAGTCGAAGGCCGAGTGGAAGATCGGTGGGTTTCGAAGATGTTCCGGAGAGGGCTCTGACTAGAAGGGAAGGAACGATGGAAGGCTCCAATGGAAGGAGTCACCGAAGGGAGATTACGAAGGTTAACTTGTCACCACTCTTGGCAGCCCACTTGGGGAGAACTGAAGCAGGGGTTTCGTTGCAGCCTTCTCACGCATCCGGCGTAGAAGGCAATCCACCTCAAATGAATGGGGGAGGAATTCTTCCTCCTCATGGGATAATGAGAAACTCTTACCACAAAATTAAGGATAATGAGAAAATGTACGTGATATGCTGTCAAATTATTAAGTCCATTCGTAACCACAATGGTCGGTTTTGCTGCTTGCTTAGACATTTTCTAATCGTTATTGATAATGTGTAAAACGTACAGTAATTTAAAAACAAAATATGTAAAGCTTATATCTTAGTTTGGTTATATTTCTATGTAACCAACATTTTGGTAGAGAGAGGAACTAATGAATGATCGAATGAAGGAATTTTATCATGCTCACATATTATAGATGATAGACATCCAACATCCTCTTATCCATCGTTTTATTATCATATTTTACAATTCAAAATTCAGAAAGTAAAAAACAACGAATACACTTAGATCAATTGGATACCATGAAGACAATAATGGATAAAGTTGTGGTAAGGTTTTGGAGTTGTAAGTTATTAACAATCTTCAAATGTTACCACGCAAGAAAAAAAAGTATATATTTTTCAAAATTTGACATCCATCGAAACCAATTAGTTGCAGAAGCTAGTAACTCTTGTCCTGCTATGTCGAGCATTTTGAGACCAAGTGTTTATGTTTGTACAATTATTTGTGTTTGCGTTATGTTAGTTTTCAAGTTTCTTGATTTAATTGATAATAAGATCTAGCCTCAAGATTTTGTGTCATTGTTTCAGGGAGTTTATCACATTCTAAGTGAATTGTGAAATTTATGTTTCATGTTTGATGTCATAATGTAAGAACATGTCTCCCTTTCAACCACTTACCAGACCTCCATATTTTTTCATTAATCCCATCTCCAAACACTAAATTCATTATCAATTTCCTATCCCAAACATCGAATCATATAAAACCTCAGTAACCCACAAAATTTGACCCTAAATAACTCTATTTATGTTATGCACACCAACTGTTTGATAAAATGTCACTTTAAACAAAACCCATATTCTAGCTTCTAATCGTTCAGGTTTTAATTTCTCTTGATTGTGGTGGTCTGTAAGTATTAATTGATGGAGGAGGGTAAGGGAGAGGAGGATATCAGTTCGTTACTAAATAGGCTTAGTAACAAGATCACAAATGTTCAGGGGGATGTACAAACGAAGCTGGTTTCGTATGCTACGGTTCTTAATGAAGATCAACCTAAAAGGAAGGAAAATTTTCGCCCTCTTAATAATGATGTGGTAGATGATCTGATTTTCGTTACCTATGGCATCAATTGAAGAAGTGAACAATAGGTTTGCAAACTCTTTGTATGGATATTTTATAGGGGAAGCGTCGGCTTTTCCTATTGTGGAAAATTATGTGAAGAACACATGGAGAAATATGGTCTTATTGAGGTTATGATGAACTCTAGCGGTTTCTTTAAGTTCTCATCAAGGAGGGGTATGGAACAAGTATTAGAAAAGGTCCATGGCTTGTTGAATGTTCTGTTATCTTGAATGTTTGGACGCCTACTACTAATATGACAAAGGAAGATCTCACAAGTGTTACTGTTGTTTGGTAAAATTTCATAATATTCCTATGGTGGCGTTCACGGAAGATGGCCTTAGTCGATGTAGCGAAGATTGAGTAAGCCCCATTATGCTTGATGCATACACTAGTACAATGTGTCTTGAATCATGGGGTCGGAACAATTACGCTAGAGCTCTTGTTGAGATCATACGAGCGATGCTCTTGTGGACTCATTGGGTGTGGCTATTCCATTACTTGATGGATAAGGGTTTATGAAGGAAACAATAAATGTTGAGTATGAATGGCAGCCTCCAAGGTGTGACACTTGTAATTTATTTGGTCATTCTAACGGCGGTGTCCTAAGATGAGTGAAGGTTGATAGTTCTAATGTGGCTAATGATGAGGGGTTTGTTGAAGTAACTCGGAAAGGAGGTAAAAGTAATAAAGGGAAAAAAGTTCCAAAACATATTGATGGTATTAGGCTTAATAAGCCTAAACCTTCTTATTATTATCGACCAAAAGTGAAACCTCAAGCGATACTCAAAATGAAGCGTCTTAGATCTACGAGGTTTAGAGCTCTAACAAAGATTCACGTCTCAAGAAGTGAACTTTGGTCGATTAAGGAATTCCTTTGATGCGTTACGTAACACTGATAATGGTTTTGATCAGGCAATGGAGGATACAATGGCAGGTAACAAAGATTGTGGTGTAAATTTGAGTGGAAGCCAGGCTAGTGATAGCGAAGATGCGGATGATGTTTATGATGAAACGGCTCAATTTATGGATATCTCAAACAAAATTGATCTAAAGGGGGCAAGCACTCCCGTTATTGGTGTTCCTTATGTATAGCATAGCCGCGTGGAACATAAGGGGAATGAACCTATCCCCTAAACAAAATGAGGTTCGTCAAGTAATTTCGGAGAATCGTTTGTCTATTTGTGCTATATTAGAGTCTCATGTTTCTAGTACTCAGTTAGATAAGCTATGTGCCCGTGTTTTTTGGAATTGGAACTGGACGCCAAATGGTAATCTATTTATGAAGGGTTCTCGCATAATATTGGGTTGGAACTCGATGAGGTTGATGTTATGGTTCTAGCTCAAACAAAGCTATGCATACTGTGTTGTCTTTAGAGTCGATAAAAGGTCCTTATGTGCTCTTTATATACGCCATAATCGATATACTCACAGACGTGCTTTTGGCATGAGTTAGCGTACCTATAAGGTTGTTGTCCGCTGGAATCCTTGGTGTCTAATGGGGATTTTAATGCAAAATTTTAACCTTTGAAGACAACGCCTCGATAATCTAAAATTGATATTGCTATGTGAGTTCAAAGAGTACGTGGATAATATTGAGGTCTCAACGTTATAAAAAGGGGTTACACTTCACATGGAATCAAAAGCCGAAAGGTGATAATGGAGTGCTAAAGAAGATTGATCGCAGGTTGGCTAACTTGGAGTTTTACGATTCTTTTATTGGTGCATGTGCTCTTTTCCAGCCATATCGCATTCTATCATTCTCCTGCCATTTTAAGAATTCCCATGGTGTCAAAATTTAAGTCGGCTTTTAAGTTTTCAAATTTACTAATCCATAATGACCTTTAAGGAGACAGTGGGTGATCTGTGGAATAGTAATATTGATGGTTATCATATGTTTCGTGTTGTGAAAAAGTTGAAGCTTTTGAAGAAGCCGTTAAGGAAGCTTTTATATAAAAAAGGTAACTTACATGATCGAGTAAAACGGCTTCGCTTTGATAGATGAGGTCCAGAAAGCCCTTGATAAAGATCCTTTTAATTCTATGCTTCTTGATGAGGAGGCTTTATATCTCCATTCTTTTAATCAAGCGCTTCTAAAAGAGGAAAGGTTTCTAAACAAAAGGCCGTTATTCATTTCGTGTTGGGGATTCGAATTCAGCTTATTTTCATAAAATAGTGAAGAGTCGTGTGGCTAGAAGTCGAATTGATATGGTTGTGGACTCTAATGGTGTTACGACTGATAGAGATGCAGTTCATACGGCTTTTGTCTCTCACTATATGCATTTTCTAGGCCAAGCTGGTCCGGTGACTCCCTTGGATTATAATGATTTATTTTCAAGCAAATTGGAAAATGGGATAGCTGACTTTATGGTTCGTGATATTTCTGATGTTGAAATTAAGGAGGCTGTCTTTTCTATGGGTTATGATAAATCACCAGGTCCAGATGGATATTCAGCTTCTTTTTTCAAAGGTGCGTGGGATATTGTAGGGAATGATGTTATTAGTGCGTTCGAGTTTTTGTGAGTGGTAAACTTTAAAGAAGTTAATCATACTGGTCATTACTCTTATTCCTAAAGTTGCTTCTCCTTCTCGATCACCGACATCGGCCCATTTCTCTTTGTAATGTGATTTATAAGAAATCAGTAAGATCATCTCCAATCGTATTAAAGACAGTCTTTATGGGGTTAATTAATATTAACCAAGATGCTTTTGTTCGTGAGGCGATTTCTGATAATATTCTTTTAACTCAAGAGCTCATGCATAACTACCACGTAGATAGAGGCCCTCCGAGATGTGCTTTCAAGGTTGATATTCAGAAAGCTTATGATACTTGTTGGATGGAGTTTTCTTAATCAAATCCTCATTGGTTTTGGTTTTCACTCTCGGATGGTGTCATGGATTATGGAATGTGTAACGAGTACTTCTTTCTCCTTATGTATAAATGGGACGTTGCATGGATTTTTCAAAGGGAAACGTGGTCTGAGACAAGGTGATCCTTTATCTCCATACTTATTTACTCTTGTTATGTAGATTCTTACTCGTATTTTGAAGCGTAAAGTTCTCATCTCTGACGAGTTCGCTTATCATCATCACTGTGCTGATCTTAACATAATTAATTTATGTTTTGCGGATGATCTCTTTCTCTTTGCGCATGGAGATATTAACTATGCTCGAATTATTATGGAGGCTCTCGATGAATTCAAAAGCGTATCAGGTTTGGTTCCTAGTCTTCCAAAGAGTACGGCTTATTTTTGTAATGTCCTTAATCATGTTAAGCTTGTTATTCTTGTTAATCCCCTTTACCACGTATACCCTTATCAAATACCCACGTTATGGACACAAGAATACCACGTTAAACCCAAACTGTTATGCGTAAGTAAAGAGAAAGATTAAGAAAGAACTTGGTGACTTGAATGAATTCGTGTATATGTGTAGAGAGGTAGAGAGAAGAAAGAAAACAATAAGTTGTATATTGCTTCAAAGGAAAACACACACACACTCAAGCACACCCCTCAAATGACATACTTGAGGGTTATTTATAGTACAAGTAGAAGATGCCCTAAGGCTTGGCCATGGGCTGTATGGCTTCGTATGGATTGGATTGGACTTAGATTTGATATAAGGCTAGCTTATCTTAACTTATAGCCATTTAGCTTAGCCCAATCCATCAGCCCTTTGACTATTCTAGCACGATATCTAACACACGTCACAAAGTTCCTAAATGTGAATGACCATCACTTCTAATAAAACTATTAAGGCAACAACTTCCCCTAAGGTGGTCATTCAAATGATGCTCCACTTGATAAGATCTTTACTTTCCTTGAGCTAGAACTTTGGCGTAGATATAGAATAGTCTTGATTCATTGTTCCTTCATGCTTTGTGATCAGATAATGTGGTTGTCTGCCGTTGTCAACTTCGTTGGTTAGGTGTCTCCACGTCATTCTCCACCATGCTCACACTTCTATTTGACTTTGAATTACCAATTATGAAGTTCTCGAGTCTTTACACTTTGTAGATTCTTTGACATTGACTTAAGAATCATCTTTATCTTTGAGTAGCCTTTGATTGTATGAGAACTTTCATGTGTGTTGGTATGAGCATGTGGCGACTGCACGATCCATCCGCCTGAGCTTCCATAAGAAGAAAACATAAAAATGTTAGTAATGTTTTATCTCGCACTTACAAGTTTGAATTTCGAGGGTGTTAACAAAGATAGTGTGAAAACACGCTCTAATTCTCACAAGGGCCGTCCCTGAACCTGAGTCCCACAAGAGATAACGCGATATACCAAGTACATCTACAGTTCGATGAGTCAAGAGGTACACCAAGCATCACCCCACGATCGTAAACCGCTTGAGACACACTAAGCGTAATCCACGGAGAATTACCGGTGACCTGGCCGTCAGGTCGTTGATGTTGACTCTGGCAGAATTTCAATTCAATCACCGAGGATTACAGCTTGTAACTCCCTCATAAATGTTCCGCAGATTGCTAAGATCTCGTAGGACTCTATAATATATCACGTGTGCCCTTAATGATGAACAAAAGCTTATGTCATGTCATGTGTTCCTATGAGATCTTTTGATGACTCTCTCGGCTCTAGACTCAATAGTGCATTTGGTTTTCCTAAGCGGAGACTAGGGAGAGGGTCTCCTTCTTCAATACCAAAAATCTCTAAGAGAAAGCCGATAGTTTACGTAGGGTTCCCTGTGAGAATGAAACAAGCTTCAAGAGAAACTTGAGTGGATAAGGTTTAGTGCATGCCACCTGGTCCATGACGCCTTTGTCTTCAATACCGCTGTCATCTTAGTGACAACCAAAGTAGTGATGAATTGAACCCGGTTTCTGCCCTAAGGTTGATTATGGAGGGCTATTTCTTTTCACCCCTTTTTCATTACTTTTCTTTTTAATTCTTCAACCCCTTCTTTCTCCTTTCTCACATTACACCTTTTTCAATCATACATAGGACTTTAATACTAACTATGGGTATTGTCCTTGGGTAGATCCTCGCTCAAGTAATCATAGGACGGATTTATCCTTAGTCACCTTATAACTCCATGATCATTCCATGTTGCCATAAAACCATTTTTCTTGAAAATCTCTCAAAGTGTTTATGATAGAAAACATGTTTGAGACACCCTAGAGTTTTATATTTTTCGTAAATACCCCCTTCACATGTGCTTATATATTTTAAGAGAAATTTTCACATTGAGGAAGAGTTCGTGACTTTTGAATTGATCGACTTTCAATAGACAAGACCGATTGGAGACATCGCCACATCACTAGTGAATTAGCTTGAAATTATTAACCCTACCGGTCAAGTCCAAAGAAAGTTTCTAAATGGTACATTTAATGACTTTGCATCTGGGCCAATTCATTGGTTCTGTTAGGAATTAGAAATTCCAGTCATTAAAGAGTCGGTCACCTCAAGTATATGTAATCGTTAGAAGGCTCGTAGTCATAGTAATATTTAGTTAAGTAGTATTTAGTTAAGTAACACCGGGAGGACTGGACGGTCTTTACCCACTCGTATGCCCGATCCACGACCGTTGTGTGGCATTTATGTAAGACTATAAATACTCTCTACCTCCCAAGGTAGAGAGTTGGAGCTCATAATAATATCTTTCACTTTCTCTCACTAAGTTCCCTAAACCTCTAACTTTCTCTCTCTAGAATTCCATCTATATGCTACTTTGTGTTATGGTTTGATGTGTATGTGAAAAGTTATATCTTACAATTGGTATCAAGAGCCATGGTTAGATCATATCTTGCACATCTTTGGATTTCTAGTGGTTTTAGGTGGTTTTTGAGTTTGAAAAGTTTAGTGGTTTTTGCATCATTTGGTTTATTTCTAGTGTTAAAGTTTCGATTTTGTTGTACTTTTGTGTTTAGAATCATCACAAGTGTTTAGGTTTTGATCTAAAGTTTGAATCATCTTGGTTGGGTTTTTTGGATTGAAAAGTGGTGTTTATGTGTTTTTCATGCTAGCGACTTGAGCCACGAAAAGTTTCTTCTAGCGACTTGCTTCACATTTTTGTAGCGAGTTACGTGTTTGGAGCTAGCGACTTTACCTAGCGATTTAAAGTACAAGTAGTGGACTCTACTACGGTAGCTTACTTGGTTCAGAAGCGAAGTTGCTCTTTAGCTTACTTAGATTCGACTTGAGTAGCTTAATTGCTGCCAAAATTTTGCTAGCGACTGGAGGCTTAGCGAGTTACTACTTAGCGACTTGCATTTGTCTAGCGACTTGGGACTCTAGCGACTTAGTGGTGTAGCGAATTAAGAGTTAGCGTAATTTAGTGCATTATCTTCTAGCGACTTAGTGCATTATCTTCTAGCTTACTGAGTGATTGTTTACGGTTTTCTCTTGATTTAGTAAAATCGCGGAAAGAATCTATTTCCGGTTTAATCATAGAGTTATAAAATCCCGTATAAACTGTAAACATGTCTACCAACGTTCCAACTGTCATCTCCACTGCTGTCGAGGATGTTCAAGCAAATGGCTCGATACTCGCCCACCCATGCTTGAGAATGACTACGATTCTTGGGCTCAACGAATCAGATTGCCTTGGAAAGGAAAATGGTGTCAACATTCTCAAATCCATTGATGAAGGACCATATCGAGTTGAGACGACTAGAGACATACTTGATACTAATGAAGATGGTACTTCTGTTTACGGAATGGACAGCACTAAAATGTATGATGAGCTTGATGATAAGGAGAAAAGAGATTCGATGCGATATCGTGGCTTCAAACATTGTTCTTCAAGGTCTTCCTAAAGACATCTACAAGTGATCAATCATAACACGATGCAAAGGCATGGGATAATGTTAAGATGCTTCTCGTGTCGAATTAACTATGGAAGACAGAGAATCCCAACTCTATGACGAATTTGAACACTTCAAGATGAAACCCGATGAGAGTGTCTATGAGTACTATGTGAGATTTCATAAGTTAGTGAATGACATGAGGAACATCAGAATGACTATGCCTAACATTCAACTGAACTCAAAATTTGTGAACAACATGAATCCCGAATGGCACAAGTTTGTCACCGCTGTGAAGCTCACTAAAGGATTGAAGAATACAAACTATGAGCAACTCTATGCCTTCCTCCTTCAGAATGAGAGACATGCTATGTTTGAATAATTGATTCTCAATCGGTTCAAAACCAACCAGGAGAGACAAGCTCGCCTAATGACTCAACCGCTTCTACTCAAACATCGAATCACAACCAAAGCATCACAAGTCATACCCTTGGGTAATGGTAATCACAAACTCATTCCTTATCCTATGTTCAAACAAGTCGATGTCTGATGCACACGTGGTAACTTCATTAATCAACTAGCTCTTCCGATTAGTCAAAACATGAATTCTCTCCCACAAACCAACAACAACCTCGATCAAAGATCTAACCCACACAATCAAGCCACTGTTAAAGATGGAAGGATCGTGGTGCAACCAGCCAGAAAGACAAGATGATCGTGGGAAGAGGTGGAGCGGTAGAGGTTATGTTGGCAAACGAATCGAGGAAGGAATGGTAACCAAGGTCAAGCTAAGCCAATCAAATGTTATAACTGTGGTGGTGAGTGACACATTGCAAGGAACCGCATCTCCAAAGCGCCCACGAATGCCGACTTCGTGAGATAAGATGTCTGTACAAGCTCGTGACAATGGTGCTACTGGATGAAGAGGAATTGTTGTTTCTAGCTGAGGGCAATGCCAAGACCTATGATGCAGATGTGGATGAGCAGGCTATTCAGGAGATAGGTCACAATCATCAGAATGCCTTTCAAGTCGCTGATTGTGATGCATACGACTTAGATGTGGATGATGGACCTACTTCACACACAATTTTTATGGCTAGCATTTCTCCAATGGTTTCTCCCAAGTTCTCTTCTTCACCACTAGTGGCCCATCCGAGACAAACTCATCTCAGAGGTATTAAAACTATAATGATGATGTGCAAAAGATGCATGACAAAGTACATTCAACTGAAACTATTGAATCAAATGTTGAAAATATGGGTAATATCAATATTGTCCCATATGATCAATACGTGAAACAAAGTGAAAGTGAAGTGGTACCAAGTGATGCATCCGCAACAACAATGACTATGTTTTTGATGAATACATCGATGTGCCCCTCGATGATTCCATGTATTTCAACTAAATGCCTATAAAGAACGTGTTGCTATTTATGAACAACGTGCTAAATTTGAGTTGACCACTCGTAAGAAGGAAATGGATGACCGCGCGCATATCATTAGAAAAGTAATTTTAGAGAAGAAGTATTGAAACAAGAATTAAATTCCTTGCAAGAAAAACTTTCTAAAACAGCTAAGCAAAAACAAGAACTTCAAGAAAATGTGAAAATGCTTAAGCAAGAATTTAATGCAAAGGAATCAAAACTCTTGAGAGATTTTTCTAATCTGTAAACTTTGAAAAACAAACTTGAAAACAAGTTGTACATACAAGGGAACACCATTCAGATCTGCCACATGGTCACTAAACATAGAGTCCTAAGCGATAAGCATAGTGTTCCCATTATAGATAAACCCAACCTTGAGTACGGAAAGATAGCAAAAGCTGCTCAAAGTGTGATCTATGATGGCAATGAGATTCTTAAACCTAGACAGAAACCTAGTTGCGTTGAGTGCACCGAGGAAGATAAGAAATCAGATGAAGTCACTAGGGAAAGGATGAACAAAAATTAGATGATCCTAAATGCAAAGAGAAAAAAATAATTATCACCCCCCATGACTACAAAAAGGAAAACTGGATTTCCTTGAACATGTTTAAGCCTTAGACATTGTTGACTCCTAACAAGTTTTCTGGAAAAAGGATTTAGATAAGCGTAAAGTGAAAATATTGTTGAAACAAACCCTCCCCTATGGAAAATGCCTAGAGCGACTATGTATCCTCCTAATACACCAATGCATCTTGTTCCTAGAAAAATTGCCACTAAAAGCAAGACCTTAATTAGCCAATATGTTATATTTCAACTATTTGTTGATTTTGAGAAAACTTGCAAGAAAAGGATCACACCCAATGGTATAACGAAGGAGAAAGGGGTTTTGAGCAAATGAAAGAATGTTATTTAACTGAGGTCATGCCTTTCTTTAAACTTCTAAAAGATCACTTTGAGAGTCTTAAAAAGGGGATAGAAACCGATATCAAGGGAATGGAAAAGGAATTTGATGCAATGGTAGTTGAAGTTAGTGATTATGAGCTTGCACTAAAATATAATGAGATTGAGAGGAAGAACTTGCATACATTAAATGAGACTCTTATTACTGAATGTGTTGTTCAAGATATCTTTTTTCACCGCCAAATTGCTCTATTAATGCTTCCAAATTTCATGAACTATCTGTGGCCCTGAAAGTCTCCCATGATCGTGTCATTGAGCTTGAAAAACTAATTCTAAACTAAACGAGAAAATTGAACTGGTGATCACGACAATTTGGTTAAACATTTTTCTAAACTGAAGTTGAGCATTTTAATTTACAACTAAAATATCAACATCTTAAAGAAAATGTCAAAACTTCAAATATCAGACATCGCCGATGCTCCAGAGTTTGATGCGCAAATTAACAAACGTGATGAACAGATTCAAGCTCGTGCAACACGATCGAAAGTTGAAAGCCCAAATCTCTCAATTAAAGGGTCAAACGAACAATATGACAGGCTCCCAAATGCCTCCTCCTTTAGATTCTCCGAATTCTCAAACTTTTCATCTTCAAAACTTAGTTGATGCCTTACAAAAGGAAAACGAGAGTTTTCTAGAAGAAAATGAAAAAGTTAAACGACATTTTAAAGAGTTATATGATTCAATAAAAGTCACCCGTGACCAAAACAACGAAAAATAACGTCTTTACGAAAGGAAATTGAGAATCGAGAAGTCGTGAAATGGGAACCGCCACTTGTTTTCAATAAGAATGTTGTCTCAAAGTCACCCTTAGACTGCAAATACACTGGATGCTTAAATATATTCCTCCTCATCTTAGGAATAATGAACATGCTTTTCATGAATACTGTGCTCACCTTAAGGATAGTCTAGAATGTCTCCGTGAGATTGTCGAAGAGGATTTCATTAACAAACCTCTTGATAGTGAAATTAGGTTTGCTTGCCTCCATGCCAAACGATCTCAAGAGTTGCTAGAATGTGTAATTGCCACATGTCCCAAATCCTTAACCTTAGGTGCAAAAGGCAAAGCTGTGATGCCTTGTTCTATGCCTAGTGCCAAGCAGGAAATCCGTTCTATGCCCAATCTTAAAAAGAAACACTAATGTGCCTTCAAGAAGTTCAGATTCCAGATATGTTAGTGCTAAGAAAGTGAACTTTGTGTGCCCGCAAAAGCTCAAATCAGTCTTAAAGTATACACTAATGTGCCTTCTAGTACTTCAGATCCTTGCACATCAAGTTCAAGAATGCAAAAATTAGATCAACCAACTAATGTTTCCATTCCCTCTACAGAGTAATCAGGACTTTAAAGCGAAAGCAGTCAAAGTCTCAAGACAATACAAGGAATGATAGGACCTTGCAAGCTAAGAATGTGCATTGGAAGAGAGTAGAAGACCAATCTAGGAACTTTAAGCTTGAGTTGAATAAAACGAATCGTGTTGATTCAAGTATTAGCCTTAGGCGCATCTGTAATTAATTCATTCGATACTATTTGCAAACCTTGTATGTGAGTTCGCTTGAATTCTCGTTGCTAATCATGAATGTGGTGTGAATGCTTTGTCTAATGTGTCAAATGCCCAGCTTAAAATTGTTAATGCTAATAATCGTGCAAATAAGGCAAAAAGGCAAAAACGAAAGATTGTTAGAAAACAATGGAAACCCAGGAAGAACTTTTATAAAGATAGGTTATTATTGGATACCTTTTGGCCATAAGAATAATCAGCTTTGTTCTCAACTGCTAAGATTATGCCCACTAGAAAATGGATGCCTACTGGTAGAACTATTCCCTTAAGAAGTAAACATACTATGAATAGGTCAAATACGACACCAAGATTGCATCTATTCCCAATGATTCCATTGCTTCTACTTCGATATGGATGTTTCGCTTTCTCGATGTGGGTGTTCCAATTATCACACTAACCAAGTGGAACCCATTCTTGCATGGGGATCCCAATTATCCAGTTATCCATTCTTGTCTGTGTTCAACTATAGATCATTCAAATCGCTCGCGGGTACCCGGACTCAGTCGTTCCAAGCATATGACCGAGACCGGTCGCGCTCATGAACTTCGTGAGCAAATTCATCGGACTGTTAGATTCGTAATGATCATTTCGGTGCAATTATGGGTTATAGGGATTATGTTGTTGGTGATAGTGTTATCTCTAGAGTATACTATGTGGAAGGTTTGGTCATAATCGCTTCTCATGGTCAATTCTGGATTCTCATCTAGAAGTAGCCTTCTAAAACATACCGCTTGTTAGAGATTTAATGGTAAGGAACTTTTAAAAGGAACTCGTGGTTCAAATCTTTACACCATCTCTATAGAAGATATGATGAAGTCTTCTCCAATTTGCTTGTTGTCAAAGGCTTCTAAAACAAAGTCATGGTTATGGCATCGACGTCTCAATCACTTGAACTTCGGCACCATCAATGATCTCTCCACAAAGGACTTAGTTGTAGGTTTACCTCGACTAAAGTATGAAAAGGATCATCTTTGTTCAGGATGTCAATTGGGAAAAAGCAAGAAGTATGCCCATAAACCCAAACCTACTAACTCGTCACAGAAGTTCTTCATACAATTCATATGGATTTATGTGGACCAATGAGAGTGTATAATATCTTTGGGAAGAAATATGTGTTAGTTATAGTTGATGATTACTCTAGATTCAACTGGGTCAAGTTCTTAAGGACAAAGGATGAAACTCCTGATATCATCATCAAACTCATCAAACAATAAGCAGTTCGACTTAACAAAACCGCGTAATTATCCGACGACAATGGAACCGAGTTTGTTAACAAACAACTTAGTGAATTCTATGAAAGCATTGGAATCACCATCAAAGAAGTGTTCCACGAACTCCTCAACAGAACGGTGTAGTTGAAAGACTAAATCGAACTCTTGTAGAAGCCGCCAATGTGCTGATTTACTCAAAGTTCCAATGTTTCTCTCACGGCTATTGCCACCGCATGCTACACACAAAATCGCTCTCGATTCCACACGCTCATGGAAAGACACCATATGAACTTGTCCACAATGTAAAACCTAATCTCTTTCCTTCGTGTGTTTGGTGCATTGTGTTATCCAACTAATGAGGGTCAAGACTTAAGGAAACTTAGGGCTAAAGCTGACATTGGAGTATTTGTAGGATATGCACCAAACAAAAGGGATACCGAATCTATAACAAAAGAACCCGAAATATCATGGAAACCATTCACGCTACGCTTGATGAGTGACCGGTCAAATGGCTCCTGACACTCCAGTTCCAGACCCGCACTTCAAAACAATCCCATTGGTTCATCTCTTGTTCCAAACTCTTCTCAAGAAACTCCATATGTACCTCCATCTCAAGATGATTTAAAGAAATTGTTTGATCCTATGTTTGATGAACTTTATGATTCAATTACTAATGAGGTGTTGATCCCTACAACAGAAGATGCTCATATTCCTGTGAATGAAGTCAATCCTTCGCCTCAATATCTTTAAGTCAAGAAGCACCTGCCGCGATCCTTCGCCTCATCAACAAATCATCATTCTTCAAATGTACATCATGGAAATGTTTCTCGCATCAATGATGAAGTTAATCCCTTTGCTACTCCTGAAGATGCTCCATTTGAAAACATATTTGCTACTCCCGAATCATCATCTGAACCATCTTCTTCAAGACATCGACTCGCTACCTCGCCTCAACAACTGCCACATGAACACCTTAGAAAATGGACTCACGATCATCCATTAGACAACATCATTGGAAATCCTCTCGTCCTCAGATCAACCCGGAAACAACTTGCAACCGATGCCTTATGGTGTTTCTTCAACTCCGTACTCTCTAAGATCGAACCAAAAGATGTTAAAACTGCCATGAATGAAGATAGCTCGTTCAATGCCATGCAAGAAGAAATTCATGAGTTTGATCGACTTGATGTATGGGAGTTAGTACCGCTCCGTGATTGTTATGATTATTGCTCTTAAATGGATCTTCAAAGTGAAACTTGATGAGCATGGTGATGTGTTGAAAAACAAGGCTCGTTTAGTTGCTAAAGGATATCGCCAAGAGGAGGGTATAGACTTTGAAGAATCTTTTGCTCCTGTTGCTCGAATCGAGGCAATCGAATCTTCTGGCTAATGCCGCTAGTAAGAACATGGTAGTCTATCGATGGATGTGAAGACGGCATTTCGAACGGAGATCTTAAAGAAGTCGCTACGCCGCCAACCTGAAGGATTTGTGAATCAAGAGCATCCTACTCACGTTTATCGTCTCAAGAAGGCTCTTTACGGTTTAAAGCAAGCTCCAAGGGCATGGTATGATACACTGTCAAAGTTTCTACTATCAACCGGATTCAAAGAAAGGAGCAGCTTGATCCTACCATTGTTCACCAGAAGTCGTGCAAACATTTAACTCATGTTCAAATTTATGTTGATGATATTATTTTTGCCTCGACTGACCCAATGGAATGTGATCGCTTTTCTAATGAAATGAGTTCAAAGTTTCAAATGTCAATGATGGGACAAATGTCATTTTTCTTGGGATTACAAATTTCACAAAGTCCCTGAGGCATTTTCATAAATCAATCTAAATATGCAACAGAGATTTTAAAGAATTTTGGATTTGATTCAGTGACCTCGCTTGACACCCCCATGATTGATCGAACCAAACTAGATGAGGACCACTCAGGGATCATGATTGACCAAACGAAATATCGTAATATGATTGGATCCCTCGATGTACCTCACGCTAGTAGACCGCACATCTTGTTCGCGTTTCATGTGTGCTAGATACCGTGCTAAGCCTACTAAAAGCACCTTGAAGCGCTTAAACGGGTCTTTCGGTATCTCCAAGGAACCATCAATATGGGACTTTGGTACCCTGAAGGACACCGGTATGTCACTAACGCCTATGCGCATGCCGATCATGCAGTTGTCAAGATACACGCCGGTACATCCGAGGTGCTCGTTTTGGGTGATAAGCTTGTGAGCCGGTCTTCAAAGAAGCAAATGAGTACTTCTATTTCCTCTACAGAGGCTGAATACATAGCCATGTCATCTTGTTGTGCTCAAATCTTATGGATGAGATCTCAATTATCCGACTATGGCTTTGAATTCAACAAAATCCTCTGCATCGCGGATAATAAAGTGCTATTGCTCTCTCATGCAACAACGTTCAACACTCAAGAGCAAAGCATATCGACATACGACATCATTTCATCAGGGAACAAGTGGAAAAGGTGTGGTGGAACTATATTTTGTGAGGTCTGAATATCGTTAGCGACATCTTCACCAAAGCTCTTCCAAGAGAACGTTTTGAGTTTATTCTTCCACGCCTTGGCTTGAAAAGCCTTCAACCAGATACTCTCAAACGTCTTCATGAGGAAGACGAGGAGTAAAGGTCTATCTTCATCTATCTCTTGTAAATATTTTATTCAAAATCAAAATACAAAATTATAAAACCTTCAAAATCCATAAAAATCAAAAATTGAAAAATCTTCAAAAATATTGTCTTTTTGTCATGCTTTCTGTTCGATAATATCTACGGTCTTTGTGCTGTCATTCAAAGAATGACACGGGACTTTAGATGTTGGTTGAATTCCAAAAAAAAAAAAAAAATATTTTTGAGAGAAAGAGAAACAATGGTTTATTGTCATTTTCGTGCAATAACCCGCTTTTAAAGAAAGAACAGAGCCATGTTTTACCATGTTTTCAAATTCCATGCTCTGATTCTATAAACATTTATCTTCTGAAAACTAACTGCTTTGAAAAATAACTCTATTTTTGATAATCATCGGACTTATTTGTCAAAATTCTATCTCAATCAACAACCTATGTCATTGATTGAGGGGAGAATGATTTCAATTAAATTAAAAAGTTATTTGGCATTAAATTGTTTTCAAAAGATGTACATGCATGTTTTATCAATGGAATTTAAAGTCTTAAAACCGATCATTATCGCTTAAAACGCTTTCATAATCAAGTCACAATTCTCCTTAAAAGCTTTCAAAATCAATTTAAATCTATAAGAGATCACAAATCTCAAATGATTTGATAATTGTGATCGGGGAGAATGTGTGATTTAAATTGGATTTAAACCTGATAATTAAAATGGTTTTATAAGGATGTACAAGCTCTCCCTCCCGTAGTGACAAACGATTTCAAATTTTCCATGCACATGTTGAGGGGAGCATCTATCTTAAACCACAATGATTTGAAACGTGATCACTTATCTCAATGCGTCTCCTCTAGTATGTGCAAAACTCTTTTCAAATCTCGAGGCACATATTGTGGGGGAGCAAAATCATGAAAACCTCATCCTTCCCCAAAATGCTCTATCTACTTGATTCGGGATGAAGGGGAAGTTGATGTTGAATATTTTTTGACTCACATGTTGAGGGGAGTTCTTCTTCTAAAAATATCAAAACAATTGGTACAAAATGCTTTGATAAAATATCATAAGTATCTGGATTGATTTTCAAATGGTTTTCAATTGGTTCCTATGGCGGATGAACAATACCAAAAAGACCGACCAACTTTACATTATGTATGGTGATATAAGGATGATAAGGTTAGGTATTTTGTTCCCATGATCCGTAAACCGGAGGGATCTACCCAGGGACTATCCACTAGTTAGTGTAGAGTTCTTAGGTATGATGATAAAAGGAGAAAAATGAGATATGGGAAGAGTGCGGACTGAGACTGAGCTAGTACTCGAATAAACCCAACAAGGTTCTAGCTATGAAGTCTCGTAAGCACTGGGGTTGAAGAATTAAAAAGAATTGAATGAGAAAAGGGGTGAAAACAAATAGCCCTCCTATTATTCAACCTTAGGGCGTAAACCGGTTCAATTCATATGCTACTGATGGTAACATCGGTATTGAAGACAAGACGTCATGGACCCAAGTGACGCCTTCACTCAACTTCCAAACCACTCAAGTTCCTCTTAAAAGGACTTGTTTCATTCTCACGGGAACCGACATAATCTATCGACTTCTCTTAGAGATTGTTGATATTGAAGAAGGAGACCCTCTCCCTAGTCTCCGACATATGATCCAAATATGCACAAATTGAGTCTAGAGCCACGAGATCATCAATAAATCTCATTAGGACACTTTCAATGAAGACTCTCTGTTTCACACAATGTGGAAAGAGAGATTATATCTTGAGTTATCCTTGTGGTATTGCCGTAACATCCGAAAGTGATATGCAAACATACTCACAATGAAGATGGAAAGCCTTCTCGAGCCAACATCTAACAAGCTCCTGGTAGGTGGCATGTGAGATCTATTATACAGATTAATCATGTGACAACTGAACGTAAAACAATGGGCTTATTCAATCTTTTGAATCAATCCCGTTCAAAGTTATGGATTGACGGATACCTTTGAAAAACCGGTCTTTGTGCTTTAAACTCTTTTCATTAGCACGTCGACCGCGTACTAATTTTTCAAATCAAAAGGTGTTTTATGATTGATAATTGATTTTCATTAAAACCTTCGTTATATTGCAAAACAATTTCAATTGAGCAATACACGATTGTTTTTCAAATCTCTTTTCATCAATCGCTGGACGTAAATTACTGGTTCACTCACCCGTTGTCTTCTTTGAGACGTCCGGTTTGAGAACGCTAGAGCGTACCGCGAAACCCGTCAAGGAAATTCTTCGAATTATACTGATCACAGCATTTGTATCGATCAACGGGGAACCGTGGGCCGTACCTCAATTCATCGAAAGTGATCAAAGACACTTTCGTGCGCTTTATTGCTAATCGCCTTATGTACACCCCCCGACTTGCAAATGATCGTAATGAAGCGGTCAATCCATAGCCGCATGCTCACCTAACACATTCATCTCAAAAGAAATCATGATTAGTGCATCAATGACTCTGATATTATCACTCCATGCTTCACATGCCGCCAATATCATGAATCAACGAATGCTTCCGCTACTCTGATGAGAAGATATCATGATCCCGAATGTGAGCATGTCGGTCCGAATGTCACAACATCACATAATACCAACACCACAATGGATGTATCAGAGATTTTCTATTAGCCGATGATCTCAAATGTGGCTCAACATTATTATCATGGATCGTAAAAGACCTCCACTTGGATTAACCAAACATGCAATGAGTGGAATCAATGACTACGAGCTTCGGAGCAAAGTACTACATCAAGAATGCAAGATCAATTGTTAATGTAATATCTGATTGTATTCAATGTCATTTTAGTATATGTTTGAGGTGACCTCCCTAAGGGGAGATTGTTAGGAATTAGAAATTCCAGTTATTAAAGAGTCGGTCACCTCAAGTATATGTAATCGTTAAAGCTCAGTCATAGTAATATTTAGTTAAGTAGTATTTAGTTAAGTAACACCGTGGAGGACGGACGGGTCTTTACCCATCGTATGCCCGATCCACGCCCGTTGTGTGGCGATTTATGTAAGACTATAAATACTCTCTACCTCCAAGGTAGAGAGTTGGAGCTCATAATAATATCTTTCACTTTCTCTCACTAAGTTCCCTAAACCTCTAACTTTCTCTCTCTAGAATTCCATCTATATGCTACTTTGTGTTATGGTTTGATGTGTATGTGAAAAGTTATATCTTACAGTTTCAACTGAGTCGAGCTCTTTTGAGATTCAAACAACGATCATTAAACTTTTTGATCACATTTTAATCACGCTTCTCCCTCAAAAATAGCATATCCATGATGTTTTTGAAAACAAAATGATTAAAAAGATATGTTTTTCAAAGCATTTGGATATAAACCGATTTAGCATGAATTTTGGAACAATTTTTTGTTTTATACCCCATTAATCTAAAGTATTTTTCATACGTAAAATTTAGAATCAATTAAGGGTTTAGAGGGAGTTATCTTGGCAATTAAATGAGAGATTTTGAAAACTTTTGAAAAATTTCAATCAATGGTACGCAAGATGAAAAGAAGATTTTGAAAATCTTTTGAAGATATTTAGAGAAAAAATTATCTTCTTTTGTTTTAGGATAAGCTCATATTTATGAAAAATCGATTTTGCGTAGCACTTTCCTTTCTTTTAAAGATCGGTTGCAAGTCAAATACTTACAAGCCATTATGATTTTAGGAATAGTGCTTGAAAAATATTTAAAAACCTTTGATTTTGATAAGCACTTCCTTTCTTTTGAAGCTGGTCCCTAACTGATGTGTCCGAAGCCATTAATTTGAAGTCCGGTTTCGTGATCAAGTATACCAAAGCCATTAATTTGAAATTTTGAAACTACATGTTTTAGAAAAATAATAAAGAACTCCTCTCAAGCATCTGTACATACCCGTATCATTGTTGAATGACATTTCTAGAAACGTACCGAATATCGATTATACAAGAGACATGTCGTGAGAAGAATATTTTTGGATTTTTGATTTTATATTGTTTTTGTATTTTTGAAAATTTTATATTTTTATATTTTGCTTTTGTTGGTTTTTCAAATTTTGTATTTTGGTTTTCAAAAATATTTACAAAGAAGATTTGAAGAAAGAAGATTAAGTCATGTCATGTAAAAGTGGAGTTAAGAGTAGAACTAGAAAAGGATTTCCACATGCGAAATGGCATAAAGTTCTTTTCTTACCACATGAGGTATATGAACCTTCAACACTTTTACAAGAACCTCGTGATCCACGAAGAAGAATTTTCACAAATAACAAAGTGTTAAGTATATGTTTCCTCACGGTGAGGGTGATCACTATCAACGGTTGTAGTGGTTTGTACTTCCTTATCCAAATGATTTTCACTATTATCTGTGTTGGAGCAAGTATCAAAAATCTTTCCTGTGGGAATCCATCTAAGACCTATTTTGTTGAAAACTTTGCCCGTGGGAATCCACCTAAGGTAAGATCTAGGAGTTGTTTTCTTATCAGATGCAGCGGAAGACTCTTCTTTAGAAAAACTACCCCGGATCCACCTATTAGGTTTTTGATGTTCATCTTGTCACCGGGTTTGTTTCTATTTGTGTCTTAGTGGATGTGCCTCCCAAGACGAATTATCTTTCTTGAGATATTGTACACATGCATCATGATTAAATGAAAAGACACATTTTTACATGTAGTACGCATAAATTCAATATTCTCTTGTTTAAAACAGCAGCTTTAACTTTGTCACTACAAATTTTGAAATTGATTCTTGTTCAAAAAGACTTAGAATTCTAGTGTTGTTTTCTAAGGGCATAGCATTTTCTTTGCGCAACTACTCTAGATGTAAGCCAATCCCTAGTCTTTTGTAGAGTGTTCCTAGGTAATGGTTTACTACTACTAGCAATGCCTTGAAATCTTGTAGAATTCATCACCCTAAATGTTGCACCTAGAATTCGTCTTCGAAGTCTGGCCTTTTCCTAGCTTCTTCTAGATAGTGATTGTTGACCATATTGTTAGAACCAACAGATTCTTTAACTGGATGTTTGGTCACATTCCGTACTATTCCTAAATGCCGTGTGTAATCACTTTAGGTTTTTCAAAGAATCGCTTTTCCTTTTTCAAAACCTTTGATAATTCTCTTTTTAATAGGCAGGGACTGTGAGTGGACTGCTTTTGACAAGTCATTTTTCTCATTGACTTTTGGAGGAAACTGAGAAATAGACATTTTAGGTTTGAAAACCGGTTTGGGAACATTTTTCCTCCTCTACCAATGGTTTTACAAACTTAGTATCCGAGCCTTTCCTTTTAGACTTTCCAACTGAACTCTCAAAAGATCATTTTGCTCTTGAATGTCCTTGTAGGCACGCCATACAAATTTAATATTTGTCATACTTGCATCCCTGTTTTTCGATCAAGCTGTTTAAAATAGACACGTTTTCTTTTCAAGTTTTTCAAGAGTTTTTCATACTTGAAATAATTAAGGAGGTCTCAGATGGAGTCTTTCATGATCTTCAATGTAATATGTTTGCAAAATGATGGACATGATATCGCATCATAAACATCTTCTGAGAGAATCATTTAAATTTTCCAAAACTTTGATGTGTTCAACACTTTCATTAGCTTGCTTTACCAGGGATTTATGTTCCTTGACAAAGTCAATCGCTTTTCAAAAAGGCTTGTTCAAAATGAATTACCCTTGAGTTGATGTTATTCAACTGAGGGGCAATTTGAGTTTCAAAACTTTTTCTGTTCATTATCAAAACTATTAAACCAGATGTTTGTTCTAATATTGGTTTTAGTTTTAACAGTCTCTTGAAGATCCGCAATTTCGCCACATTTTCCAAAAATAATACTCTCTGCATCACTTGTGTTAAAAAGATTGTTTAAACATTTGTTCAATGTTCGAAAGAGATTTGGAGACAACAATCGGTGAAACTGATTTTGAAACCGGTGTTGACACTTTGTTTGAAACACTTGGTTTGGTGGAAAACGTTGATTGAGAAACAAACGAAATACCATTAATTTGGTTCCATTTATTATAATCAATAGGTTTGATTTCCGGATGTTTTTGTTTCATTTTTGATCTACTCTCTATAGTTCCAACGCTTCAAGAGAATCACGAACAATTATGGGTTCATGCAAAGGTTTTCCATTGTTCAACACATTCAGATATTCGAGCTTGAGGAACGAAGAAGTCGTTACCAAGTGCCATCTTATGTGAAGTATGAAAACGTGGATTTACTTGGTTAGCAAGCATCTTGTTTGATTAATGAATGACCCGCTGTGTTGAAGCAAATTGTCCAAAGTTTTGATTTTTTCCGTTTTATCAAGAATTTCATCAAGAAGAAAATCTTCTCGTTTTGCAACAAGAATTAACTCAAGCTTTCTTCTTTTCAAGATCGAAACAAAGGCTTTTTGTTTTGAAAGTTGGTCATTTAGTTCAGAAATTTCCTGGTTTAAAGATTTGATTTTCAAATTCAGATTCACATCAAGTGTGTCATACTTGAGTTGCAAATTTTTTTCTCTTAAAACAATCTCGATAACCAATTTCTAATTCTCGACATTTTGTTTGTATGAAATTCATAGGCTTTGGCTGCTCTTGTAACTCTCAAGCTTAGCGGTCAATTTTTATTCGCGCCTTAACTTCGCATTGACCGTTCTACTTTCTCAACTTCAATGCCACATTGATTAATTAATGATTCAAAATAAGCACGTGTTTCCTCATCATTAGCACCATTCTGTATCACTTGACCTCCATTAGGATCCATATATGGAGTTTCAGAGTTAATATTGCTATTAACTTGCTCCTCCACATATGTGTCATAATAAGGTTCGAGATGCACGTGGCTTCATGAGTAAACTAATTTGGTACCCATTGAGTGAATATGTGTCGAGATGTGAGTTGTGTCATAAGTACCGCTTGATGTTGTGTCCCGTTGATTGATTGTATGACCGAGGTTGCATTATCGTTTGCTTTATCTTCCCATTTTGGGTAATTGAATTTGATTTCCCAGCTCAACTCAATTCCCAACTCTTCTTTTCTCGCTAACATCAACATGTAATGGATCTTCAAGCTTCAGAAGTCGGTTGACACTAGATCTTGAATCTTGTCTTTGAGGTTCGGAGGTAGCATTCAACGTAAGTCATAAAACGCTTATTCCCATTTTGATATCCCATATTCTGATTCACAATCTGACCCCTTGATGTCCATCAAACTGCTCTGCATATTGCATCTGATTCCCGATTCACATTTCCATAATTCCCAACGATCGGAGTCTGCAACATTTCCATTATGATTACCCATCGTTTATTCCCAACATTCTCGTCCCATCCGATTTCCAACATGCTTGACCCGAACATGACCCGATACGGAACCGCATGATTACGCGATCGTTAAATGCTTTATCCAATAAAGAAAATATCTGTTGCAAGGTCGCTTCTACATGGTCAGCTTCATGATCGTGATTCCGTTCTGGTATTGTTGATCCGATAGAATTGTTGTTGTGGTTGTGGAATGTATTGCTGCAAGTTGTTGTTGTTGGAAGATGATGAAGCTTGTTGTTGTGTATTCACTGTAGTTTGAGTCTTTGCAATGAGTGCCAATGGATCATGATTCTTTGCTAATCTTTCTTGCCTGACTTCATTCACTTCAATTTGGTTTTGTTTCAGAAAATCATTCAGTTGATCAAAGTTCACCCGATGTAAGTCTTTTGTTTGGTTGACAATAGTGACATATCGCCCCCATTCTCTTTCCGAAGATTATTCAGGAACTTGATGTTTTGAACGATTGTTCTGGGTGCAACTTGTTTCGATAAGCTCATTCATCAAAGTGCAAAACCTTCCATAGTATGATTCAATGGATTCTCCCCTGTGTAGATGTGAACTTTTCCCATTCAGTTAGCAACTTGTTCTCCATGTCTTGATGACCAATTGCTGTTCCATGACAAAGTCGTCTAACACGTTCCCACATATCGAAGCGTTTCACAACTGTCTACGCAAAGAAAATGTCTATTGGTAAACCCATTGGACAATATGAATTGCCATATCATCTCGCGATCGACTTGTTTCATCCCTTCGTATTCTATCCGTTTGAAGATGAGAGGATGGTGGATGGGAGGTGTTGCATCGCATTTCCGTGGACATTAACTTGTCGAGGCTTGAAGGGTCCATCCTGAATGGATTTAATCATGAGTTTGCCATTAGGTTTGGTCTTGATGTAGCGGAGCATTCGACTTGTCCATTGAAGATAACCACCTTTTGCCAACATAAGAGGTCGGTTTTCGGCGTACTACCGCATGAATGTCTTGTTGAGTAGCCATTGATGAAGGTATTTTCTGATAAAGTTGATGTAGGATCGATTCAACGATAAAGGAGTTGTGTTGCTGATGATTAAGCTCAGTTGAGGTTTTCTGAAAGTCGTACTCGTAACCTTGGTTCTTAGTCGAAAAAAAATTTTCGCCCAAAATTTGAAATTCACTTTAAAAATCAATTCTAAGGTCGTATGAAAAATTTGAGTTATGACAATTTTGACGCCAAATTTGACCCGAAAAATTTGAATTTATGCTCAAAAATTTGAATTTTTGACCAAAATTTTCACAGTTAAACCAAAATTTGAATCTCGCGTAAAAATTGAACGTTTAGTCTCCTCAAAAATTTAAATTTTACTCAAGTTTTCCCGCCAAAAAAGTTACGAGTAGGAAGAGCTTAGGCGTAGACCAAAGAAGTTACGAGTAGGATATGGTTACGAGTATGATGTAGTTACGAGTAGGATCTTATGCGTAGGAAGCTTAGGCGTAGGATTCCTTAGGCGTAGGATCTTATGCGTAAAAAGCTTATCTTACGCGTAACCTTAAGCTTATGCGTAGACAAAAAGTTACTCGTAAACCTTACGCGTATTGTGAAGTTATGCGAGAGTTACCGTAAGCTTTTAGCTTATGCGTAAACTATGGTTAAGAACCAAAAATCCTTTACCGTCACGCGTAAGGGATATCCACACAAGTCGAAGTGTTCCACACACTTATCCAAGTGAGGGAAGCATTGAGTAACCGTTATAGCTCGAAGATTCTTCACCAAAAAGTTACGAGTAGAAAACTTATGAGTAGTTGACTTTCTTACGAGTAGAACTATGGTTTTGACTTACTCGTAAAAAATTTCCAACGATTCAAACAAATTCGCTTGCACGGATATCCTTAAAAACACTCGAATAACACCAAAATGTTAACCTTTTTCACCCAAAGTGCTTAGAAAAGTTACGAGTAGAAATGACCAATAACCAAATACGAGCTTAAAAAGGAAGAAAAACACGTATTAGCTACGAACTTTTTTCAAAAAACTGAAACTTTAGCACCAAATAAACCTTAAACCACAAGAATCTTGAATTTTAAAGTGCAAAAATTAAAGCTTTAAGCTTGACAAAAAACGTATAACGAGAGCCTTTACGCGTAACCCTTCAAAACAAACACAAACACTCCTAAACCATTGTTAGGCGATTGATACCACTTGTTAATCCCCTTTACCACAAAGATACCCTTATCAAATACCCACGTTATGGACACAAGAATACCACGTTAAACCCAAACTGTTATGCGTAAGTAAAGAGAAAGATTAAGAAAGAACTTGGTGACTTGAATGAATTCGTGTATATGTGTAGAGAGGTAGAGAGAAGAAAAGAAAACAATAAGTTGTATATTGCTTCAAAGGAAAAACACACACACACACACACTTTCAAGCACACCCCTCAAATGACATACTTGAGGGGTTTTTATAGTACAAGTAGAAGATGCCCTAAGGCTTGGCCATGGGCCTTGTATGGGCTTCGTATGGATTGGATTGGACTTAGATTTGATATAAGGCTAGCTTATCTTAACTTATAGCCATTTAGCTTAGCCCAATCCACGAGCCCTTTGACTATTCTAGCACGATATCTAACACACGTTACAAAGTTCCTAAATGTGAATGACCATCACTTCTAATAAAAACTATTAAGGCTAACAATTCTTAATGTCCTACCTTTTGAGGAAGGTAGATTGCCAGTTAAGTATCTTGGAGTTCCTCTAGTCTCCACTCGTCTTGTTTTTAGAGATTGTAAGGAATTAGTGGAGAAGGTTCAAAAAAGGGTTAACGATTGGAAAAACAAATTTCTTTCTTTTGCGGGAAGATTACAACTTGTTCAGTCGGTTATATCCTCTATGCATGTTTATTGGTCTTCGGTGTTTATTTTGCCTACTCTAGTTATTTTGGATATTGAGCAAATTATGAGAGGGTTCATTTGGTGCCATGGTGTTATCCAACGTGGTAAGGCTAAGGTTTCATGGGATTCTGTATGTCTTCCAAAAGAGGAAGGTGGGCTAGGTATTCGCCGGCTCGAGATTTTCAATGTAGCATTGATCACATCCCATATTTGGAGCATTCTTGTTTCAAAGGAGTCGTTATGGGTAAAATGGATCCATACTAATAAATTAAGAGGGCGTAATTTTTGGGATGTTCCTTTTCGAGGGAATATGACATGGAGTTGGCGTAAAATTCTCCATATTCGTCCCATGATCAGACGGTTCTTCTGGTATAAAGTTGGGAATGGTCTTTCTATCTCAACATGGTTTGACAACTGGTGTGATTTTAGTCCTCTTATGTCGCATCTTTCAGCTAGACAGATTCATAGGTTTGGCTTTAATATGAACACGAAAGTTATGGACATCATCTCAAATGGAGAGTGGGCCTCTCGATTGGAATGCAACGTTCCCTAATGCTCTAGTTCCTGTTATTGATGCTCATACTCCGGATTCACTCTGGTGGCGGGACATGAATGGAGAGTTTAAAGAGTTCTCAGTTGGAGTTGCATGGAATGATCTTCGTCTTAGAGAGGCTGAGGTTGTGTGGGCCAGTCTTGTATGATTTGCTCAGTGTATTCCTAGGCACGCTTTCATCCTCTGGTTAGTGTTTAAACGCAAGCTGAAAACACAAGATGTGATTCGACTATGGGATATCCAAGGTTCCAATAATCTAGCTTTGTTGTGCCCATTGTGTGATCTACAGGAAGACTCTCATAAACATCTTTTCTTCGAGTGTTGTTTTTCCTCACAAGTATGGTCGAGTGTGAAGGTAAAGGCTGGTCTCCATCAAGTCTCGGACTCGTGGGATTCGATTCTAAATGGTATTTCTCCTTTTGCTAATAAACGCTCTATTAATAGCATTATTGCGAGACTTGTTTTGGCTGCTTCGGTTTATTATGTTTGGCAAGAGAGGAATTCTCGTCTTTTTAAGCAAACCAAACGTTCGAAGGAGCAACTAATTGACACGATTATGACTACCGTTCGGTTAAAGCTTCTCTCGTTTAGATACAAGAAGTCAAGTCGTATGGGAAGAGTTATGGAAGAGTGGGATTTACCTTATTCTCTTATGCATAATCATGTAGCTCGTTAGAGCAGTTTCTTGAGCTAGGCGTTAGTGTTGGTCATGTTCTATTCTTTTGTAGCGTCTAGTTCATGTCTATCTTTAGAGTGGCCTGTCACTCTATTGATGTAGTTAGAAGCACAATTGGTGCGTGTGTTTGTATAGTCGATTTGGTGCTTTGCCATATCGCCTGCTCCTAATTTTTATTTATGTACCATTTACCAGGGTAAAAACCCTTTACCCCAAAAAACGTGCGATATCGTTTAAGAAAGTTTGTGTTTTAATGTTGTCCCACATCGATTAAGGATAAAAATGAAAGTTGGTTTACAAGTCTCATTACACTACAAATACTTGTGGGTGTGTTGAAGGTTCGTGTCTAGTAGTCATGATGAAAAGTGTGCTCGATACATGAACTTTCATCATCTTCTTTTAAAAAAAAAGAAATCAATTAACTTTTCGTTTTCTTGTTTTTAAAGAGAAATCAATTAACTTTTTTTTTTTTTTTTTTAAGAGTAATGGGCAATCTTTTGCCCGACTAATTTACGATGTTTGAATCCATTGTCACATAGACTCAAAGTGGGTAAAGCCATTACTTTTCATGTGTTTGGACTGGAGCTATTCAATACGTGATACTCCGAAATCGATTGCGGTTTTTTAGACACAATATTCAATACCTGATACTCCGAAATCAATTAACTTTTCGTTTTCTTGTTTTTAAAGAGAAATCAATTAACATTTTTTTTTCCTTTCAGTAATCATGGGCAATCTTTTGTCCGACTAATTTACGAGGTTTGAATCCATCGCCACATAGATTCAAAGCGGGTAAAGCCATTACTTTTCATGTGTTTGGACTGGAGCTATTCAATACCTGATGCTCCGAAATCGATTGTGGTTTTTTAGACACAATATTTGAACGAAAGAAGAAATGCTTTGAAGTGAGCTTAGATAACAAATACAACTGTCAAGATGTAATTTACATGTGATTTAAGAAGTACAAATAATCCTTTTTATAATTTTTTTTATAATATGATACTTGACTTATAATACATGCCATTGACTATATTGTAAGCTGTACCTATTGTTTTTACTTTGGTTCTACCAACATATTCCTTTTCTGTTATTCATTTTCTATTAATCGTATTAAAGCCAATATTATTTAAAGATAAGGAAATAATCAAATATTTAATTAGTTTATTTGGCCTTAAGTTTAGGCATCAATCTGTGGATACACATTGAGGTTGACAACCCTTTCTCTATTTATACAGAAAACCTATATAAATTAATACTCGATAAATTAACAATCTTAATAAAATTACTACTTTCGTCCTAAAATTATAGTTCCCGTTTGGCTTTTTCGGTCTTTCTTTCTCAACTTTGACTTTAAATATTTTTGTCTATGTTATACAATAGTTGATGAAAATTATACCAAAAGAAATACATTAAAAACTCAATCCATTCATATTTTTTGCATCAAGTATTATATAACACAAACAAAAATACTTAAGGTCAAAGTTGTAAAAGAAATACCGAAAAAGTCAAAAGAGGACTATAATTTTGGGACGGAGGGAGTAATATTTTGTCCAATTCCAATTTGGGACCAATATAAATTCAGGGAATTGATACTCACACCACATTTTTTAATTAATGCACCACAATCTGTGCATTACAATTTGTACCGTATAAACTGTAATGCACAGATTGTGGTGCATTAATAAAAAAATATGGTGTGAGTATCACCTCCCATAAATTTATAATCCAATTGATAAGATAATAAGATAATATTTTTTTAAAACAACAGTGTATATATATTGGTCCAACGAAACTACAAATTAATAATTAATAAAAAATCCACATATATCATATATATAAAGATTATACGTAATTGGAACTTGTGCAAATTCAATTAAAGCCATACGTAATTGAAATTAGTCCCAACGACTAACTTTTTACTTATTAAAAATCAATGAACTTGACAGATTCAATAAATTTGTGAATGTGAATTTATAAAATGTTAATTGGAACTTTTTTTCCTAACTTATTTTTCATCTCTAAGTATTATACATTGTAACTAGTATATTGGACTTGGAAATTTCAAGATCATACGTAACACCTATTTAAATTAATAAATTATTAATTTATCGATATAATAATATCTCGCTAAATTAATAAAATATCTTGGTCCAACACTATTAATTTATAGAGGTTTTACGGTATAGTATTCTAATATGACAATAAACGTGTTCTAATTAGCTTTGCTCTTCACAGTCACATTAGCACTAAATTACACGGGCACGTACTCGTTATTTTGTATTAAAGTTTTCACATAAGGTTTTTCTATAAGACGAAAAAAAAAAGAGAGGCTATAAAGCTTATAATAATGCAAATGCAACAAGTCTCGAATATACGACCCACGAGTCAAGAGCTTCTAATTACTCATTGTCATTACTAGCCTAAACATTTCTATAAACTCAACCACATGTCTCATAACTTTCATTACCAGATTGATTCAACTCATTTTTTACTAAGATATCACGGTCAATGTCCTGAATCCCATTTTCGTCAATAAATGTATACGCGCCATTTTCTAACTCATTATGATATAAATTCCCATCCTTTGACACCATAAAAAATGTCGTTTCTTTATCATCATATTCCTCGATATTTTTAGGGCTAATAATAAAAAAAATACTATACTTGCCACTCTTTCTTCTTCAGGGTAGCGAACAAATTTTTTTGCTTCTGCGAGTATTATACTTTCAAATTCATCCTCTTTAGGGTATTTTGCAAAAAAGTCTGACATTTTTGCCCCTCTTACCCACAAGAGCAAATGGTGGCAAGTATAATACTTTTTTTTTTTTATCATTTGCCCTAGTTTTTATTATGTTAAAATTTGGATATGTATTAAGATAATTTATTTAATGATTTATAATTGTGTTAAATCTATGATAAAAATGTTTTGTTTTATCATTTACCCTAATTCACTTCAGTTGTTTAACGCTTCAAGCGTTAAACCGAATTAGGTTTAACGCTTCCGCTAAATTAGGAGGAATTATATCACAACCTTAAGTACTTGCATATAAATTTCTGTTTGTCACTTGTTGAAGCATAGACTAGAGAGTATACTATGACTAGATTAAGGGTGTGTTTGTTTGATTAAGATGTTACGCATCTGAATCTTACTATCAAAGATCTGAATCTGACTACCACATATTACTATTAAGAGGTAGCTATAATGTCCGAATCTGAATGAAAAAGTGTTGTTTGTTTTTTTTTTAATTGTCCGAATGATTTTAATTTTCCCTTTTTTTAAGTATATATTAGATTATCACAAATACGATTAATAAGTAAATAGTGTAAACTTAAAACAAAACATTTTTATCATAGATTTAACACAATTATAAATCATTAAATAAATTATCTTAATACATATCCAAAATTTAACATAATAAAAACTAGGGCAAATAATTAAAAAAAAAAAAAAGTACATCATTTACTCTTGTGGGTAAGAGGGGCAAAAATGTCCGACTTTTTTGCAAAATACCCTAAAGAGGATGAATTTGAAAATATAATACCCGCAGAAGCAAAAAATTTTGTTCACTACCCTGAAGAAGAAAGAGTGGCAAATATAGTACTTTTTTTTTTATTAGCCCATATTTTTATTTTAAGCATCATTAATCAAGTTGTCTAGAACAACATGGTGAGTTACCTCCAATGGCTCGCCTTGCCCTTTTAGTCCTTTTTGAATACCTTCTTAAAATGATACTTGGCTTTATGTGGGATACTTTGATTGTAGCTCTAGACGGGCTAAATAAAGATTGTTTTGAGCTTCATCTACTAAGACCATTACTAGCTGATAAAAAAGTTGTGAGAAGTGAAGTTGATAAATGATTGAATAAATACAAGGATCTTTCATTGCACCTTTTAATCTTTTTGGAAAAAAATTAAATACTGTAAAGAGCATTCTAAATAACTGAATTTATAGTCCTAATTTTTTGGAAAAAAAATGAATACTGTAAAGAGCATCCTAAACAACCGAATTTATAGTCCTAACATGCATTACTTTGAACTAGAGGTGCAAAAGAGCCAAGCTTTTATCAAGCAACTCGAGCTTGGGTTCAAGCTCGACTCGATCGAGCCGAGCTTTTATCGAGCTCAAGCCCAATAAACTGACTCGAAACATATAATGAGTTGAGTTCGAGCGGTTATCGAGCTTTTCGAGCCTGAGTATAGATATATTTTCATATTATGTTTAAAGATCTAAAATAAGACTGATTTGAATATTAACCTAATTATAATGAATAACTCGATAAAGGATAAAATATTATACTCTAGACGTACTCTTTAAACCCTAATGTTGGCCTTGGTTATGACACTTTTATTGTTAGTTTTATTACTCAACCAGTTAAGTTAGTTTATGATTTGATATCATGTACAAGTTCTGTGTGAATACTATATTTTTTTTGTGGCAGCAAGTAATTTGCAATTTGTTTTGACACGGAATGGTGTATCGGCTATTTTGTTCGAGCTCAGTTTAGCTGCAAATACCAGTTGGGACAAATTCGAGCTTTTCATATATATAATTTTGAGCTTTTCGAGCTAAGCTCGAATCCTACTCGAGCCGAGCTCAAGCTTGGATTGTTAAGCTTGACGAGCAATCGAGCCGAGCTCGAGCCAACCTTTTATTTCTCGAGTCGAACTCGAGCCTTGTTGAGCTCGGGCTTGGCTCGGTTCGATTACACCCTACTTTGAACTCAACCCCGGGGTTGATTACTGGATTGAGTCGATTCATTCTCGATAAACTTATCAAAGTCAATGTCCAGAATCTCATTTCGTGAAGAAATGTATAGGTGCCCAGTCGATTCATTCTTGATAAACTTATCAAAGTCGATGTCCGGAATCTCATTTTCGTCAAGAAAGGTAAAGGTGCCCAGTCGATTCATTCTTGATAAAACTTATGAAAGTCAATGTTTGGAATCCTATTTTCGTCAAGAAATGTATAAGTGCCAAACTCGTTAAGGTCATGATTTTTTGACTTGATATATTGACACCAACAAAGGTTGTATTTTTCTTATCACATCCCACCATATGTTCCTTTTCAGCATTATTGGTCAAGTTGTTTAAAACCATAGTTAAGTCAACTCAACGAGTTAGCTCCAATGATTTGACTTGCCCTTTTAGTCCAAGCATGTTAGGAACTTGCCAGTCGTTGAAATGAATTACAAAACTTTCACCATTTACACTCTTCTTATTGTATGATTGCCAGATTTGGTACACTAACCAAAAGCCAAAAACCACAAACAATGCATAACGAAATATATGTTTAGTTTTAATGATATAGATTGCGTGGTCACAAATTTGGATTGGTAACTCGTCATAATCACCACTTATCGATTCGGAATTCCTGCATAACTAAAACTTCACAGTTTAAATGCAATATAAACACATGATCATGTGGTTCAAACATTATAAATTTACACAAAAAGTTCGAAAAATGCAATTGGAAAATATGGAAAAAGTTCGAATGAAGAATGTTTAAATTGTGAAGTGAACCTAGATGGCATATAAAATGTTCAAAAAGTATTCTTAGAAAGCCGTTCTTCTTAGTTGTTAAAAGCTTGGAGGATTTGTGGTGTTCTCATTGCCCTCTTATCAAATTTCTATCTCCTAGAGACATCACGAATGAAGGATATAATATTCGTAATAAGATTGTTGACCTGGTCCGTAACGAATCTTGGAATTGGCCTCAAGCTTGGCTACTTAAAGCTCCGGATTTAGGGCTTTTACCTGTGCCCTCTCTTGTGGAATCTAAATTGGACACTACTCGTTGGCGTGATCGCAATGGAATGATATTGGACTTCTCGGTTAAGAATGCCTGGGAGTCTATTAGGCCTCGGGCTGTTGAGGTGTTCTGGTCTCGTATTGTTTGGTTCCCGCATTGTATTCCCCGCCATGCGTTTCACCTTTGGCTTGTTATGAGACAGAGTCTCAAAACGCAGGATAAACTGAGGCAATGGGATGTTGGTGCTTCTACCGAATTAAACCTGCTTCGGTGTCCTTTATGTGATTCACAACCGGACTCTCATGATCACCTTTTCTTTGAATGCTCCTTTGCTTATCAGGGTTGGGCTTATGTTCATGGGTTAGCTGGTATGGACCTGGTTCCCCCTAGTTTGCAAGACATTGTTGCATGGCTTCATCCTATGGATCACAAGCGTACGACAATTAGTGTTATTGGTCGGCTTCTCCTTGCAGCAACATCATACCACATTTGGATTGAGAGGAACAATCGGCTTTTTAATAATTCTAGAAGGTCTCCAGAGGACCTTCGTGATATTATTATGGTTACTGTCCGCTTAAAGCTCCAAACGTTCAGATTCAAGAACACTACCATGGTGAATCATTTGCTTACTCTTTGGAAGATGCCTAAGACGTTTAGGCTTTATGGTTGCTGATCTTTTTGTGCTCCAATGTTACACGTCTCTACATCAGCTTTTCGTGGTTTTGTTGGAAGATCTCGTCAGAGTTATTGGCCAAGATTGAAGTTCCACTTGAGAGATGTACTCTTTTTTCCTTTTTCAAGGTTTTTCCCATTGGTCTTTCTCTTGAGAATGTTTTTAAGGAGGCAGTCTCATGTGGTATCATTATACTCCTTTTTTTGTGGTTGGCAAAGCGGGGAGATGGTCTATGTTTTGTACGTTGATTCATAACTGTTTTTAGATTTCTATCAGTGATTAGTCGTTTATCGTTTTCGTGGCATGTCACAAACGATTAGTGGTTGTTCAAGCTCTGCTTGAGGTCAATGTGGTACATCTGCCACATTCCATTGTCCTTAAACTTTTTTTTTGTGATTAATGTATTTTACCGGGGTAACCCTTTACCAAAAAAAAAAAAAAAAAAAAAAAAGCTTGGAGGATTTTGTGAGGTAGCTATCAAAAACCTTTGTTTTCAATATACTAACAAAGTTTGTGTTTTGATATCGTCCCACATTGCTTAGAGATACATATGAAAGTATGTTTTTAATGCTCATTACAACTCATATATTTGAATGTGTATTAGAATTCCTTGTGAGATGGCTATAAAAAAAACTAGTGCTTATAACATACGTGATTGCTATATATATTTTTTGGGGCAAATCACCTAAAAATGTAGTTAACTTGTCACTTTTTCCCATTGTATGTAGCATTATTTTTTTTCTCATTCTGTCAATAAACCTTTATCGTTAGTCCTTTCTGTGTACCCGTTACCAAAAAAACCTGCATCATTAGTCCTTTATGCTAACGACCGTAAATAAATAACTTCAAATTTGGTTATCTTATGCTAAACTAGTGCTTATAACATACGTGATTGCTATACGTATTTTTTGGGGCAAATCACCTAAAAATGTAGTTAACTTGCCACTTTTTCCCATTGTATGTAGCATTATTTTTTTTCTCATTCTGTCAATAAACCTGTATCGTTAGTCCTTTCTATGTACCCGTTACCAAAAAAACCTGCATCGTTAGTCCTTTATGCTAACGACCGTTAATAAATAACTTCAAATTTGGTTATCTTATGCAAAACTTGCGTCGTTGGTCCTTTATACTAATGATCGTTAAAAAATAACTTAAAATTTTGTTTTCTTGCGTTTCCGTCCGTTTTTTCACGTTTTCGTATGTTTTTACACGTTTTCGTTCATTTTAACACGCTTTCGTCCGTTTTTTCACATTATTATCCGTTTTTACACGTTTTCATTCGTTTTTACACGTTTTCGTCCGTTTTTCAGTTTTAGTCTGTTTTCCCCGTTTCGTCCGTTTTTTCACGTTTTCATCCGTTTTTACACGTTTTCATCCATTTTTACACATTTTCGTCCATTTTTGCACGTTTTCGTTCTTTTTTACACGTTCTCATCCGTTTTAACACGGTTTCATCCGTTTTTCACGTTTTCATCCATTTTTTCACGTTTTCATCCGTTTCTACACGTTCTCATCCGTTTTCACACGTTTTCGTCCGTTTTTACACGTTTGCGTCCGTTGTTTCACGTTCTCATCCGTTTTTACACGTTTTCATCCGTTGTTTCACGTTTTCGTTCGTGTTTGCACATTTTGTCTATTTTTTAGCATATTAATACGTTTTCGAATGTTTTCGGCCGTCTCTACACGTTTTCATCCGTTTTTACACATTTCATCTGTTTTATACACGTTTTCGTACGTGTTTACACATGAAAAACTGAGGAAAACGTGAAAAAACGTACGAAAACATGAAAAAACAAACAAAAACGTGAAAAAGCAGACGAAAACATCTAAAAACGGATGAAAATGCGTAAAAACGGATGAAATCGTGAAAAAACGGACGAAAACGTGTAGAGACGGATGAAAACGTGTAAAAACGGAGAAAAACGAGAAAAACTGACGAAAACGTGTTATAACAGACAAAAATGTGTAAAAACAGACGAAATCGTGCAAAAACATATGTAAACGTGTAAAAATGGATGAAAACGTAAAAAAACTGACGAAAGCGTGTTAAAACGGACCAAAACGTGTAAAGACGGACGAAACGTGAAAAACAGACGAAAATATGTAAAAACAGACGAAAACATGTAAAATGGATGAAAACGTGAAAAAACAGAAGAAAACGTGTTAGAACGAACGAAAACGTGTAAGACTGGATGAAAACAGAAAAAAGTGTTAAAACGGATGAAAACGTGTAAAAACGGATGAAAATGTGAAAAAAAAACGTAAGAAAACGTGTGAAAACGGACGAATACATATGTAAAAACAGATGAAAACGTGAAAGATGGATGAAAACATGTTAAAACGGACGAAAACGTGTAAAAACGAATGAAAACGTGCAAAAACGAACGAAAATGTGTAAAAACGGATGATAACGTGTAAAAACAGATGAAAATGTGAAAAAACGGACGAAAACTTGAAAAAGCGGATGAAAGCGTGTAAAAACGTATGAAAACGTGAAAAAACAGACAAAACGAACGAAAACGTGAAAAAACGGACGGAAACGTAAGAAAACTAAATTTTAAGTTATTTTTTAACGATCGTTAGTATAAAGGACCAACGATGTAAGTTTAGCGTAAGATAACCAAATTTTAAGTTATTTATTAACGGTCGTTAGCATAAAGGACTAACGATGCAGGTTTTTTTGGTAACGGGTACATAGAAAGGACTAACGATAGAGGTTTATTTGACAGAATGAGAAAAAAAAAATGCTACATATAATGGAAAAAAGTTGCAAGTTAACTATATTTTTAGGTGATTTGCCCCATTTTTTATCTATAAGATAAAGGATACATTTTTTTATTTTTTGTCTTTAAAAAGACTTCAAAATCATTTAAAAACTCTTTTTCAATAACATCAAATACTTTATACAGTCATTCTTCTTTATTTGTTCAAAAAGAAATCAAAATTGTATAAAGCCATTTTTTATCACAAAGAGCTTTTGTACAAGCACCCAATTGAAGATGCTATTAGCACTTAGTATATGTGATTTTAGCATCTCAAAATTACACTAACGACGATAAATGCATAAATTATAGAACGTCCCTTCGGAATAAAATCAACCAAAGTTATTGACTAATTGTAATGTGACGTTTTGAAATCGACTTTGATGACTTGGATAAAAGCTTTTGAACAAATGAACAAATATAGATGATAAAAGTAGAAAGTAAAGACTGTTAGGCCAATGCTAATGGTTCGTTGCACACCCAACCAACCGAACAACCCAACCGTGTTCCTCCCCCTAGCACAACCCACCTCAACCGAGTCACACCCCAACCATTTCAAAGTTTAGGTTTGTCAGCCAACCAAAACAATTGCACGCTTTCTCTTCTTTTTCTAATCCTATTTTGACTTGAACAAGAAAAAAAATAGAAACACAAGATCTCAAAAAAACACCAAAACGTACCCGAGACCTCTTTATAGAGATCTTGAAGATGATCCACATATGCTTCGGTTTGTGTTGTTTTCAAACTACCCTTTGTGCTCCTTCATCTGTTGTAACTTTCATTTGTATCAAGAAGATAAGGTTTGGATGAAGAAACAAGGAAGGTGGATACGTGTGGTCATGGTGTATGTGGATGTGGTTTTGGTTTATGTGAAAGCAAATAGGAGTATTTTTATATAAAAGTTAAGTCGAAAAAAAGTTACTACATCCGTCTCATAATAATTGTCCACTTTCACCTTTTTAAGTTTTTTTTATTCAACTTTGACCATATATAATTTTATTTGTGTAATATAATACTTGATGAAAAGTATATGAATAAATTGGGTTTTAAATGTATTTTCATTTGGTATAATTTTCATCAAGTATTATATAACAGAAATAAAAATATTAATGGTCAAAGCTGAACAAGAAAGACTCTAAAAAAATGAAAAATAATTATATGAATAAATTGCCGTTTTGTATTATTATTAATGTATTATTATCTTTCTTTTTAAAAAAAAGTTGCGGTCGTCATTGTGATCACTGTTAGCAAGTTATGGTTGAGTGTAGTCTTAGAGAGAGAAAACTAATGTGGCGTTAACGTGGCAGAGGGTGACCTTAATATTTGTGGTTGACATTAGCATTGACCTTACCTTCGTATAAAAGATTTGATTTTTAACAAACGAAAATGTAGTTCTAGGCTTCCAAAATTAGACTATAGATGATAAATGTAGAAAGTAAAGAATGTTACCTTCGGTATAAAATTGATTAATTTTGTATGTATTATTCCACATGAATATAGCTGATCTCAGAAAAATAATTTATCTTGAATGTGTGACCTATCAGTCAAAAACATTTTTAATCTCAAAATTTAACATCGTAGCCTATGCAAACATTTTTTTTAACTCGACCACTGGTTTCATAACTGTCGTTACCCAATTGAGTCGACTTATTCCTTATAAACTTATCACGATCAATCCTTGGAATCCAATTTTCATCAAGAAATGTATAGGAACCATTCTGACTCGTTAAAATCATGATTTATCGACTTCATAGTCAACACTTCTAGTAACTTAATTCCTCGTCCCTAAAATCCATCAAAGATTGTTTCTTTCTCATCATATCCTTCCAGATGTTCCTTTTCGGCATTATCCGTCAAGCTGAAAAGAACCATGGTTAAATCAAATCCGTTAGCTAACTCATTGGCAAGAGTTTGAATCGCCGTTTTAGTCCAAGCATGTTGGAAAAATGATCTTTGTTGATACGGGTTGTTGGAGTCTCGCCATTCATACTTATCGTAGTGTATGCTTGCCAAATTTGGTATAATAAATATTTATCAGGGTGATCTTCTTTTACCCAAAAAAAACTTGGTATAATAACCAAAGACCGAAAGCCACAAACAATGCATAACAAAGTGTATGTTTTGTTTTTGACGATTTTGATTGGGTGTTCACAAAGTTGAAGTGGTAACTCTTCATAAGCAACCACTTATCGATCAGGTCTTCCCGCGTGATTTCATAATACACAAGAAGAATGATCCATAGAACTAAAACTTCATAACAAAGATGGTATTTTAAGACATGACCGAAATTACATTAAAAGTTAGAACAATGATTATGAAAATTGATAAATTATACAAAAGTTACCTTTAGTATAAAGTCCAAGGCTATTCACAAAGAGACACACCAAAATGTTACAAAGTTGGTTCAAAAAGTCATTGTACATATTGCATTGTAAATTTTAGTGATGTATATAGTAGGGAAAATAGTGGAGTGACACAATTTTGCAGATGATGTGCAATTTTTCATGAACAATATTTTTTACTAGTTACAAAAGTGGCTAACAAATTTGTGGTCTCACACTCTCACACTTGGCAAATTTGTGTTTTGATGTTGTCCCACATTGGTTGGGGACAAAAATGAAAGGCGCTTCATATGTCTCACTACACTTAAATTATGTGTTGGTGTATTATGCGATTTTTGTGGTGGTATTTAGAGCAAAAGTTAATACATGTGGCATTTAAAACTATACAAAAATCTCTTAATATCCTATCATTTTTTTGGTGTTATTTAGAGCAAAAGTTAACACCTGTGGCATTTAAAACTATACAAAAATCTCTTAATATCCTATCATTTTTATGTCAGATCACCATAAAACCTATTTCTACATAACTTATTAGTGTTAAGTTAGAGCAAAAGTTATGCGATTTTTGTGGTGGTATTTAGAGCAAAAGTTAATACATGTGGCATTTAAAACTATACAAAAATCTCTTAATATCCTATCATTTTTGTGGTGGTATTTAGAGCAAAAGTTAATACATGTGGCATTTAAAACTATACAAAAATCTCTTAATATCCTATCATTTTTATGTCAGATCACCATAAAACCTATTTCTACATAACTTATTAGTGAAGTGTGATTTACTAACTGGATAACTAACCATAGGTTCATAACTTTCATTACCCGATTGGTTCAACTCACTTTCGATAAGCATATCAGAATCCTATTTAAAACTATACAAAAATCTCTTAATATCCTATCATTTTTATGTCAGATCAACATAAAACCTATTTCTACATAACTTATTAGTGTTAAGTGTGATTTACTAACTGGATAACTAACCATAGGTTCATAACTTTCATTAAACGATTGGTTCAACTCACTTTCGATAAGCATATCAGAATCCATTGTCCGCAATCCCATTTTCGTCAAGAAATGTATAGGCGCCATCACAAGAAATGTATTGTCCACTACACTTATGTTAGGAATTAGAAAATTCCATAGTGAAGAGTCGGTCACCCGAAATGTTATCTAGCTTAAGTTAGCTCGTAGACTTGTCGTTAGTTTCGTTATTTAGTAGTTTATTTATTAGTTTGTAGCGTAGTATAGCTTAGTGCAACATCGTGGAGGAAGGACGGGTCTTTACCCACTGTATGCCAGATCCACAGGCCGATAGGAGGTCGTTGTGTCTGTAAGTATAAATACCCCTTCCATCCATGGAAGGGGTGGTGCTTCATTCAATCTAACATTTTACATTTGAGAACCAAGTCTCTAGCAAGAACACCCTCTCTTTCTACTTTCTCTCTCTAAATATGAAAAACATGTATTTTGATCTCCCAAGACCACCTGAATCATCTAACACAATAAAATAACGATCCTACAATTTGTATCAGAGCCAGGTTATGTAGATATGCACCAGTCATGATTTCTTCAATTAAGTGTGGATGCTGTGAGCATGCGGCTTTGGATTGACTCCTCAATTTTGATCAGCTGCAACCGTCCAAATGTACCTGCAAACAACAGTTAGCAATAAAACACACGAAAGTGTCTTTGATCACTTTCGTTGAATTGAGGTACACGGCCCACGGTTCCCCGTTGATCAGTACAAGTACTGCCTGTGATCAGGTAGAGTTCCGAAGAACCTCCTTGACAGGGTTTCGCAGCTATTCTAGCTGTTCTCAAACCGGAACGTCTCAAAGAAGACAACACGGAGTGAGTGAACCAGCGAATTGAGATTCATTGATTGATGAGAAATTGATTTGAAAACAATCGCGTATTACTTAAAAGAAAGAGTTTTGCAATACGACGAAGGTTTTATGAGAAAGATCAATTTTCAATCAAAATACTTTTTGTATTAGAGAATGAGTACACATTCGATGTGCTAGCGAAAAGAAGAGATTCGCACATCGAACGTTTTTTCTAAAAGTATTTTTCAATAAGAGATACTTTTTGAATTTGAAATGAATACACATTCGATGTGCTAGAGAAAAGAATGTTTGCACATCGAACGGTTTTTCCAAAAGTATTCGTCAATTCCATTCCTGGACCAAGGTTGATTCAAGAATGAATCGCCCCATTGTTTCTATCCAGTTGTCACAAGCTTGATCTTACTAGAAGATCTCACATGTCACCCACCAAGAGCTTGTTTGATGTTGGCTCTAGAAGGATTTCCATCTTCATCGTGAATATTTTCATATCACTCGGATGTTCTGGCAATACCACAAGGATAATGCGTAGGACTCTTAATATATACTTACTTTCCACTTTGAGTGAAACAGCAAGTCTTCAAGAATTTAGTGTCCTAATGAGATATTGTGGATGATCTCTTGGCTCTAGACTCAATAGTGCACATTTGGTTCCTATGCCGGAGACTAGGGAGAGGGTCTCCTTCTTCAATATCAACAATCTCTAAGAGAAAGTCGATAGATTATGTCGGTTCCCCGTGAGAATGAAACAAGCCCTTTTAAGAGGAACTTGAGTGGCTTGGGAAGTTTAGTGCAGTGCGTCACTGGGTCCATTACGTCTTGTCTTCAATACCAGTGTTACCTTAGTAAACACCAGTAGCATATGTATTGAACCCGGTGTTTGCCCTAAGGTTGAATTATTGGAGGGCTATTTCTTTTCACCCTTTTCACATTCAATTCTTTTTCATTCTTCAACCCCTTCAGTGCTTACCGAGACTTCATAACCAGAACCTTGTTGGGTTTATTCCAGTACTGGCTCTGTCTCAGTCCGCACTCTTCCCATATTCTCATTTTTCTCCTTTTTTAAATATACCTAAGGACTCTACACTATCTAGTGGATTGTCCCCTGGGTAGATCCCTCCGATTCTGGCGGATCGTGGGAACAAATACCTAACCTAACCATCCTTATAACTCCATGCATAAAGTAAATTGGTCGGTCTTTTGGTATTGTTCTTTCCTTCATGTAACCACTCGAAAAATCATTTGGAAAAACAATCAAGGTACTTGTGACACGAGATCAAAGCATTTTGTACCTTAATAGTTTTAATCATTTTATAAATGCTCCCCCTCAACATGTGCATATGATATTGAAATTGTTTGGCACATGGAGGCAAGAGTTCTTTGAAATAATTTCTTGATCACAATTTCCTTAGAAAAAGCCATTTGAATTTCTTTGGTAAATTCTCCCCCTCAATATGTGCATAGGATATTTAAAAACATTTTATCACATAGAGGCAAGAGTTAATTTGAAGCACATCCACAATCACAAGCGCCATTAAGAAACCATTTTAAAACTCAATCAAGGTACTTTATAAATCACTTTAAAAAGCTTTCGTACCTCGATAGTTTGTTTGCTCCCCCTCAATATGTGCTTCGAGATTCGAAAGCGTTTAGCACATATGGGAGAGCAGCCTGCACAATTAAATCAAAACGATCACCTTTTATCAAATTTCATTATTAAATCACAAATTCTCCCCCGATCAAAAATATCAAACCCTTTGAGATTTTGGATCCCAAGTGATTTAATTAGGTTTAGAAAACATGGGAGAAAATGTGGCCTTGTTTAAATACTCATCTGGTTTTTGGATAAATCCTCCTCCTCAACATGTGCATTGTGTATTTGAAATCGTTTGGCACATGGAAGCAGGAGTGCCCTTGAAGGACTAAAATCAATTCCATTAAAGCAGATTTGAGATTTAAATCATGATCTCTCACCCGATCAAAGATTTCAAACCATTTGAGATTAGTGATCCCAAAAGATTTAAATAATTTAGAAAATTTTGGGGAAAGACGTGGCAAAATTTAATTTTGAAAAATGATTAATAAGGAACAGATTTAGACATTAAAGATTGTTAGTGTCAGGTATGATTGTTTTTAAGAGATCTTTTGAATAAAACAAAACAATTTCACAATCAAACAAGAACAGAAAAAATTTCATTTTGAAAGACCTTGATTCAAAAGAAAAATCATACCATGACATAACATTAAATCTTTAGATCACCACATAATTTCGTACAAACGGACTCTTTTGAAGATATATTGTTTGAAAATATTATAAATTAAATCACTCTCCCCCTCAATCGATGACCGAAGTCGATAATTGAGTGACTTAAATTTTGATAAAAAGAAGTCCGGTGATTTTCAAAATTTAGTTCAATTTATTTTCAAAACAATATTTTTCCATTTTCAAAACAATTTAATCAAATAATTCAAAATTGTTTAAAAAAATGGTATCCTGCACAAAGATACGTTAGGTGGTTGAGAAGCTTCCGTTGTTGTTGCTGTAGGGTTTGGAAGAAAAACCATCTGCTGAAGCAGTGAGACTTCTTTTTACGTTGCATTTTATAATGCCAACTGAGGTCCAATTAAGATCCGTTTCTTCAATCACTTAGAAGAAAACCATCTGCTGATGCAGTGAGACCTCTTATGTTGCATTTATGCCAACTCTCCATTGAAGTCAAATTAAGCTCCGTTTCTTCATTTGTCGACACAAGAAATCGTTACCCTTTCCTTTCGGCATCCAATCATATTCATCTGTGGGATCCGGATCGGGAACATTCTTATAACCAATATACCTGCATACGTTAGTGAACACACATACAGATATATGGTGGTCGACATCACCCAAACAGTAATCAACTAATAAAAGTCAATGCAACATATCAATCAGATCATTTAAATGTATGGGAAAAATGTGTTCATCAAACTCTAATTATCTAAACCTAGCAATCATATCCTTGGCACCTAGTCCTTCAACATAGGTTAACATCATTTTTAATTAAGCATATTAGGATAATTAAGAAAGCTCGTTAGAAGATATAGATTTGAAAACATTCTCCCCCTCAACCAATAACTCATTTTATAAAAGATTTTAAAAGTGCTGAAGTCATTAATTGAGTTTCCAAATTTTATAAAAACTCTGAATCTGATTGATTTTAAGCAACTCAATTTCCACCATTTTTAAAACACAACAAATATTTTTCTGAAGAATGTTAGACGAAAAAACATTTGTGTAGGAACAGCAGTCTTTTTGACGACATGCTTTCCTTGTTTTGTTTTAGGATAAGTGCACGAATTTTGAAAAAAGGTTTAGCGCAACACTTTCCTTTCTTTAAAAGAACAGGTTGCTATCTGAAATAATAGCAAACCATAGTTTAAGCACGGGTTACAGTCAGAAGTAACTGCAAGCCATCATTTGAAGCCCGGGTTACAGTCTGAAATAACAGTAAGCCATTTTTTTTTTCTTTTTTTTTTTCTTTTTTTTTTTTTTTTTTTTTTTTTTGACATGTTTGGAAAAAGAATATTTACACCTCCTGCTCGAACTTCATCTATGGTCCCGTGCCATTATTGAATGACATTTCTAAGACCGCAGATGTTATCGATACCAGAAGACATGTCTTAGAAAATATATTTTTGGTATTTTTCAAATTTTCTGATTTTTATGGGTTTTTGATGGTTTTATATTTTTCAATTTTCTTTTGCTGGTTTTATATTTTTGTATTTGGTTTTTAAAAAATATATACAAAGATAGAGAAGATGATATAGTTAAAGAAGATGATGATACGAGTACCGAGATAAAGATATCGAGCAGCACGTCGTAGAAGATAGAAGTCATCAACTCTTAAACATTCACCACCAAAGCTTCCAGGGCTCTTGAATCGAATAAAGAAATTGAACCATCTCAAAAGTGAGACTTTGGCAGCTTCCCTCCAAACCGAAAATCCTTTAGCTGAGCAGATTCGAAGCTCTATTTTAAGCTTGCCTTAGCTAGGTGCACAGAGAAGCACACCATTATCATAAATCCCGCTGCTCCTTTTAAGAACGAAAATCGAGATTCTTCGTTCGGGGTTATATCATCCAATAGAACAGCAACGTATCATCCCACTCATAAATAATCTTCTCAAATTTCATAACCACTGAAGTCTGAAGCAATCCATTCCAAAAAGGTGTCAAGCGACCACTTCCCCCACATAGTTGAATTGATGCAGTCAGTCTCTTTGTATAATGCTCAAGAACTCTCCCAAATACACATCATGAGGGGAATGAAAACACCTTCCCATGTTCACATTTTTCTTCCCGGATGATCGTGTATGAAGCTCAAGAACCCGAAGTACACCAATACCCAAGAGCTCTCCCGAATACACATCATGAGGGGAATGAAAACACCTCCCCATGTTCACATTTTTCTTCCCTGATGATCGTGTATGAAGCTCAAGTATCCGAAGTATACCAATACCCAAGGAAGGAATAACTGATAACATTGAAGAAGCAAGCCAAGTCACTGATTATCTCTGCGGATGTCAACTCCGGAATAAGTGATTATATCTCTAAATCACTGATTAAGCCCTCAAGTGAAGCAGCTGAGCGCCCCTTAATGTACACAGTTCTCTCTCCTCTGATGATTGTGATAACATCGAGATCATCACGCACCTGTGTACCTCTTTTATCTTCAGAAACTAACTCTTCCATCGCTTCCCCCACATAGTTGGAATAAGAATACTAAACGCCTTGATGAGTAAAACCTTGAGTTTCTCTGCGGTCATGACATTTGTTTTCCCGGGATATCTTCAATCACTTAGAAGAATTAAGTTAATCAAGTTTACTCGCCATGAGTCAAACCTTGAGTTTTCTCTGCGGTAATAACATTTGTCTTCCCGGGATATCTTCAATTTCTTAGAAGTATTAAGTACATCAAGTTTTACTCGCGTTTAGATGCTTGTCTCCTTCCCCCTTTCTGGTTTTGATACTTCAGAATCAACAACTCTTTGAATGCCCAAATACTTGAAATTTGTTGAGAATATCGCTTGAAGTCTTTGTGAGAATCAACATGCTGAATAATGTGAGCAAGTCTAATTGGGGATTAAATTCGACATATCACATTCCCCCAATTAGTGCTCTCCCCTAGACCGACAGTCTTTTTGATAAATGCCCAGATTACGAAGAAGTCTTTAGATCATTAAATGCAACTCGTCTTTGGTCTTCTAACATATAGCAAGAAATGTAGAACAGACTGTAGACTCGACCTTCTTCAAGATTGTCCAGTTGGGGAATAGATAGTTAACATCTTCGACTCACCAAAACATAAGAACATCACCAAAAAGCATCCCAATTAACTTACATCTTGCCAATCCCCTTAATTAAGATCCCTCCCAATCAAACAAGAACAGAAAGATGTTCATCAAGGAAATCAGCAATCAGCCCGCAGCGAACACACGAAATGGTAACACCAAGCAAACAATCACATCAAACAAGAACAGAAGGTTGTTCGGAATCATCATGTTGATGTGCACGTGAAGCATTAACCGGAAGCACTTTGTCAATAAACTCATATCAGCTTGTGAAGATGTCAACTAACGGCTCTTAGAAGAAACAAACTCCATGTGAAGATGACCCGATAAGAAGAAGCTCGGTTCTTACATGAGTTTAGAGCCGTATGACCATTTATATTCTCAAATATCAATCAACAATGCAAAAAATTCACACTTCTTCTCCCCCTCAAGAATTGCATACGGAGATGCCATTCTTGATTAAACAAGTGAACATCATCCAAATGTAGTCTATTCACACTTCTCCCCCGCAAAATTAGCACAGGATGTCTCCATCGTCATTATAGTTGAGAAAGTGGAATCAGAAAACAATCAACAAAGAGTCCGGTTCACTTGATGACTGAAGCGCATGGAAAAAGTATGAAGCATGTTGATGAGAATGGTCATAATAAGAAGATTTCTCTTCTTCAGAAGATAAAGCGCACTGACACGTACACCTTTCTTTTCTTTAGAGTACGAGGCATGAACTGTTGTGTTCATATGTCATAAGAAGATTTCTCTTCTTTTGAAGATAAAGCGCACTGAGACGTACACTTTTCTTTTCTTTAGAGAACGAGGCATGAACTGTTGTGTTCATACGTCATAATGTTGAAGTACGAGGCCTGAACTGATGTGAACAGACGTCATAATGTTAAATTTTGCCACATCTTTCCCCAAAATTTTCTAAATTATTTAAATCTTTTGGGATCACTAATCTCAAATGGTTTGAAATCTTTGATCGGGTGAGAGATCGTGATTTAAATCTCAAATCTGCTTTAATGGAATTGATTTTAGTCCTTCAAAGGCACTCCTGCCTCCATGTGCCAAACGATTTCAAATACACAATGCACATGTTGAGGAGTAGGATTTATCCAAAAACCAGATGAGTATTTAAACAAGGCCACATTTTCTCCCATGTTTTCTAAACCTAATTAAATCACTTGGGATCCAAAATCTCAAAGGGTTTGATATTTTGATCGGGGAGAATTTGTTATTTAATAATGAAATTTGATAAAAGGTGATCGTTTCGATTATTGTGCAAAGTCGCTGCTCTCTCATATGTGTTAAACGCTTTCGAATCTCGAAGCACATATTGAGGGGGAGCAAACAAACTATCGAGGTACGAAAGCTTTTAAAGTAATTTATAAAGTACCTTGATTGTGTTTTAAAATGGTTTCTTAATGGCGCTTGTGATTGTGGATGTGCTTCAAATTAACTCTTGCCTCTATGTGATAAAAATGATTTCTAAAATCCTATGCACATATTGAGGGGGAGAATTTTACCAAGGAAATCAAATGGCTTTTTCGTATGAAAATTGTGATCAAAGAAAATATCTCAAAGTCCTCTTGCCTCCATGTGCTAAACAATTTCTAAATCATGTGCACATGTTTAGGGGGAGGTTTTCTAAATGATCAAAACTATTAAGGTACAAATGCTTTGATCTCGTATCACAAGTACCTTGATTGTTTTTCCAAATGATTTTTCAATTGGTTTCGAGAAGGAATGAACTGTACCAAAAGACCGACCATTTTACTTTATGCATGGAGTTATAAGGATGGTTAGGTTAGGTATTTGTTCCCACGATCCCGCCAGAGCCGTAGGGATCTACCTAGGGACAATCCACTAGATAGTGTAGAGTCCTTAGGTATATTGAAAAAAGGAGAAAAGTGAGATACGGGAAGAGTGCGGACTGAGACAGAGCTAGTACTGGAATAAACCCAACAAGGTTCTAGTTATGAAGTCTCGGTAAGCACTGAAGGGGTTGAAGAATGAAAAAGAACTGAATGTGAAAAAGGGTTAAAAGAAATAGCCCTCCATCAATTCAACCTTAGGGCGTAAAACCGGTTCAATACATATGCTACGGTTGTTACTAAGGTAACACGGTATTGAAGACAAGACGCATGGACCAACAGTGACGCGCACTAAACTTCCCAAACTACTCAAGTTCCTCTTAAAAGGACTTGTTTCATTCTCACAGGGAACCGAAATAATCTATCGACTTTCTTAGAGATTGTTGATATTGAAGAAGGAGATCCTCTCCCTAGTCTCCGACATAGGAACCAAATGTGCACGATTGAGTCTAGAGCCAAGAGATCATCCACAATATCTCATTAGGACATATAATTAATGAAGACTCATGCGTTTCACACAATGTGGAAAGTAAGTATATATTTAGAGTCCTACGCATTATCCTTGTGGTATTGCTAGAACATCTAAGTGATATGCATACATATTCACAATGAAGATGGAAATCCTTCTAGAGCCAACATCAAACAAGCTCTTGGTGGGTGACATGTGAGATCTTTTCTAAAGATCAAGCTTGTGACAACTGGATAGAAACAATGGGGCGATTCATTCTTGAATCAACCTTGGTCCAGGAAATGGATTGACGGATGCTTTTGGAAAAACCGTTCGATGTGCAAATCATTTCTTTTCTCTAGCACGTCGAATGTGTACTTATGTTTTCAAATTCAAAAAGTATCTCTGATTGAAAAAAATACTTTTGGAAAAACCATTCGATGTGCAAAATTCTTCTTTTCTCTAGCACGTCGAATGTGTACTCTTTTCAAATACAAAAAGTATTTTTGATTGAAAATTGATCTTTCTCATAAAACCTTCGTTGTATTGCAAAACTCTTTCTTCTAAGCAATACGCGATTGTTTTCAAATCATTTTTCATCAATCAGTGAATCTCAATTCGCTGGTTCACTCACTCCGTGTTGTCTTCTTTGAGATGTTCCGGTTTGAGAACGGCTAGAACAGCTGTGAAACCCTGTCAAGGAGATTCTTAGGAATCCTACCTGATCACAGGCAGTACTTGTACTGATCAACGGGAACCGTGGCCGTGTACGTTCTCAATTCAACGAAAGTGATCAAAGACACTTTCGTGTGTTTTATTGCTAACTATTGTTTGCAGGTACATTTGGACGGTTGCAGCTTATCAGAATTGAGGAATCAATCCAAAGCCGCATGCCACAAAGATCCACACTTAATTTGAAGAAATCATGACTGGTGCATATCTACATAACCTGGTTCTGATATTTCTATACTATGCTTCTGCTTCGCTGCTGCAAATATCATGAACCAGTAAAGCTTCCGCTACTCTGATGGAAAGATGTCATGATTCAAAAGTGTGAGCATGTCGGTCCAAAAGTCACAACTTCACATGATGGCAACACAATAAAGGGTGATCCAGAGATTTACTGTGGCTGATGATCTCAAAGAAAGCTCGAAGATCATCAAAGATGTGGATCAGTTCAAAGACCTCCACTGAAAGTACAAATCAATGCGGACTTTGAAGTTGCACTACAAAAGCACAAAGATTGCGGAATTGAAGAATTAAAGTCTACGAGCTCAAGAACAAAGTCAAGAATAGAATGCTAGGATTCAAAATGTAAAACATGGGGTGACCTCCCTTAGGGGGAGATTGTTAGGAATTAGAAAATTCCATAGTGAAGAGTCGGTCACCCCAAATGTTATCTAGCTTAAGTTAGCTCGTAGACTTGGCGTTAGTTTCGTTATTTAGTAGTTTATTTATTAGTTTGTAGCGTAGTATAGCTTAGTGCAACACCGTGGAGGAAGGACGGGTCTTTACCCACTGTATGCCAGATCCACAGGCCGATAGGAGGTCGTTGTGTCTGTAAGTATAAATACCCCTTCCATCCATGGAAGGGGTGGTGCTTCATTTAATCTAACCTTTTACATTTGAGAACCAAGTCTCTAGCAAGAACACCCTCTCTTTCTACTTTCTCTCTCTAAATATGAAAAACATGTATTTTGATCTCCCAAGACCACCCGAATCATCTAACACAATAAAATAACGATCCTACAACTTAAATTATGTGTTGGTGTATTATGCAATTTTTGTGGTGGTATTTAGAGCAAAAGTTAATACCTGTGGCATTTAAAACTATACAAAAATCTCTTAATATCATATCATTTTTATGTCAGATCACCATAAAACCTATTTCTACATAACTTATTAGTGTTAAGTGTGATTTAATAACTGGATAACTAACCATAGGTTCATAACTTTCATTACCCGATTGGTTCAACTCACTTTCGATAAGCATATCAGAATCCATTGTCCGCAATCCCATTTTCGTCAAGAAATGTATAGGCGCCATCACCAAGTTTCGTTTCTTAGTCGATACTTCTTATGATATAAATTCCTGCCCTTGACACCATCAAGTTTCGTTTCTTTATCATCATATTCCTCGATATGCTTATTTTAAGCATCATTGGTCAAGTTGTTTAGAACAATGCGGTGAATTAGCACAAATGGTTTGACTCGCCCTTTTAGTCCAAGCATGTTGTGCATAATTTGCTTCTTGTTGAAATGAATTGCAAACATTTCACCATTCATACTAATCTTTGTGTACGATTGACTCATTTGTGTATGCTTGTGTACTTTTTTATAGCTCTTGTATTATCAGTTGTCAAGCTTCACGATTTGATTGATAGTATGATACAACCTCAATATTTTGTGTCATTTCTTGTTATCGGTAGTTGTGGTCTCTTGTAACAAAGTTTGTGCATTAATGTTATCCCACATCAGATAGTGTTGAGAATGAAAGCGGCTTTATAAACCTTTTTACACTCCATTTAATTTGTATGTTATGTTAAAGGTTTTTGTGGTGTAGCATATATATGAATATATATCAAAACCTTAAGCATAATGTATGTTTAGTTTTGAACCAACATCAAACTCTAGTTATGAAAAATCAAAGCCAAATGTATGTTTAATTTTGTGTGTTTTTTTATTTTTTATTTATTTTGTTTTCACAAATTTGAATTGGTAATTCAACTCATCATGATCAACCACTTATTGATCGAGACTTCCTGCTTGATTTCATAAATCACTCGATGTATTAATAAACATAACTTGAGCTTCATTACAAAGATAGAAGATGCAATTTAAATACATGATCATGTTCTTAAAAAGCTCCAACAAAAACGATGAAAATTGCGGAAATTAAACGTTACCTCGGGTATAAAGCTGAACTAGAGCTATTCAATACCTGATACTCCGAAATCAATTGGGATATTTTACACATAATATTTTGAAGGAATGTAGAAATGCTCAAAATGTGAAGTGAGCTTAGATAGCAAATAACATTGTCAAGAAGTATTTTTCATGTTATTTATGATGTACAAGTTATCATTTTGGTAAGTTTTCTTTATATGATACTTGACTTTTAAAACATGCCATTGACTATATTGTAACCAAAAATTTGTTGGATACTTGAATGTAGCTCTAGACGGGCTTAAAGAAAAATTGTTTTGGCCAAGACCACGACTTGGTAACAAAGAGAAGTGTGAGAGAGGAAATTGAGGAATGATTGAATGAAAGAATTTAATCATGCTATCAAATTCACATATTATGATAGTCAACAAACATCATCTAATCCATCCTTCTATTGTCATATTTATACTTTTGAATTCTGAAAAGAAAAAGTGAGAAAGAAGGAATCAAGTTGATACCATGAAGATGTTGAGTTTAAGATATATGATATACAATAATAACATATAGACATCACAGAGTACACAGCGAAAGACTTAGATCACCTAACAATAATTAATTAACTGAAATAATGCGTAACGCACCTCTTGCAATTGGCTAGATCTCTTCAATGAATGTGACAAAGTGGTTTAACGAGTTATCCCTTACCGTTTTATAACTCAAACCAATTGATATAACAATAGTGTGTTACACCACGTTCTTGTACACACGAATTAACAAACGAATAAAGAGATTGCTAGATCTACAAAACTTTGTTTTAGAAAAACAAAACCAAACACCCTAAAAGATGTTGTGGTCGATTTTTGCAAGAGAAAGACAAAAGAAATATTAGGTTAATGTGTGTGCACAAAAGTTGTGAAAAACATTAACCCTAGCCTTTGTTTATATAGTGTATAAAATCTTTGGGAACAAGTTAGGGTTTGGGTTGTGTAAACCCACCTATAGCCGGCTACCATAAGCCCCAAAAGGGATTCCCATATCTTTTCCATTTTAAGATTTTTCACTACAAGTCCTTCTCTTTACATTTAACGGTCGTTAGTTAGTTTCCGTTAAATAGTTAACGATCGTTAGTCGAGTTTTGTTTAATAATTAATCGTAATCAATTAACATTAATTATTAACTTTAATTCTCATTCGTAATGTGTGCAATCCCGTGGTCACGAGTTCGAATCCGGACATGCACGTATTTATAAATATATACATTTCCAACAGCTCCCACTTGGATATGTTTACAAAACGTGTAATGACATTGGTTAGCGTCTAGCAACACGCCAATGCCCCCGGTACAACTCCTGTATGGTTTTCTGGAGAAAAACCATTTTTTGATGATTCATCATCATATTCATCCTTTTGTTTCTAATACCATGTTAATAAGAATATGGATCTCACTCATTTCTTAATTAACTATTATGTTTCTCGCTTTATATCATTGATCAAGATTACCAATTCTTCTGAACATATTCCAGAAGACCTTAGGCATGGCCATGCAAACATCTTGACAACCCTACTAGGGGCCCAGCAGTATTATACTTCAAAATAAATTTGAAGGAAACAAATCCTGTTTTGACTACGAGCAGAATTCATAAATTTCGCAACACTTATGAAAACAACCCTTATAACTACCAGCCATACGTATAGCGTAGATTGCTTCACGTAGAATGCACTACATCCATGACATATCTCTGGTATCTCAAGTCAGAGGATAAATATTCATGATGTACTTAATGACTAAGATCCATAAAGTATCATCATGTGGGTGGGATAAGTCCTATACTCAATTCATTGAATATCATCTGAAATTAGTCATGCTACGCATCAATATACTTTCAAGTATATTCTAACTAATACTCAAATTTTTCTTAATTCAATATCATTCCCATGTTATTGATTGACAACGGACTATTTATAATAACTCAAGTTATTCAAGGATTTAAACATGCAAATATAGGATAACATCATAATAAATGAATAATAAAACATAACAAAAATACTTTATTTCATTTCAATAATAATGCTTACAATATCCTTTTATCTAAAATATTTAGTCATAGATGGGCATGAAACTACTAGCTAAATGAAGTCCAAACTTATCAGACAAATGATTAAGTTTTTCACCAGGTAAGGCCTTTGTCAAAGGATCTGTTAGGTTATCATCTGTGTGAACTTTGAGCAACTCAATTTCACCTATCTCGACTTCCTCTCGAACATAGTGATATTGTCTAGGATAGTGTCTGGTGCCCTTCATGACTCCAGGTTCATGAGCAAAAGTAATTGCAGCAGAATTGTCACAATATACTTTAATAGGATTTTCAATCGACTCGCATGACACCAAGCCCGAAACAAACTTCCTTATCCAAACAGCTTCCATGGCGGCCTCAGACGCCGCTATGTACTCACTTTCTGTAGCAGACATCGCAAGAGTTGTCTGCTTTCTTTTGCTCTTCCAACTAGCACACTCCATTGATGACAAATATGTAACCCGGTCGAGACTTCGATCATCTTTGTCGCACTTCCGGATGCATCGCAAAGAACTCAGAACATTACGCTTCGCCATTTCCATATACTATGAACATATCTCTTGTAGCCCTGGTACTTGAGAATATGTTTAATGCAGCCCAAATGAATTTCACCCGGATTCTCTTGATATCGACCGTCGTTTTGCAAACGCCACATCGCCTGTGCATCGCACCGCATACATGATAGATCCTACCAAAGCATAAGGAACTTTCTTCATGCGCCACCTCCGCAGTGTTGAAGCACAACCTTGGCCGCTCAAACCATGATTTACTTGCATTGGCAAAATCCCTTCTTGGAATTTTGCATATTGAATCTCTTCAATATTTTGTCAATGTAAGCACTTTGGCTTAAACCAATTAGCCGCCTTGATCTATCCTTGTAGATCTTGATTCCGAGTATGTATGCTGCTTCCCCTAAGTCCTTCATCGAGAAACATTTACCAAGATAGGCTTTCACCTCATTTAGACTTGGTATATGGTTTCCCATGATTAATATGTCATAGACATTTAGAACGAGGAAAGTAACATTACTCCCACTAGCTTTGTGATATACACATGGCTCATCAAGATTCTGAGTAAATCCAAAACTTTTGATTTCTCCATCAAATCTTTTATTCCATTGCCTTGATGCTTGCTTCAGTCCATAAATAGACCTTTTAAGTTTGCATACACGGTTAGGAAATAGTGGATTCACAAATCCCTCAGGCTGTGCCATATAGATGTCTTCATCTAGACGACCATTCAGAAAGGCGGTTTTGACATCCATCTGCCAAATCTCATAGTCATAGTGTGCAGCTATAGCTATGAGAATCCTAATAGCTCTTAATCAATGCCATAGGTTTGAGTAAAACCTTTAGCTACCAGACGAGCCTTGTAGGTGTGTACATTGCCATTCATGTCAGTTTTCTTCTTGAAGATCCACTTACTTCCAACGACTTTAGCATTGGGAGGAAGGTCAACTTCAATCCAGACATCATTATCCTTCATGGATTGCATTTCCCCATTCATAGCAATCTGCCATTTATCCTTTTCAGGGATCAGCCATGGCGTTCTTATAGTTGGCAGTTCATTAAGATCCCCAACCATATTTTCCTCCATCTACGTTAAGACATAGATGGTCAAGTGCACGTATAGTCCTTTCAGACCTACGAATGGGAACAACTTCAGGAGGAGCGCCTAAGCTTTCAGGCTCTTCTTAAAGTTGGCTAGTATTATCAGAAGGTGTTGTATCTTCTTGATCATATTCCAGATCATATACTCTCCCACTGAGTTCTTAAGATATGAGATTCTTTTCAAAGAAATCTCCATACCTGGCCACTATGACTTTGTTCTCAGCTGGGTAGTAGAAGTAGTAACCCATATTTTCCTTAGGGTATTCTACAAAGATACACTTAATAGATCTGGGTTGGAGCTTATCTGGTGAGTCACGTTTAACAAACGCCTCACATCCCGAGACCTTTAAGTAAGAAACGTTGGGAGCTTTTCCTGTCCATATTTCATATGGAGTCTTAACAACCTTCTTCGTTGGAACCATATTCAAAATGCGAATAACAGTTTCAAGGGCATAATCCCAAAAAGTAAAAGGAAGAGTCGTAAGTTCAAACATTGATCGTACCATGTCAAGTAAAGTACGATTTCTCCTTTCAGATACACCATTTTGTTGTGGAGTATAAGGAGATGTGAGCTGTTGGATAATTCCACACTCAGCTAAGTAATATTTGAACTCTTGGCTTATATATTCACCACCTCTATCGGATCGAAGAGCTTTAATCTTCTTACCGAGTTGTAATTCTACTTCACTTTTGAAAACCTTAAATGTTTCAAAGACTTCATGTTTATGTTTAAGTAAATAAACATAACCATAACGACTGAAATCATCCGTAAAGGTTAAGAAGTAGGTAGCACCACGTTTTGACACATGTCTAAGTGGACCACACACATCACCGTATCAATCCAAGTAGATCAGAATCCCTTTCCACTTGCTGTGAAAAAGGTTTCCATGTCATCTTCCCAGCTATGCAAGACTCGCATTTGTCAAATGATTCATCATCAACACTTTGTAAAAGCCCTTCGTGTTGCAGCTTTTCCATGTGTTTCTTGCCTATATGGGCAAGGCGACAATGCCAAAGATAAGAAGAGTCACAGTTCGACTTGCTCTTCTTATTGCTAATGCTATACAACGAATTATTTCCATTGGATACACAACCATCCATATCAATTTCAAACACACAAAGTATAGGAATTGCATTAAAATAAAAAACATAATTAAAAGAAACTGAAATTCCATAACTGGTAAAAGTGTGCATAAAACCAATATCTTTTAATAAAGAAACTGAAATAACACCCCTAACAATGGATGGTGCATAATGACAATTATTTAGTTCAAGAATTAAGCCCGAAGGCAACACTAAATCAAAAGTCCCTATGGCTTCGACTACTGCACGCTTTCCATTGCCAACGTACAAGTATCTTTCTCCACATGTCAGCTTCCTTGCTCCTCTAAGTCCCTGCATGTATTATGCAGATGTGAGTACCACATCCGTATCATATATCCGGAATTTTGCTTATGAGGAAAAGAAAATAATTCAAACATAAAAATACCTGATGGGCTAGGCACCATCTTTTTTTATTCTCGAAGGCACTCATTTAGAAAACTGAAAGTTCCGCTTTCCATTGACTGGTGAGTTACATGGTGGCAAGTCGAATCCTTCTTAGGATGCTCCTTTTCTTTGCAGGGTTCTTCTTAGGAGCTGGTGGGATGACAACTTGTTTCCCCTTTCCTTTTCCTTTCCCTTTCTTATCTGCTTGCGGCTTTGGCTTATTCACCCTACCACCGTGCATTGCTAGTACAGCAGGTGTAGGAGCCTTCTTTGGTAATCTCTTCTCGAAGTCTACAAGCGTTGCATGTAACTCATTCACTGTCTTCCCCGTGCAATGCATGTTATATTGTAGCACAAAATCACCAAATCGTTCCTGATTAAGGGAGTGATTGATGAGGCCGACACACACATCTTGGTAGTAACCATAGCCGAGCTTCTCCAATTGGTACAAGTGATGTTTCATCTCGAGGATGTGGTCGGAGACAGATTTACCAACCTCCTGCTTTCAGCTATGAACCTTTTCAATTAGTTCATACAATTCAGCTGCTGGTGGCTTCTCAAACATACATTTGAGTTCATCTAGCATGCTTATAGGCGAATAGTGCTCAAATTGTTTTTGCAATTGAGCAGACGTCCCCGAAAGCATAAGACACGCCACATCATTGTGCTTCTCATATTCAACACGATACTCCTCTTGTTCAAGAGAAGTAGCCGTATTGAGAGGAGCATCAGGCAGAGGTGTAGTCAAAATCTCAAGTCTTTTGGCAACACGAAGGATGATCCTAAGTGCACGATGCCAATCATTGAAATTTGGGGCAATCAATTTGTCTCTTCCAATCATATCTTTGAAAGTAGAACTCATTAAGCTCATAGTGCTTTCAGGTTGATGAGCCATCTACAGAAAAAGTTAAAAAAACCATAAGTAGTATTTTGATAATTTTCCTTTTCAATAAAATTAAATACCCAAGGTTCATATTCATATAACCAATTAATTATTATTGAAAACTAGGATCTAAATTGTCATAATCTCATCACGACAGTTGATCTGCTAGTAATGAACTTATACAAAATGGTAGAGCTTTTGCTCAATTGCCAATTTCAATTGCAATTCCTAGATTTATGGGATTTACATATAGCCAGTTTCAATTGCCATGTAAACATGTTTTATCCCATCTTATGCCTTGAGTTGCCAGTTCTCACCGCCTAACTCAATTAAATTGTCCAACTTAAGAAACTGCAAAATCATCCATGCCCGTTCTCACGACAAGTGGACATTTTACCCTTTGATTACGATCTAAGTCACGTTCTCATGCAAATAAAAGGTAATCTCAGGTGTTTCCGTTTCGTTGGATGGCATACAACTTAAATTAAGGGTAATAATTTTGATGTCAAATCAAATATGTACAAAGATGTCATGCATTCATCTTCGTAGCATAGGTTTTATTAAAACATTTATATTCTTGTTTTAATGTTTAAGCTTTTCATCATCAAACTTTAATCGAGGTATTGGATAACCAATTAAAGAATTACCTTTAATTACCACTATATCCTACTACTGCATGAGTCATAAGACCCAAGTTATTCGGATAATTACCACAAAAGTGGCGCGTAGAATTTAGGTCAACTCACCCTTAAGATTTTATGCACATTCATAAGAATACTTGGTAGCTCCATTAAGACGCACAAATTTATCAATAATGGGTGAGCCGTTCTAGCTATTTTGTGCATAAAAATCAATCAATTAAACGATTACGATTACTATGCTTAAAAAATTACATGTTTCACCATTGTTTAGGTCAGTTTATTTTTCTTATAAAAATACCCTTATTACACATAACAAACAAGCAAGTATTTAGAAAATAAACATATAAACAATGAATACATAACTTCACAATTAGTCATGCATATCAAATAGCTACATCCAAACCTTTTGATAAATCCTATTAATAATCAATTCTAGATCTGACAATATGCATATGTTTAATTGAGACTTTCACCCGTTTTCAGCAATGTACAAGGTGAGCCACATGCATCGATTCATCGATTGCGTAAGTCAGAATTAAAACATATGCCACATAGCACTTAATTGATTTAATAATAATGATGGAGGTCTTCCCCAATTTTAGATCTATCAAAATTTTAGTGTATATCACTTAATCAAGTAAATCATACAATAAAAGCAGATCCATGACAAAACATGCATGTATTTATCATGGATATAAATCACACTTAACAATTAATGCAATTAATCAAGAGTTACGCAATTTAAAACACAAAAAATTGCATGCAATCTAGGGTTTCTAATCCAATTAAAACAAAAAGTTTACAAAACCCTAATTAGGGCACAAAAAATACGCCCCCTAAAAAATTAGGGTTTAGGATTTGCAAACCCTAGATCTACACATACAATTAATAACACAATCATGTTTATATTTGTTTTATGTGTTTCGGTAATTAATTACTTATTATCCAAGCCTCGTGATGCCACCGTTGAGTTTAAGATATATGATATACAATAATAACATATAGACATCACAGAGTACACAACGGAAGACTTAGAATCATAACAATAATTAATTAACTGAAAGAATGTGTAACGTACCTCTTGCAATTGGCTAGATCTCTTTAATGAATGTGACAAAGTGGTTTAACGAGTTATCCCTTACCGTTTTATAACTCAAACCAATTGATGTAACAATAGTGTGTTACACCACGTTCTTGTACACACGAATTAACAAACGAATAAAGAGATTGCTAGATCTACAAAACTTTGTTTTAGAAAAACAAAACCAAACACCCTAAAAGATGTTGTGGCCGATTTTTGCAAGAGAAAGACAAAAGAAAGATTAGGTAAATGTGTGTGCACAAAAGTTATGAAAAACATTAACCCTAGCATTTGTTTATATAGTGTACAAAATCTTTGGGAACAAGTTAGGGTTTGGGTTGTGTAAACCCACCTATGGCCGGCCACCATAAGCCCCAAAAGGGATTCCCATATCTTTTCCATTTTAAGATTTTTCACTACAAGTCCTTCTCTTTACATTTAACGGTCGTTAGTTATTTTCCGTTAAATACTTAACGATCGTTAGTCGAGTTTTGTTTAATAATCAATCGTAATCAATTAACATTAATTATTAATTTTAATTCTCATTCGTAATGTGTGAAATCCCGTGGTCACGAGTTCGAATCCGGACATGCACGGTTTTATAAATATATACATTTCCAACAGAAGACAATGAGTAAAGTGGCGCTAAAGGAGACCAAGTTTTGGAGTTCTAAGTTTAAAAAAAATCTTCGAACGTTATAATTCAAGAAAAAGAAAAATATATTTGTTAAAATTTACATCCATTGAAAAAATTAGTTGTAGCTCTTGTGTTACCATGTCAAGCATTTTGACGCTAACCATTTATGTTTCCTACGATTATTTGTGTTTCTGTTGTATCGGTTGACATGTTTCACATTTTAATTCATAACATGATCCAAGATTATGTGTCATTGCTTCATTTCCGAACGTGTGGTTTCATTTTACGAAGTGCCTATTTTTGTATCGATTACAGATAATCTTCAAATTCCAGTTTCTCCGAAACAAATACCTCACAAAAGTTCTTTTTGGAAGAAATCAAATGTTTTATAAAGCCGTTCTTCTTAGTTGTTAAGGCTACCCGTAGTGTGTCAGTCAAGACCAACTTAGACGCATCTTCCTCATAACGGCATGTTGGTCCGAGGCGTCTTAAAAAAAAAAAAAAAATAAATCAATCAATCAAGATAAGGATCGACTTATGTGACATGTTGGTGGTGTCATCGGCCATCTCCGTTGCACAAAATTGACCGTGAAATAGTTGTAGAAAGAGAAAGTTGACGTGAAAGTAATGTCCTTGGTCATGAAGTGGGTTGCATTACGGGTAGCTATCAATAACCGTTATGTTTCTTTTAACAAAGTTTGTGTTTTGATATTGTTTCACATTAACTAAAGATAAAAATGAAAGTGGGTTTTTCATGCTCATTACAATTCTTACTTTCAAGTCCATGTCAAAAAAGCTATTGTGAGGTATAGTATCGGTTTGACTTTTTGTCTATCAAAAGCAGTTATATATATATATTTTTTTTAAATATCAAATACTTTATAAACGTTATTATTTATTTGTTCAAAAAGAAATCAAAATTGTATATAGTCATTTTTCTGATCACAAAAAGCTTTTGTTCAAGCACTCTATAAAAGATGTTGTTAGTACTTAGTATATATGTGATTGTTAACACTCGATCACAAACATCTAGCATCTCAAAATTACACTAAAGACGATAAAAGTATAAATTAAAGAACGTTCCTTTGGTATAAAATCAACCAAAGCTATTGACAAATTGCAAAGTGACGCTTTGAAATCGATTGTGATGATTTAGACAAAAGCTTTTGAACAAGTGAACAAGTATTAAAATGCGAACAATTTTTAACACATTGTTAAGCAATAAAAGAAAAAGATGTATGTTAAAACCTTAAATCCATTGAAACGAATTAATTTCAGTAGCAGGAGTACATTTACTCCAATAATAGTGTCAAGCATTTTGAGGCAAGTTATTGAGAAGTTAGTTAGCGATGTCCAATATGCTTTCGTATCTTATAGACAAATCCTCGATGGCCCTTTCATTCTTAATGAGCTTCTTTCGTGGTGTAAATACAAAAATTCCAAACCCCTTATATTTAAGATTGATTTTGAAAAAGCGTTCGACTCAGTGAGATGGGATTATTTAGATGTGGTTCTATCTAACTTTGGTTTTGGAACTAAATGGCGTAGTTGGATTCAAGGGTGTCTCAATTCAGCTATGGGATCTATTCTTGTGAACGGTAGTCCGACATCGGAGTTCAAGTTTTCTAAAGGATTAAAACAAGGAGACCCTCTTTCTCCCTTTCTTTTTATTTTGATTATGGAAAGCTTACATCTTTCTTTTGATAACGTGGTGAATGCTGGGTTGTTCAAGAGTATCCATATCGATAACTCTTTTAGTTTATCCCACTTGTTCTATGCGGATGATGTTATTTTTGTTGGTGAATGGAATTTATCAAACCTATCAACAATCGTTAATGTTCTAAAGTGGTTCCGTTTGGCTTCGGGTTTAAAGATTAATCTTCATAAAAGTAAGCTTATGGGTATTGGTATTCCTCAAGTTGTTGTGGATTTAGCGGCTAGGTCTATTGGTTGCTCGACTCTTCATATGCCTTTCAACTATCTTGGTGTAAAGGTTGGTGGTATTATGTCGAAAGTTTGCTCTTGGGATGATGTTGTCGCCAAGCTATCTTCTAGGCTCTCGAAATGGAAGCTTAAAACTTTATCAATTGGTGGTCGTCTTACCCTTATTAAATCGGTGTTGAGCTCTTTGCCGCTTTATTATATGTCATCCTTCAAGGTGCCTATAAGCGTTCTAAAAAAAATGGAGGCTATCCGTAGGAATTTTTTTAACGGTGTGGATAATGCGGAAAAAAAGATGTCCTTGATTAGTTGGAAGAAAGTTTTAGCTTCTAAGAAGAATGGTGGTCTTGGAGTTTCTAGTTTCTTTGCAATGAACCGCGCTCTTCTCTTCAAATGGGTATGGAGGTTCATTGCCAACGGGTCATCTCTTTGGTCCTATTTTATCAAAGCTATTCATGGTATTCACGGTTCTCTTGGCTGCTCTTTACCTTTCTCTAAGCGATCCCCTTGGACGGATTTTGTTAGTGAAGTTAGAAAGCTCTCCTTTAAAGGCATTGATCTCCTTTCTCTTATAAAAAAGAAAGTAGGGAACGGTGAGGCTACCTTTTTTTGGGATGATGTGTGGCTTGGTGATGCTCCTTTAAAACATACTTATCCGAGGTTATATCTTCTGGAATTAGATAAGCATGCTAGTGTAGCGTCTAAGCTAAGAGAGAACTCCATTTCTGATTCTTTTCGAAGGACTCCTCGAGGTGGTGTTGAAGAAGAACAGTTGCTTCTTCTTAATTATGGTATTTCTACTGTAATTCTTCCCAATATCAGTGATCGTTGGACTTGGCGGCTTGATTCAGCGGGTGACTTCTCGGTAAGATCGGCTCGTGAATTTATTGACGATTCTTTTCTACCTAAGGCGGAAATTAGTACTCGATGGGTTAAGTATATCCCCATTAAAATCAATATCTTTGCATGGAGGGTCTCTTTGGATAAGCTTCCTTCAAGGTTGAATCTTTCCCTTCGTGGTCTTGACATCCCATCTATCTTATGTCCTCTATGTAGTATCGTTGTGGAATCTACATCTCACCTTCTTTTCGCTTGTCATTTGGCTCGTCATCTTATGATCAAAGTTCCTCGTTGGTGGGAGTTAGAGTACCAAGATTTTCTATCATACGACGATTGGCTTCTTTGGTTAAATAATCTTCGTGTCACAAAGCGCTTCAAAAGTGTTTTTGAAGGTGTTTGTTATATTATGTGGTGGGTCATTTGGAAGTTCCGCAATCAAGTTTTGTTTGGAAGTGAATTACCCTGATTGACCGTTTTTTTGACGAGATCGTTCAGTTGTCGTTTAATTGGTGTTCTAATCGTTGTAGTCTGAACTTTGATTGGAATTCTTGGATGAAAAATCCTAATTCCTTTAATTTGTAATTTGTTTTTCTCTATTTCAAGCTAGTTTTTTAAAAATTTTTTTGAGGCTAACTGGCAAAGAGTTTATGTTTTGTACAATTATTTGTGTGGCAAAAGTTCAATATAGAACCAAAATTTACCATAGATCCAATCAACCAATAATAGCCATTCATTTTTTTATTATTATAAACTTTCACCATTTTTTAAAAAATTAAATATCTCAAAAACCGTTAATCGTTAATAATAAAATTATACCATCGTGGACGAGAATTAAATTATCTTTCTATAGATATGCACTACTATATATTTTTAACAACTTTTTTTTCAAAATTTCGGTCAACAAAAATCATATATGATTTGTGAAAATCGTATATGATTCGATTTTATTTAATCACATATGATTTTTGAGAATCATATATGATTGTAAAAATCATATATGATTCGTAAAATCGAATCATACATGATTTTTTAAAATCATATATGATTCGTAAAAATCATATATGATTTTTTCGGACGGAATTTTTGAGAAAAAATGTTTGTCGAAAATATGTAAAAGTGCATATCTATAGAAAGATAATTTAATTCTCGTCACGATGGTGTATTTTTTATATTTTAAAGATTTACCGTTTGTAAGATATGTTGTTTTAAAAAAAAAGGTGGAAAATGATTTTGTATTAATTTAGATAAAAAATGGAGGGTTATGATTGGTTCATTTGTTCTATGACAAATATGAGTTCTATATTGATCTCAACTCTTATTTGTGTACCTTTCCATAACTCTTTGTATTATATCATTTGTTAAGTTTCACGTTTTAATTGATAAGAAGATTCTAAAGCTCTTTGTATTATATTGTGGTCTCATATGACAAAAATTGTGTTTTGATTTTGTCCCATATTGGTTAGGGATAAAAGTGAAAGCTAGTTTATAAAGCTCATTACACATAGATTTGTTGAACAGTTTTTGAAAGTTTAATGTGTATTAACAATGAAAATGGTGAATACATTTTCTTTCTAAGCATGTTTTTTTTTTCGAAGTTAATACTTACAATAATTTTTCTTACATACTTTTCTTTTGCATTTGCAAAGAAGCCAAATACTTACAAGGTCGATCTTCTTCAACAATTCTAAAAAGTGGTTTTTCTTAATCGTTAAAATATTTTGTTCAAGCAACCTACGTTTTTTTTTTTTTCTCTTTGGGTGCAGACTTCGTATAAAAGATGTGATTATTAACAAACGAAAATGAAGTTCTAGGATTCCAAAATTTCGCTATCACGACTTATCGACTTCACAGTCAACACTTCTAGTAACGTAGTTCTTCACAGTCAACACTTTCTCATCATTCCTAAAAATATGTTTTTTTTTGTTTCTTTCTCATCATATCCTTCCACATGTTCCTTTTCGGCATTATCCGTCAAGTTGTCTAGAACCTCGATTAAATTAAATCCGTGAGCTAACTCATTGGCTTGAGTTTGAATCGTCGTTTAAGTCGAAGCATGTTGGAAAATTGATCTTTGTTGACACGGATTGTTATAGTCTCGCCATTCATACTTATTGTAGTGTATGCTTGCCAAATTTGGTATAATAACCAATGACCGAAAGCCACAAACAATGCATATCGAAGTGTATGTTTTGTTTTTGACGATTTTGATTGGGTGTTCATAAAGTTGAAGTGGTAACTCTTCATAAGCAACCACTTATCGATCCGGCCTTCCTACATGATTTCATAAAACGCAAGAAGAATGATCCTTAAAACTAAAACTTCATAACAAAGATGCAATATAAAGACATGTTTATGAAGTTCTAGCATACCGAAATTACGCTAAAAGTTAGAACAATGACTATGAAAAATGCTAAAATTATACACAAGTTACCTCTATAGTATAAAGTCCAAGACTATTCACAAAGCGACACTCCAAAATGTTACAAACTTTGTTCAAAAAGTCATTGTACATATTGCATTGTAAATTTTAGTAATGTATACAGTAGACATTTCATAGCAGGGGAAATAGTGGTATGACACAATTTTGTAGATGATGTGCAATTTGTCACGAACAATATTGTTTACTAGTTACAGAACGTTGCAAATTTATGTTGTCCCACATTGGTTGGGGACAGAAATGAAAGAGCTTTATATCTCCCAATTTCAAACAAGTGTTAGCGTATTAATATATTTTCGTGAGCTTTAATGCTTGTGGCATTTAGAGTATGAGGTCTCTTTTTACCATCAATTTTATGTCATTTAAAATTGGGAAAATGATAAAAACGTCGAGCTTGTACATTATCATTGTGTGTAGTCATTATTTTTTTCATTTAACACAAATCTTTTGAATTTTGTCATTGTATGTAGCCAGGTTAGGTGAATTTGTGTTATTGTATGTACGGTCAGGCTTAGCGTTACATCGTTAGTCTTTTTATATTAACGGTCGTTAGTAAATAACTTAAAGTTTCGTTCTCTTACGTTTTTATACGTTTTCATCCGTTATTATGCGTTTTCGTCCGCTTTTATGCTTTTTCGTCCGTTTATACATTTTGGTCCAATGCTTTCATCCATTTTTACATTTTCGTTTGTTTACTTACGCTCTCGTTTTCTTACGTTTTAGTCCGTTATTATCGTGTTCGTCCGTTTTATATACTTTTTCGTCCGTTTTATACATTTTGGTCAAATGCTTTCATCCGTTTTTTACATTTTCATTTGTTTACTTACGTTTTATGCGTTTTCTTATGTTTTAGTCCGTTTTTATACGTTTTCGTCCGTTTTTACATGTTTTTGCTCGTTTTCATCCATATTTATCACGTTTTCATCTGTTTCTTACGTTTTCATCCGTTTTTATGCGTTTTGTCCGTTCTTTACGTTTTCATTCGTATTTATCGTTTTCATCCGTTTTCTTACGTTTTCAATGATTTTATACATTTTCGTCTTTTTTTTAAGTTTTCTTACGTTTTCTAACATTTTCATCTTTTTTATATCGCCGTTTGGTTTCTTACTTTTTCATTCATTTTCTTACTTTTTCGGACGAAAATGTATAAAACTTAAGAATACGGACAAAAACGTATAAAATGGATGAAAGGTGTAAGAAAACGGATGACTTAAAAATGACGGCAATATAAACAGATAAAACAGACAAAACATATAAAACAGGCAACGTTAGAAAATCGACGAAGACATTTAAAAGCGGCGAAAAGCTAAAAAGATGAAAAATATAAAACGGATGAAAACGATTGGCGTATAAACGAGATGAAAACCGGCATATAAAAACGGATGAAAACTTATAAAAGCGGACTAAAACGTATAAAAGCGTATAAAAGCGGACGAAACGTAAGCGGGCGACGAATGTAAGAAAAAGCGACGAAAATAAAAAGGAAAAAAAACAGGACGAAAAATTATAAAACGGGCAAAAGCGTATAATAACGGATGAAAACGAATAAAACGTAAGAGAACGAAACTTTAAGATTATACTAACGACCGATATAAAAGGACTAACGATAACTAAGCTTTGACGGTACATACAATAACACAAATTCACCTAAGCTGACTACAATGACAAAAATCAAATTGTGTTACAATGAAAAAATAGTTGAATCACACTGATAACAGTGTCAAGTTCGATCGTTTTTGTCATTTTTTCCTTTAAAATTACCTTAGAATAGAATAGCGTATGTTAAAATCTATCTTTTCAAACAATTTTTTTTAAATGCAAATCAAATATTCTAAAAAGTCATTCTTCCAAATCATTAAAAAAATTGTTAAGGCACCTTATTACCGATGTTATTAGCACTCAATATAAATATACTTTTATTAACACATCATCATGAAGTTGTAGCATCTAAAATTTACACTAGTGATGATAAATGCAATAGCTAAAGAAGAGATGATTAAAAAAAAGGGCAAATCACCTAGAAATGTAGTTAATTTGTCACTTTTTCCCATTGTATGTAGCATTCTTTTTTTTTTCTTATTCTGTCAATAAACTTCTATCGTTAGTCCTTTGTGTGTACCCGTTAGCAAAAAAACCTGCATCGTTAGTCCTTTATGCTAACGGTAGTTAATAAATAACTTAAAATTTGGTTATCTTAAGCTAAACTTGCATCGTTGGTCCTTTATACTAACGATCGTTAAAAATAACTTAAAATTTGGTTTTCTTACGCGTTTACGTCGTTTTTTCACGTTTTCGTTCGTTTTAACAGCGTTTTTGTCCCTTTTCACGTTTTATACGTTTTTACGCTTTCATCCGCTTTTAGGGTTTTCGTTCGTTTTCCGCGTTTCATATATTTTGCCGCGTTTTCATCCGTTTTACACATTTTCGCGTTTTTGCACATTTTCATTCGCTTTTACGTATTCGTCGTTTTACCGTTTTCTTAGTTTTTCATTTTTCATGTTGTTTTTACGTTTTCATCCGTTTTAACACATTTTAATCCGTTTATGCACGCTTTCATCCCTCTTACGCTTTCGTCCGTTCTAACACGTTTTGGTCCGTTTTTCGTTTTCATCCGTTTTACATGTTTTCATCCGTTTTACGTTTTCGTCCGTTTTTCACGTTTTGTCCGTATTTACCGTTTTGGTCGTTTAAGCTTTCATTCAGTTTTTCCGCGTTTTCATCCGTTTTACACGTTTACGTCCGTTTTTGCACGTTTTCATTCGTTTTGCACGTTTATGTCCGTTTTTGCACGTTTTCAACCGTTTTTTCACGTTTTCATCCGTTTTTTCACGTTTTCATCCGTTTTAACACGTTTTCATCCGTTTTAACACGTTTTCGTCGTTTTCCGCGTTTTGTCCGTCTTTACACGTTTTAGTCCGTTTTAACGTTTTTGTCCGTCTTTACACGTTTTGGTCCGTTTTAACACGCTTTCGGATGAAAACGTGAAAAAACAAATGAAACGGGGAAAAACAGAAGAAAAGTGAAAAACGAGACGATGCGAATGGCGATAAAACTTTGGTCGCGTGAAAAGACAGCGTGTTAACTGGCAACGTGTAAAAGCATCGAAACGTGAAAAAAACGAGCGTAAAAACCAAATTTTAAGTTATTTTTTAACGATTGTTACTATAAAGGACCGACGCAAGTTTAGCGTAAGATAACCAAATTTTAAGTTATTTATTAACGGTCGTTAGCATAAAGGACTAACGATGCAGGTTTTTTTGGTAACGGGTACACACAAAGGACTAACGATAGAAGTTTATTGATAGAATGAGAAAAAAAAATACATATAATGGAAAAAAGTACAAGTTAACTACATTTCTAGGTGATTTGCCTTAAAAAAAAATCATACATGTGTCTTTTCTTTACATTATAGTCATGTATTCAGAAAAAGTCGCGAGAGTCTCACACCCCACATGTGCTAGTGTGCTAGTGTGCTACAAGTGCGACAACCAACTAATTAAATTTTGACACGTGATAATCGAAATCAATAACACCGAAAAGAATCTTAATAAACTTAAAACAGAAACCAAAAACTATAATAGCATCTGCAACATCTATTCGGTGCCAACTTTTCATTTGTTACCCCATATCCTACGTGATGTGCGACATAGCGTATGACTATTTCCCGGAAAAATTAAAATACGTTGGTATAAAGAAAATGGTCAAATACGACTACTTTCCTAATTTAACCATTAAAGATTATTACCTTTGATGCTACCAAAATCCGCATGGTCGTCAAGGTGATGACTTGGCCGTCTGACTTGCTTTGACCTTGACTTTTGGGTCTTCGGTAACAGTGCTGAAAAGACAAAGAAAGACCGTTAGAGAGGACCCCGGGCTGAGCCCGGGGAAACCCCCTCCGACGATCAAGTCAGTATTGATCATATTGCTATATATGCATAAGAATGCTTAGATAATATTGATGATAAGAATACTTAGACACTCTTGATGAGAGTGTACACTTAGCTATAGATTAGAAGATTGAGGTGAAGATGGTGTGTTGTATGAAAGGTTATATGTTTCTTACGATATTACGTCGAAGGATACAAAAGGGTTATTAATGATTTCTCGGGTGGCGATTCCCCTTAGGTAACTTCATATTATATATGCAGTTTTACGCCACATTTCCAAGTTGGGATTGAATGACTTTGTTTGAGAGAAATGAAAGTTATTTGGGATATCTTCCCGTTACTCATGCTCCTGTTTTCATAACAACATGGAGAAGATTTAGTATAAGAATTGAAGTAGTGTAAGTTGTGTTTTCATTGCCTCAAATGCATCCTATTTATAGAACATAACTTGGTGTATGGATAGATTTATAGGAATCGAATATATTCCATAGTTGCAGCTTACTTGGATTTGAGTCAAATATGCAACTTGTATATGCAAGTTGCTCATTTCTTATAGGAAGTAAAGCTTAGATTCATGCACCTTACATACGCTTACATTGTAGAACTGATTGCTAGTTGTGAATATGCAAGAATATATGAAATGATTTCATATCTTATGAGAATATATGGAAAGATATCATATCTTATCCCTTATTTGGTAGTACGCATATGTATCATCTTGTTATGCATTGTGTTGAATCTTACCTGCTCCATATTTCAACCTCACTTGAGGTGATGTAGGTACTCATATTTGTGTTGCATCTTCCACTGTATTAACTTCATTATTTTCTTCCATTTGAACTCTAAACTAGGGGTAACCTCATCAACCTTCATTATAAGTCAAACCAAAATTAATTACAAATTGGAAAGTGACGCTCTGAAATCGAGTGTGGCGTTTTTAACAAAAGCATTTAATAAATGGTTAACATTTATAGTGAACTTTAGATACTTGACTTTTAGGGTGGTGGCAGTCGACTCGGTATGAGATGCGGTTTGCTCCATACCGAGCGGTTTGAGCAATGCATGTAAATCGGTTTGGAGCGGCATGCAAGAGAGGAACACCAAATCGGCAAAGTTTTCCGAATCGACATGGAAGAAAAATGTGTACGTTGGAGGTATTTAATGGGTCAATATATCCGTTTGAAGCTATTAAACCAAAATTTAATTCCCTTTTTTTTTTCATCCCTATTTAAATTCAATACATTTCTTATTTTTTTCAAACAATATCAATTGTATTTCACAACAAAATGTATTCATCTCATCTTCATCTTCATCTTCATCTTCTTCATCCGATGAAGAGTTAGACTTTTTATCCGACTCTTCATCCGCAAAGATTCGAAAAATAGTTCATACGTGTGTTATATTACACAATATGATTTTAAAAGACGACGGGATGGCAATATCACCAGTTCATATAATGGATCCGCGGTCAGCCAGGTTTATGACCGAATGTACTACCGAGTTACAAGATGAAAATATCCATCGTGCTGATCTTCTGAGGGTATGTGGACGTCAAGACTTACATACCTTGATGACTAGTGTTTTTATTTAATAAGTACTATGTAATTTTCTTTCAAGTCTTATGTAATTCTCTTTTAAGTATTAATAAAAAATTATGTTTTTATTAAATTGTTTAATAAAATTATTAAAAAGGTAATGAGTTAGGCATGGTTCTTACTAAAATCTATTGTTAGGTATGAGATTGGTATGAGGTGAGTTGGCGAGATATTATTGGTAGATGACTATGCATGAAAAAAAGTGGTAGGCATGACTGCCACCACCCTTAGACCATATTGTAAGTTGTACTTGTAGCTAGTGTTCTTACTTTTTTTATATTAACCAAGATTATAAATAGCGTGAGGTGTGGTGTGCTGGTATACCTAATCTTCACGTTTTAGTTGTTGAGGCGAAGCTTTTGCGTTTCTAAGACGTGATATAAGGCGGAACAAAATTTGAAAATATTTATATAATTTTATCATATTTCATATATATCGAGTTTACAAAAAGCGTTATACACAATGAATAAGGTTAAGAAACTCCTAACATGTAATATTCTTCATTTAAAAAAATATATATCAGGGTTGACTAAAAAAAATCCGTCACGGCTCATGCCTTAGCGCGTATTATGGCACCTTTTCCCGCCTCATTTCACGCCACGATTAGAGTCGACATCTTGATCTATTTCGTAACATTAAGGTCACGCCTCATATCTTAGCAGCGCCTTAACGCCGTCATAACACGCCTTTTAAAACCGTGTTTGTAACCAACTATTTGTTGGATATTTAAACATAGCTCTAGATGGGCTTAAAGAAAAATTGTTTTGGCTACCACTACGTGGTGACAAAAACACTCGCTACAAAAAATAGTTTTATTATTCGTACTTAATTTGCCACAGTATGGTTAAGTATGAAATTCTTTTTTATATGCATAATAATTTCGCTACATTTATAGGTGTCACAAATATTTAAAGAAAAATAATCCACATATATTAGTGTGTACAATCACAATAAAGCGACACCTATATGTATCACAAATGTTTTCACATTTTTTATTGTAAACATCTTTTACAATTTTGTCACATTTTTCGGTGTGGACATTCAGAAAAATATTTCGCACACTTTTAACCATAAAAAATTGGATAATATCTCCACACTTATATGTGTAGAAAAATCTGTCACATTCATTATCTTTTATATAATAAAAGAATTACATCATTTCGGAGTGTTTTTGCAAAACCCTTCTTATTGAAAAAAAAAATTAAACCAATAGGAGAGCTCGAATTTTCCACGTAGGCAAATTCGAGCAATATGATTGGTCAATAAAAAGTCAAAAATTAAATTGGTTTTGGTCAAACTTAATAATTTTTGTGAAAAATTTTGGTTAAGAAAAAAAATGTATAAAAATATTGGTGTCAAATTTATGAAAACATAAACTTAAAAAAAGAGGGAGTAATTAATAAAACTTTAGTGGTTGAATTTAAAATAAATTATATAGAGCTAAGTGTAAAATTACAAGTTTCCATGTTTTTTAATAACTTTAGAAAAAAAAACACACTTTATACCCCCTATACTTTATAATATTAGTAACGAGAATATAAATATCAAATGGTAAGCGAGTTCTTGTGATATGAAAATAAATATACTGATTCTACTTATAACAATCACTCGTGAATTATTATTTAAAATTTATATATGGATATCCATAAAAACATTTTAAAAACTTTACGGAGATATTTTAACTTCATCAACACTCATTATGTGCTACTAAACTCGCACATTTTGTACAACATGATATCAATAGTTAAAGTTAAACAACAACATTAACCTCAACCTCAACATGTTTGTCAGTTAAAAACGTTTTACAAAGCTAATTATTAAAAAAGAAACAAACAAACAAACACATGGGTTAGATAGTCATATATTGGTTAATTTAGAAGGTGTTTTCCTTAAATTATAAAAATATACACGCATCACAATCCTTATTTCATAACAATCACCTCCTAAAAAAAAAACGTAGGTGATAACCTAACTTTATTCATTGACGTATGTTTCATAAAAAAAAAAAAAAAAAAAGAAAAAAATAAACGGTAATAGTTGGCCGTTGTAAAGAAATAAAAGTATGTACATGAGAATTATTAAGCAAGAATATATAGTTTTTAATCAGGTTATTACGTTACTATATTGCGATAATGTTATTGAGTTGTGTCACGGATGTGAGATACAACAATTCTTCTATACTTATGATTTATGTGTTAACCTCTTTTTTTCGAATAGAATCCGAAAGAGGCTTCAAATGAACTTTGGCTTATGCCTTATATAGTGATAGTTTTAGTAACTTTTTGGTTTAAATTTTTGTTATACACACCAATTTTTTTTTTTTTAATTGAAAAGTTCTACACTTAATATTTGTGTTTTTTCTATAAACACACTAAGCTATGATAGAATTAGTTGTGAGTTCGGGGTTTTTTTACTAAGCTTGTCAAAAAAGCTTATAGCTTTATCATAAACTTATTGTGTTATGGTAATTGAATAAGCCAATAAGCACATTTAATAAGCATACCAAACACCCCTTTTGTTCTAATCTGAAGTTTTCTTATATGATGTTATGACTAACTTTGTTGTTATCCTCACTATAATGCAACATGTTAGTGGTTTTTGCAGTTTTATGATCCTATCGCACATACTAAAGTGTAATGCAATTTTTTTTGTACGTTTTTTAGAAGAGGATTAACTATCAACACATGATTGTCGTGGAAGGATTTTCTCGCTGCTCAAGGTATGAATGTATAATTAAGTCGAGTTCTTGATTTATATAATACATGAATGTATTTTAATGTACCAAAGATGTGTTTTAGTGCCTATACAGGGAATTTTATGGTAGGAATGTTCGAATGTGAGTGGGATATGCATGTCATACGGTTAGAAATACGTGAGCCTATTGGGGCACAAACGTAAGCAAAATCGTGAGATGTGATTGGTTAATAAAAGTCAAAATTAAATTGATTTTGGTCAACCTTAAAAGTTGGACACGATCGTGACTCGGTCACCAGGTTGCTTTCGACTTTCGTCAAAATAACTTTGAAATGACCAATGTGGTGTGTAGGTCGAGGATCGGTCGAGGCAACCCAAAAACGAAAATCGGTTTTTTTTCAACCGATATTTACACACACTTTCCTTTCAAATTTTTTCTTTTTTTAACTTGGTCGATGTGGCGAACGATGCGTGTCACGGTCATCGAAGAGAATTCATTCTTATTGAAAAACAATTTGGCCAATAGGAGCTCGATTTAATGCGCGTAAGCAAAATCGTGTGATGTGATTGGTTAATAAAAATCAAAATTAAATTGATTTTGGTCAAACTTTAATAAATTTGGTGAAAAATTTTGGTTGATAGAAAAACACATAAAAATATAGGTGTCAAATTTGTGAAAACAAAAACTTAAAAAAGAGGAGGTAATTAATAAAACTTTAGTGGTTGAATTTTTAAAAATTGTATAGAGTTAAGTGTTATATTATAAGCCTGTTTTTAATAACTTTGGATTATAAACAAATACCCCTTATACTTTATACACTTTATATTTTATATCTTAAAAATATAATGTATATGTTGTTCTAAAATAACAACATATAAATTTGCATAAGATTATAAGTATCAATTTTTACTTTTCGTTCAATAAGGACCCACTTATTTCATTTTTAAAAGTTTAACTGATGTGGATACGAGTTTACATTTTAAATACAACTAAATTACTGAAAACGAGAATATAATTATCAAATTGTAAGCACGGGTTACTTTAATATAAAAATAAATATACGCGATTATACTTATAACAATATTTGTAAACACAAAAACTTAAAAAATATGAGATAATTAATAAAACTTTAGTGGTTGAATTTTTAAAAATTATATAAGGTTAAGTGTAATATTATAAGTTTATATATTTTATAATAACTTTAGAAATTAAACAAATTCACCTTTATACTTTATACCCCTATACTTTATATATTAAAAATACAATATATATGTTGTTTTAAAATTACAACATTTAAATATGCATAGGATTATAAATATCAAAATATTTATTTTACTATATAAGTTCAGTAATGACTCATTTATTTTATTTTAAAAGTATGATTATGTGGACACGAATTTGAATATGAAATCCGGCTAAATTTTTGAAAACGAAAATATAATTATCAAATTGTAAGTACGGGTTACTATAATATGAAAAAATATATACGTGATTGTACATATAACAAGATAATATGTTCTTATTTATTTATTTATATAGGATATGTAGAAAAACATTTGTTTTTAAACTTAAGGAATATATTTTAACTTCATCGACGCTAATTATGTGTTACTAAACTCGCATCTTGTGTACTAATATCAATAGTGTAATTTAAATAGCAACATCAACATATATGTGTGTTAAATATAGTTAAATCTTGAGTTATTTAAGAGAAATTTTTACAAAATTTTATTTTAACAAATTCTAATGCATATTAATAGATAATGAAAAACTCGTGCATAAGTATATAATTATATGTAATTATCTTTAAATACAAAATATTCAGTATTAATACAAAATAATTTTTTTTGTCAAAACCCGTGCGTCTTGGTATTATCTAGTTATCATATATGAGAAAGTGTGGACTCTATAATTTTACAAATTCTTAAATGTGATCAATTAACATTTAAATTATGGATAATTCAACTAGCTTTTTGTAGTGACTGTTATATTGTCATATTTATCATGCTATCGAATTCACATATAGTCAACAAACATCATCTAATCCACTGTTCTATTGCCGAATTCGGAAAAGAACGAAAAAAAAGAAGGAATAAGGAGGATGCCATGACAATGAGACCGAGTTTTGGAGTTGTAAGTTTTAAAAATTCTTCAAACGTTAGAATTCAAAAAAAGAAAAATATTTTTGTTAATATATACATCCATTGAAAAAAAAGAGATGCGTAGCAATCGCTGTGTGGCGGGTTATCCGGTTTTGTTTGGGAAGATGTTGATCTCGTGAGGCGGTGAGATATGTTTTGCTTGTGGTTGTGTTGTTGATTGTAGGTTGTTTGTGGATATTTAAATCCCATAAGTTATAGTATAGATTAAAGGCAAAAATGCATATATATCCCTCCCAAAATGTATTAATGATTAGGCCTTTTTTCCTAAATTATATTGCAGGTTTCTTTTTTTATTAAATATGTTTAATGGAAGATATCTGTTACGAATTGGGCTCTTTAAGACATTCAAATGAAATTCAGACAATTCAAATCTCATTGACTAATGACTCTTTAAGACTTCTTATATTAGAAAGTCACAAACGTTTTATATAGTAGTATAGATATTTTTAGTAACTCTTGTATTACCATGTCAAACATTTTAAGGTTAATCGTTTATGTTTCCTACAATTGTTTGTGTTTGTGTTGTATCAGTCAACAAGTTTCAATTTTTAATTCATAGTATGATCCAAGATTTGTGTCAATGCTTCATATCCCAACGTGTTATTTCATTTTACAAATGTTGTGTTTTTATTTTGTCCCGCATTGGTTAGGGATAAATATGAAAAAGGGTTTATAAAGCTCATTACATGTTAATATTTAGAATAATGGTTGTTGTAAGGTGAATTTATAAAGCTCATTACATGTTAACCATGTAAATTTAGAGAAAAACTTAAAATAAGAATGATAAGAAGAAATCACAATCACACATTTCAGATGCATCTATTAAAATAGATGGATCCCCCTTATTTGAAATGTGTGGCTTAAAATTCTTCTTTCTTCTTATTTTAATTTTCTCTTCTTTGATCCTTCGTTGTAAGGTAACTATAAAAAAGCTCAAGGGTGCGTTTGGTATTCGGGAATGAAAATGGGGAATGATTTTTCATTTCATTTAAATGTTTGTTTAAGAGTTAAATCTATCAAATATTGGAATGAATGATGGAAATATTGCATACTTCATATATCTTAAATAGGCCGGGTATAGATCTTTCATAGATAAGGAACCCAAACCCAACATTACTATCAAACTCATACCCATTATGATTCATGAGAGCATACTAAACGCACCCTAACACTTGTGCAATGTCTACAATACAAGATCTTTGTTGTCTATTTTTTTAAGAAAAAAATCAACAGCCTTTAAAAGTTTTTTTCTTAAAAAGAAATCAATAGGCTTTAAATGGCTTTTCTAAAAAGAAAATCAAAATTGTATAAAGTCATTTTTCTTTATCACAAAAAGATTTTGTTCAAACACCCTATTGAAGTTGCTATTAACACAGGGCGTTTGGTGGTTTGTTAGAAGGTTTAGGATTTGGATTTGAATTTGGATTTGAATTTGTTGTTAGTATTAGTATTAAATGATGAGAGAGAAAATTATAATTGTTTAAAGTATTATTTGTGTTTTAAATAAGTATAAGAGTAAAAAACAAAAAAATAAAAAACTATTATAAAACATAATAAATGGTACGAAATAGAGATTGAGTTTAAAATAAGGCCCACTTTTTTACTATAAGACAAATTGCCTGTTGAATTCATTTGCAATCCTTACTTCTCATTTTTGATTTGTACACAGCTAATTTTCATCCTTGATCCCCAATCAAGGGACCCACCATCACATACCAAACATCAAATTTCTACCATGACTCTTAACCCGCTGCCAAAATCTGTCAACCAAACGGACCCTTAGTATATGTGATTATTGACACACAACTTCTAGCATCTAAAAATAACACTAAAGATGATAAATGCAAAAATTATAGAACCTTCCTTAGTATAAAAAATTAAAAATCAACCAAACCTATTGGAAAATTGCAAAGTGATCCTTTGAAATCGATTATGGGGGTGTTTGTTATTGATTATTAAAATTCACGTTTCCTAAAAGTAGTTTACAAAACTGCGTTTTCAAACTGCTACTCCTCTATTACTTTTCCAAAATGCATTTTTTAACCCTTCAAATCGCAAATAATCACTTTTCAACTTTTATTTGCCAAACACTAAATTTAGCTTATTTGCGTTTCAAACTTGATAATCAAATAATCCGTTTGAAAACGCAATAACAAACACCCCCTATGATGTTTTAGACAAAATCTTTGAACAAATGGTTAGTTTTTAAAGTGAAGTTAGATGGAAATAAATGGTCATAATTTCCATGTGATTTATGTTGTAGAGAATATATATATTTTTAAAAATCTTAGACTAACTGAATTTATAATCAGGGCATTGACCATTGTAAGTTGTTGCACCTAAATATTATTTTTCAAGTATTATCATAGCAACTGGTTAAAGGATCTACACTACTAATCTAACTATTGAGTATCACAACGAGCAACTCATGGAAATATAAATATTCCTTCTTATTATAGAATGAACGATAGAAAATGAAAAAAAATTATCATCTATATATGATTTCACATATACAACAAGTCTTATGAGCATTCTAAACAACTGAATTCATAGTCCTAGCCTTTATATGAAAGCATTATTTTTAACTCAACCACGGGTTTCATTATCCAATTGAGTCACTTCATTCTCAATAAACTTATCGAAGTCAATGTCCGGAATCCCATTTTCGTCACTCAATGTATAGGTGCCCAACTTGTTGAGGTCATGATTTGGCGACTTGATATTAACACCAATAGAAGTTGTTTTCTTCTCATCATATCCCACCATATGTTCCTTTTCAACAGTATCGGTCAAGTTGTCTAAAACCATGATTGAGTCAACTCGGTGAGTTAACTCTAATGGCTTGACTCGCCCTTTTAGTCCAAGCATGTTGGGAATTTGCGAGTTGTTGAAATGCATTGCGAACCTTTTACCATTCACATTTATCTTCGTGTATGATTGCCATATTTGGTATAAAACCAAAGGCGAAAACTACAAACAATGCATAACGAAATTTATGTTTAGTTTTTAATGATATGGATTGTGTGTTCACAAATTTGAATTAGTAACTCGTCATAATCAACCACTTATCGGTTCGTGCATAACTCAAACTTCATAGTTTAAATGCAATATAAACTCATGATTATGTAGTTCAAACTGTAAGATTGTGTATATTGAATGAATAATAATCTTGCTACATCAAAATTATATAGGATACATAACGAGTCTAACATACAATGGGCCAAATACTAATACAAATACTAATAGTCTAACACTCCCCGAGTTTGAGCGGGAGGAGACCGAACACTCAAGTATGCACGAACTCAAGAACAAGGATGGTAACCCATTGGTAAAAATATAAATAAATCGAGAAGGAACATGCAAAACTCAAACTTGACCAAGTAGCAACCAAATCACGAACAAAATGAATATCAATCTCAATATGCTTGGTGTCTGATCTTTGAACAGGGTTAGAAGACAAGTACACGGCACTCACATTATCACAATAAACAATAGTAGTAGAGATGAAAATGTTGTATGAAGCTCACGTAGTAAATTCAAAGCCAACATGTCGCAGAACGTTGGCAACACCCCGATACTCAGCACCAGCCTGGACGAGAAATCGTCGGCTGACGTTTAGAGGACCATGAAAGTAAGTTGTTGCCAAGAAAAACACAATAACCTAATGTAGACCGGTGAGTGGTAGGGCAACCAGCCCAATAATCATCCGAATAAGCAACCAAGGACTCAGTAGTAGAAGAAAATAACTGTAAACCATAAGCCAAAGTCCCCTGAACATACCGTAATATCCGCTTGAGAGCAATGAAATGAGGCTCTCGAGGATCATGCATATATAAACAAACCTGCTGCACAGCATAAGTAATATCGGGTCTAGTGAAAGTGAGATACTGAAGAGAACCTGCAAGACTTCGATATAACGTAGGATCAGAAACTGGATCACCATCATCACCCAACTTAGACTCAGCGTCAACAGGAGTCCTAGAAGGGTTACAACCAACCATATGTAGATGCTCCATAATCTCCATAGCATACTTACGCTGTGACAAAAACATCCCAGAATAGTCACGCTTAACTGACACACCCAAAAAATAATTGAGCACCCAAATCTGTCATAGAAAAATCTTTATGCAAAGAAGCAATAATCCATGGTAATAAACTATTAGAGGAAGCAGTAAGCATAATATCATCCACATATAGTAGCGAGCGATTATCATCACCACTGTCGGTAAATAAATAAAGAAGAATCACACCAGACTCGAAGTAAACCCAGATAAGAATATTAGCGACAAACCGCTAAAACCATGCCCGAGGCGCTTAAGACCATAAAGTGAACGCCGTAATAAACAAACATAATCCGGATGCTCGGGATCCGAAAAACTGGTGATGCATATAAACAGTTTCACCAAATCATCATGCAAAATGCATTCTTGATATCAAGCTGATGAACAGGCCAATGTCGAGAAATAGCTAAACTAAGAACAGTCTGAATGGTGCCCGGCTTAACAACCGGACTAAATGTCTCATCAACATCTACTCCCTCCACATACGTGCTACCATTGGCAACAAGACGTACCTTGTATCGAACGTTTGGTACATCAAGATTATATAGGATACATAACGGGCCTAATATACAATGGGCCAAATACTAATACTAATACTAATACTAATAGTCTAACACAAACATCATAAAATTACACTAAAAGTTCGAAAAAATGCAAATGAAAAATATGGAAACTAAAGAAACGTTACCACTAGTATAAGTCCTTAGCTATTCGGAAATCGATTGTGATGTTTAAGACAAAATATTTTGAACGAATGAAGAATGTTTAAATTGTGAAGTGAACTTAGATGGCATATAAAAGGTTCAACAAGTATTTTATATGTGATTTAAGTTGTACAAAATACAAATTATACTTTTCTAAAATTTTTCTTAAAATACTTTTCATGTGACTTATGCCATTGGGATCATGTTTAGGGCGTTGGGCCGGTTATTCTTTTACATTTGTTTATTAGGCCTAATTGTTAGAAACTTTCTTCAAATTTGTCACATCACTGTTTTACAGAATGTCACTAATATAAATTGTTTATAGAGTAAGAGTTTGTTACTTAAGGTAACATAATTTTTTTATTAAAGAGTGTCATTTATTTAAATGTCAAATACAGCAGCCAATAAGTATTTTACATGTGATTTAACTTGTGCAAATTATCCTTTTTTTTTTCTCTAAATACTTTTCGTGTGACTGCCATTGGGCTTAGTTATTCTAGTTTTTTTTATGAGGTTTATTACGCCAAAATGTTAGAACCTTTGTTTAAAAAGTCATTGTAAATTTAGCGATGTATATTGTTGGCATTTTATAGCTGGGAAAATAATAGTATGACACAAGTTTTTAACAAAAGCTTTGAACAAAATGGTTAAATTCTAAAGTGAAGTTAGACGGAAATAAATGGTCATGAAAGGATTTTTCTTGTAATTTACGTTATATGTATATATATTTACTTATATCATCCCTTATTAATTGTAATGTAAATATGAAACTTTTTTCAAAAATTAAAGACGAAATATATCATCCCTTATTAATTGTAATGTAAATATGAAACTTTTTTTAAAAATTAAAGACGAAATGTATTTTAGTCTGGGAACACCATATTTGTTTTGGTTTAAAGTTTTTTCGCTAGCACCTAAATAACCAATGTGGCTGCTTGACAAGTATCAAAATTCATTTTTATCTAAACTAACCTTTTTTAATATGATTCAACATATATACCCACGTTTGGTTACAACTTCCTCCAATGTGGGACAGTTTGCTCTCCCGTAGAATTAAAGTACGTAGCTTTTGTTTCAAGCGAGGGATCACTACGAAAAATGTATTATTTGCTAGCTTCCTTTATATTGTTCACACTTGTGAATATGTTGTAAAGTTATAACGCTTATAAGACTATAATTATCATCTTAGTAGAATCATGTGAAATGAATTAAGTTTTGTTGGAAGTTAACCATTCAAAAGGTATATCTTGCAATATTTTTTTTAAGATCCAAAATTTATCAACGGGTACTTGTACATGATATTGACTCCGATCCAACACATCACTTCTGTATAACTGGAACACGTCCCACATAAATAGATTTGGATATGAAGTTGCGAGTTCTAGGGCCACAGTAGCGATCCATGTAGGATGTGTTCCGGTTGTTATCAAGATTCACTATATATATTAGCTAGTTGAACACTAACGCATAAAACCACACATAGTAAACAAAAACCACACTAGATAACAATATAGATAGAGTCATAGAACTAGTGATACAAACTAGATAGAGACATGAAACTAACTGTCAGTTCACATGTAAGTTGTTGCAACTAAATATTGTTCTTCAAGGATTTAAACTTCTTAAGATTTAGTTATCAGATGTTATCATAATAACTGATCTACACTACCAATATAACTATAACTAATGAAAATAAAAATATTATTCCTTATCACAAAATGAATGATAGAAAAATAGAAAATTTGTCATTTATAATAAATGATTTCACATAAGCAACAAGTCTCGAACCCATGACTTGTCTGTTAACGAGCATTAATTCTAAATAACTGAATTCATAGTCCTAGCCTATATATGCAAGCCTTATTTTGAACTCAACCACGGGGTTTCATTACCCGATTGAGTGGATGCATTCTCGATCAACTTATCAAAGTCAATGTCCGGAATCCCATTTTCGTCAAGAAATGTATAAGTGCCCAAGTCGTTAAGGTCATGATTCTTCGACTTGATATTGACACCAACCCAGGTTGTTTTTTTTTCATCATATCCCACCATATGCTCCTTTTCAGCATTATCAGTCAAGTTGTCTGAAACCATGGTTGAGTCAGTTAACTCTAATGGATTGACTCGCCCTTTTAGTCCAAGCATGTTGGAAATATTCTCATTGTTGAGACGATTTATAAAACTTTCACCATTCACAGTTATCTTCGTGTATGATTGCCAGATTTGGTACACTAACCAAAGGCCGAAAACCACAAATAATGCATAACGAAATGTATGTTTAGTTTTTGATGGTGTGGATTGTGTGTTCACAAATTTGAATTGGTAACTCGTCATACTCAACCACTTATGGATTCGTACTTCCTGCATAACTCAAACTATATAGTTTAGATGCAATATAAACACTTGATCATGTAGATTAAACATCCAAAAATGGCAAATGAAAAATATAGAAACTAAAGAAACATTACCTCTAGTATAAGTCCGAAACTATTCGCAAAGGAACACTCTTGAATCGATTGTGATGTTTTAGACAAGATATTTTGAACGAAAATTGTGAAGTGAACTTAGATGGCATATAAAACGGTCAACAAGTATTTTACATGTGATTTAAGTTGTACAAAAATACAAATTATACTTTTATAAAACTTCTCCTAAAATACTTTTCATGTGACTTATGCCATTGGGCTCAAGTTTAGTGCCTTGGGCTAGTTATTCTTTTTATAACAAGGATTCTTCACGATCTTGGCGTTCTTGGCGGGCCTTTATATTTATCGATATCCGCTCAGGCGTTAAATTGTAGAGAAAGTTGTCGATGTTGAGACTGGATCATAGACAGCAGTAGTCCCTTTCTCCGAGGTCGGTAGGCGCAACTGTTTCCATATAGCACATGTCAATCATTTGTAAGCATCCATATAGCATATGTAAGCATCCACTACAATTGTCTTGAGCAGGTTCTAAAATAGATCCCAAGCAGGTTCTAAAATAGACCCAAATATCAGCATCCACTACGAATAGAAAAAGTGGCAATCCCAAATAAACAGGTTCTAAAATACTTACATTTGTCTTAAACAGGTTCCACTACAATTGGAATAAGAAAAATAAATACCAGATTCCACCCATTATCATATCGAGACAAATAAATTCGGCATGCATTAGCGTATTACTGATATTTGATATCTCGGTGCACCACTTTTGGTTCAATAGCTTCGTGCAAATACGCAAGGCTGCAAATTGCAAATAATTGTTTCATGAGATTGTTCATCAAAATCCCATATAAGAATAATAATAGAGTAGCTAATAATTGATATTAAGGCTGACGAAAAATAAAAACTTATGAAAGCTTACCGGAAATGCAATCGCTTCAAGAATTTTATACTAATAATAATAACAATATAGTCTTCTATTTAAACCTCCATACTTCAATCTCTACCTCCGAGAACAAATTCAGTTCAGCATAACTAAGAAACATGGGAACAGTTAAGCTACAAAACGATGAAGATAAAAGTACCAATTAACATGGAACCGTCTCAAAGGAAACCAAAGACAACAACTACGAACGCATTAAACCCAAAGTTGAACTGTTTCAGCAAAAATAAATAAATAAATAAATAACCTTACAGTGTCACACCCAAAAACAGAAAACGGTATTACTTGTAAGTTGTAACCTACCTGTGATCTTCAACATCCCATTACTTACCTTAACAATCTGAAGCAGCCGTAAAACAATATGTTTGACTAACCATTCCTTATTTTTGAGCCTCCTTGAAGAATGTTGATCAGTCATCATAAACCTATGTAAACAAATTAAGCTTTAGAATACAATCAAAAGCCAAAAAAAAAAAGAGGAATTATGTATGATTATAAAATAGAACAGGCTTGGATCGAAATTCTACCAGAAAGGGCATATGTATAGAACTTTCATACCGATGGGAGAGAGAACGCATACATGCGAATGCCAATATTCCTTGACAACATAGAAGAAATCAGTAAACAATCTATAGTATACCACGAAAAGACTGATTGCAAAAAAAAAAAAAAAAAAAAAAGAAAAGAAAAAAGAGATGAAAAAAAATGATTTGAAACTGATCATCAACTCGAACTCGATTTGACCCATTACATGAGCAGTAACATAATCGCAAAGCTTACCAAAAATGAGTTCTAGACCAAGTTGAAAAAGGAAATGCTGGACTCGCTATACCCATGCATAATCCTAGCAATTGCTCGAGGAGAAAACTTGGCATGGGAGTTGCCCTGAAGGAAAACCTATACCATACACCAAAGTAAGAAAAAAAAAGTCAACTGTGTTAACAGGAGAGATTATGTGATCTGTCAAATGTGTTACCTTAATATCTCCTCTCAAAAATATTCTGCAAAAGTCAAAAGTTCCCTTCTTTAATCTGGGCATTCTCTGGCAAGTACTCTAATTGAGCAAGTAATATCCTGTAAGCCCAAATACGAAACAGAACACATTAGAATTACATACATGTCCTAGAGGTTGACTGCAATGGCAACACTAAAAAAAGTACACCCAAAACACTTTTGTCATGCACATGAGAATTACATACCTGTAGATAGCTTGTTCAGTAAACATGTAACAACCGACCGTCGGCAACGGTCGGCAGTACTTCTTTCGTTTCCTATAAACGGGGTTGACTGAACACATGAGAATTACATACCTGTATCACAACGTTTGATCATCGGAAAAAATGGATCCTACTAAAACAACAATAGCAAACGCACCTCTGGCGCCGGAACGGAAAGATCGAACCCACCGGCTCACGTGTTTGGCTGCTCCGTGATGTGGCACGACGACCTGCAATAAAGAAATACAATCAGGCAAGCACTTAAGCAATCTGAACAGGTCGATAAACATCGATACTGAGGATTAAGAAACGCGCGATCAAGAAACGTTGCAAATACATTGGCTGGCACTCGACGATGATGACGGACGTGCAGACGGCAAAGCACCTTTAGGCTGCCCTACGGCAGTTCTTGCTCTCAGAACGGGCCGTTCAGGCTGCACACCATAAGCAGAAGAAGCGGGCAGGGGGCTCCAAATTCAGCTGCTAAGATAGTGGTAAAAGAACAATGTGTGTTACAAACCAAAAGAAACATGTATGGTTGCTACGAAGAGACATGCTGCTAACCTTGACATTCAGTTGGTGGGCTTGCGCGACGAACCCGAGAACTCTGATGACTATCAGAACCACTCGGTTGAACTGCCAAAAAAATATACAACATCAAGTTTTTGCAAGTGTAGAAAGACACGTTTCAGCATACCTGTACCAACCGAACATCTCCTCCTCCCGGAGCCCAAGTATCTAACCTGGAACCAAAAGAACTCGTCAACTCTAAAACATCTTATGTTTTAAACCTGAACTGTATCGGAAAATAATAAGATGTAAAAAAATGCAGAAATGGTTTAACAAACTAACCAAAAGCATACCTTTAGGGAGTAGTTGTTAGAATCCTTGATGATGGTGCGTATGAGGACTCACTTGCAATCTTGTAGACACTGGTTGGGATTTACTTTTAATCTGCAGTACAGTTGACATGGTGCTTACCGTTTCATCCTTGTTTAAATCGAGATTAAAAAGCAATTGTCAAGAGTCTAGAGATACATGAGTGCATGCCTATAAAGTAAAACCTTCATATAAAATTCTAACATCTTTATAGCACCTTCATACATCAGTTTTAGATAGATAATCGCATTCAAATTAAAATACACCTTCATACATCATTTTTATATCCACAACATTTATCAACAATGATTGTCCATATATATTATTAAGATTAAAACACCAACAGTTCTATACAGATTCAAACATTCAAATAAAAACTAAAGTATAAAAAATTCACGACCTACAGTTCCATTGTGGAAAATATCCTCATACCCTCCTAAAGTTAAATTAAACTTGTTATCTGTTTTTTTTATGCATAAACATAAAGATTGCAAATAAGCAACCTCAAATCCCCAAACCCTCTAACAACTCAAATATTAACTTGAGACACTTGTTAATCACTCTAGACCCAATAACACATAGACAATCACAGCTTTTTCATCAAACCCCCAAAACTAAAATTAAAAGAACTCGCACCGTATTGAAGCTGTGAATGAAGATAAAAAAAATCCCACAATTTGATTTGGGGTTTTTTTTCAAATCATGTCTGAAGCGGTGTATTTGTTTGCAAACTTCTGGAGTTCTGGGTGCATCTGTTGAAGCTGAAGATACAATCAAAGCAGAAGCAACAACTGGTAGCCAATCATCCACCGAACCCCAAATAAATCTAAACGAAGCGGTGTGTGTTTTTATCAATAATTTGCAAACTGCGGTATGATAGTAGTTTGATTGATCTCCGGAATGTTCTAGCGGTGTGTGTTTTTATCAATAACGAATGGCGCCACGTATGACCGAAGTTGACACGTATAGAAACGAAGCAAATAAGAGAGCTGAAAAGAGGGGGAAAAAAAACCACGGGCCTAGCAGATGGACTCACAGAAACTACGGAAGGCCCAAACGACATGTTTTGGTGCCGTTTTGTGTCCTTACATTAATATATATATAATTGGTTTATTACTTTATTAGGCCCAATTGTTAGAAACTTTCTTCAAATTTGTCACATCACTATTTTACAGAATGTCACCTAAAATACATTGCAAGAGTTTGTTACTTAAGGAGTTAAGGTAAGAGAAAACATTTATTAAAGAGTGTCATTTTCTAAATAATTTTCAACTTTGAAACCATGTTGATTTTGATGTCAATAATAAATTAAATACCTTGCCATGTCAATGGATCCTCATGATTCTAAGTCATTTTGTTCACTCAAACTTATATTATATGCGGTTAAAAAACTCATTACTTGTTTGGTTGATGTTCATTTATTGTCATTTTCACTTGTTACCATCAAAACTTGTATGTGATTTATAATCTTGTGATTCAATCATGCTATATGCTCACATGATGTGTTGCATATAACTCGAACCAATCAAATAACGATGACGAATATGCTATAAAGCGTGGCTTTATCTAATTAGTTCAAGACTATATGACGCAAGTAATGTATATCGATCATTCACGTAAACTTATAACTAAACATAAAACATGTTTAGTTCAATAGGCTTTCATGCCTCAATGTAATCAAGATTCACTTATGGTCTATATGCAATACTAGTGTTGTACCGCGCAACGGTGGCACAATTAGTTTGTGTTGTTTATTTTCTTTGGTTTTTTGTTATTTTAGAAGAATTTTTGTATGTGATTGACATGTGTAAAAACAAAATGAAAATGCATCGAGGGAAATTTCAAATGTGTGAAAGTTGAAAGGAGACTTTTAGAAGTTGATCATTATTCTAGTCAATCCAATTGGTTAAATTGTTGTTCATATCGAAATGAATCGAGATTGGTAAGGATTTGGTTAATGATGCTCGAACATGTACTTGTTTTGAGTGTCTATTTATTTTCTGTCGGTCTATACGGATTAATTACAAGTAGAAATAAGGTTAGAGCTCTTATTTGTCTTGAACTTTATATTAAATGCAGTTAATCTCAATTTTGTAATATTTTTTGATTTTTTTATAGTGGTCAATTAAAAGGAGCAATTATTTATGTTTTTGTTATAGCTATTGGAGCTGCTGAATTGGACTTGCTATTATTTCATCAATTTATCGTAACAGAAAATCAACTCATATAAATCAATCTAATTTGTTGAATAAGTAATATTATCCATTTATCCTATTAAAATAAAATTTAGAATTTTCATAAATCAATTAAAATTAGCATGTGTGCCATGTAAGGTATGATCATTGTCTAGATAATTTGATCCTCACGAAAAGTGTCAAAGTATCAAAAAGATATCGAAGAAACTACGAGATGAAACAATATTCCAAAGATTAAAGGTCAAAAGTGGGTACCCAAACCAAAGATTAAACAAAACAAATTATAACTTTAATCATTAACTAATTACTTAATAATATATATGAAGCCTTCACTTGTCTTGAATTATTAATAGAGGATTGATGTTTACCTTAATGATGTTGATCATTGCTTTACTTTTCACGATGGGGTTTTTGTATAGTTTTCTAATATAGCTTTTTATTTGTAAATAATACCAAGTGGTGATTCTTATATATTACAAGAGCAAATTCAGCCTCCAAAATATCCTTCTTCCACACAAAGCCATACAAACATGTACGGATAAAGTTATACAAATAGATTTTGTGTGAATTTTCTAAATGTAATCACCAAATTGCTTTACTATTTAATAGTATGTGACTTAAAAAATTATAGATAATAAAAACACTTTTGGAACGGTTATTTTCAGTTAACTTTCAATGTTAGATGATACGTTAATGCCCAAGCCTAATTGTAGGCTTGAGGTCCATAAGTTTAAGATTAGTATTGTTTGTTCGGTAAGCTATGTTATCACTATAATTGTGTTTTTTCATTAAAGAGGGCATTACATGTGTAATTATAGTCATAACATGGCTTACCGAACATGCAATCCTAACCGTAAATCTAATGGACCTTAAACTCACAATTAATCTTGGGCCTAAACCTATCAACTGACATTCAAATAACTAGTTTAGAATAGATGTCACATTTTTTGGTCATCTCTTAGTACTTTTATTCCAACAACAAGAAAACAAAAAAAAGAGTACTTTGAGGAAAATGTTAAGGGCCCGTTTGGTAAAGGTTTTTGGAGGGTTTTGACTGGAAGAAATTTCATAACATGTGCTGGGTTCATATTTCATTCCTTGATAAGTAGTAGGTATTTCATTCCTTGATAAGTAGTAGGGTCCCACTTAAAGGTGAAAACGGGCGGTGGGCGTCACGGGGAAGCGGTAGCAGTGAGGAGCTTAATGGCAGCGGGTCAAACGGTAGCATGTTATATCTGAGTCGCTTTAAAATAGATCTAAAAGCGACAAAAAAATTCTCAAATGTAACACTTCCTATATTTGAGTAACTGATATCTATATTTATAAGTTTTCATTAAAACAATTTAATGTTCGAAAAAACGTATTATCGCCCATTTAACTTTAAGTGGGCAAAATACTCATCTTAAATAAAAAGAAGTTTAAATGTGCTTTATATCTTTTAAAATTGTCCATTTAACCTATTTTTTTGACTTTGGGCACAAATTGCCACGTTTAGTCCCACTCTTCAATCATAGATCTCATGTAGTAAGGATTCGTGAAATGATACAAAGTTTTTTGAAAGATCCCACTTGTGTATTAATATCAACCACAAAATATATTTTTTAATATTTTTTATCTCTTTTATTATTAATAGATAATAATTTAAAATATATTATTAGTTTATAAATTATATATACTACACATTTTTTCTCTCCTCAATTTCTTTCAAACTTTTTCAAAATTCAAATCCAATTTTAACCTCACTTACGAACCAAACGGTCCTTAAGTCTTTCGATTTCAATGAGAAATTATTATCCATTTAGTGGTCAAATACATATAGTAGTAGTAGGCTAGAGGCACATTGACCAATCACAACACTGTTTTACATTGGTTTATTAGGCCTAAATGTTAGAAACTTTCTTCAAATTTGTCACATCACTGTTTTACAGAATGTCACTAACATAAATTGTTTATAGAGTAAGAGTTTGTTACTTAAGGGAGGGAGGAGTGGAAGTTTAATACCCTCTGCGAGGGGTCATCACCTCTATCCATAAAAATTCAAAACACCTAAAATCTTATCACTAACACTACTAACTAGGTGGGAGTGGAACCCTAGTCCCGAATTCAATTTTTATTTTTTTTAAATACATAAAATCACATACAATATTTATAATAAAAACATATCATTTCATTAAAAATAAAAAAACATTACATAATACTTAAAAAAACTACAACTTACAAATTGAAACTACAACTTAAAAAAAAAAAACATTACATAAGTTGAAATTAAAATAACTTGAAACTACAATTTAAAAATTGCAAGCCCATCCGGTGTTTGGCCGAAGTTCACGTTTCAGGTAAGAACTAATTCCAACATAGCGGGATCGCGAATGTGATCATCGCGGCTCCAAAAACTTCAACTCCGTTGTGTATTCTTGAACTTCGCCCCTCGAGTTGTGTAGCCAACAATTGTTTCGCCATCTCGCGTTTTTCTTCCAAATATTATGTCTTCTTTTGTGTTATGCTGCGTTGATTTCATCCAGCGCTTGAGATAGACGAGGAGGATGCAGCTTGCTTCTTCTTCATTTTTCTTGATTCAATTGGAGGGCTGGGGTCTTCATTCATGTCGGGAATGGTTGTTTGCTGTAGCGTCCATACTCCCCGACCTCCTTTTTGAAGAATTGCTTGCGGCAAAAGCAATATCTTGAAAACATTCTTGCTTCGGATCCATTTCTCATGACCTCCGACAACCTCCACGCCTCGGTATGAGTAAATTGTTTTTTCTGCACGTATAGAAATCCATTTCAACGCCTCACCACGTCCAAGTCGTTGCATCCACTATTTAGCACGCTTTCTACATTATATACAAAATAATTTAATTGTAAATAAAAAGTACGGATTACGTAAAATAAAAAAGTATAGCTAAAAACAAAATAATTTAATTGTAAATAAAAAGTACGGATTACGTAAAATAAAAAAGTATAGCTAAAAACAAAATAATTTAATTGTAAATAATAAAGTATAGATTATATGCAGCTTGGAGGTAGTAGCCGTTGAAAATACCCATGGCCGTGTTCATTGTTCTCCACTTGATATTCAACGCATGAAATGTTCGTGAACTCGAACCCAAAGTTGCCTCGTAATTGAATCCGTTTCCAAAACCGCTGGGACTTTTGTTCATTACGAACTACACCACATTCGGAGATTTGAACCCATGCTTTCGCCAACGCCTCTCTTGTCTTGCGGCGTCCAAACTTCACGGGTTCCTCCCGTAGCTTTTCTTCCCTCTCGGATCGACTTCTTGAACTTCCTCATCTTCGTCTTCTTCGTTTGGTAGTGGTTGTGTTTTGGTCACGTACTCCTCACGTCTTGACTAAGGTTTTGAGCGGGGAGAAACTACGCTTTAATAGCGATGATGTTGTAGTGTTGTGGATTGATTGAGGAGGACCAATATTATATGGGAAAAATTGTGGAGATTGGGGTTGTGGAACATAAAATTGGTCCGAGGATGGTTGAAGATAAAGGTGGCTAAATCTAACGGAGTTTGTTTTGTTGATTCGGGATGGTTGAGACCGACATTCGACGCCGAAAAGTTTTTTACCTCTCCTTGGATCCATAGTTTGGTGTTTTTGAAAGATTATTGTGTGTTGTAATTTGTGTTGTGTGTTTTTATTTTGAGAATTGAGGTGCAAGATTATAGTTTAAATAGGAGTGAATTTTATTTATTTTTTTTTTTTTATTATTTTTTTTTTTTTATTTTTAGTCACATAGCCGTTGGATAACGGCTCAAACTTTTGCAACGATACATTTTGCAACGCTCACCTTCGCTTCCCAACTCGCAAATCCAACCCCCTTCGAGCTACACGGAATGGTGTAGCCGCAAGGGTTCGCGAACTCCCCAACCCGACTCCACCCCGTCATGCCTAAGGTAAGAAAAAACATTTATCAAAGAGTGTCATTTTCTAAATAATTTCAACTTTGAAACCATGTTGATTTTGATGTCAATAATAAATTTAACACCTTGCCATGTCAAAGGATCCTCATGATTTTAAGTCATTTTCTTCACTCAAACTTAAATTATATGCTGTTAGAAAACTCATTACTAGTTTGGTTGATATTCTTTTTATTGTCATTTTCACTAGTTACCATCAAAACTTGTATGTGATTCAATCACGCTATATGCTCACATGATGTGTCGCATATAACTCGAACTAATCAAATAACGACGCATATAATATACCAAGTGGTGATTCTTATAAGACGAGTGGTGATTCTTATACTCTTTCCGTCTCAAATTAATAGTCCACATTTATTTTTTGGGATGTCTCAAAATAATTGTTGACTTTCCATTTTAAGTAAGAAAAAGATTATTTAGTGTGAGAATATTTTATTTTAGTTGTTCAGATTTATAATGGTCTCACTTGTATTAAATTTGATGATTTTTGACTTCTAACAATAATTTTGAAACGGAAAAAGCATATTACAAGAGCAAATTCAGCCTCCAAATATCCTTTTCCCCACATATAGCCATACAAACATGTACGCCTAAAGTTGCACAAAAATATCTATAGGAACTTTTAAATGTAATCACCAAATTGCTATACGATTTAATAGTTTGTGAGTTAAAAAATTACACATAATAAAAACACTTTTTGAAGGTTGTTTTGGGTTACCTTTCAATGTTAAATGATAGATTAAGGCCCAAGCCTAATTATGGGCTTAAGGTTCATAAGTTTAAGATTACTATTGTTTGTTCGGTAAGCCAAATTATCATTATAATTGTGTTTTTTTCATTAAAGAAGGTAAAACTACATGTGTAATTATAGTCATAACATAGCTTACCGAACATTCAATCCTAACTGTAAATCTAATAACCTCAAACTCGCAATTAATCTTATGCCTAAACCTATCAACTAACATTGAAATGACTAGTTTAGAGTAGATGTCACATTTTTTGGTCATCTTTTAGTACTTTTATTCCAACACGAAGAAAACAAACACAATAGTACTTTAATGAAAATGTTAAATCTTTCGATTTCAATGAGAGATTATTATCCATTTAATTGTCAAACACATATATTAGTAATAGTAGACTAGTGGCATATTGACCAATGACAACATTGAACATTTTTATATCATATCGACATTTTTCTTTATTTATAATTTATAACTTTTTGATCCACTAATAATCTATAATATTTGAAGCCATCATCACGCTAAACACAAAAGTACAACATTTTCCCTTTTAAATGTTGGCGTGACATATCAAAGTTGTTTATACCAAGCATGAATTGATTTGAAGCCCATGAGTCCATGACTCACAAGCCTTTCACCATTAAAAACTATATAGATAGCGCGATATGTCTTCGGTTAGACATTTTTTCTGTGTAATTTAAAAAAAAAAAAGTCTAAATGAAAATTGCAATAATATATAGTATCCATGAAAGCTGTGACAACTAAGAATGTAATCAATCTTTGCCAAAGAGTACATACACAAGTTTGATACTCGTGTGTTAGGAGACAAGTGGAATATTAGTTGATACTTTTTTTGGTCTTTTTCTATTGACCAAATGTGTGCATACCATGAATAGATAATTAAGAAGAGAAAACACTTGAAGAGATTGTATGGTGTTCTATTTTTGTTTCAGATTAATTATTTGTGTATCAACATGCATCAATAAACAAAATTATAGACAGGATTGGCAAACTAGATATATGAAATAATTTAAATTGAACATTCAAAAAGACATCAACTTAAAACCAATATTATCGCTCATATATAATATGGTCTACTTTTTTCTTATCTCCTCGATGATGACTTTATGAAAAATTAGAAATCTCAAATGGAGGATCACATTTCTGATTAGCTTAGAGCGCTTTGATTCCCGGTTTGTGACAGATGTGAACGGTAAGACTTACCATGTATTTGGCGAACTATATCTTTGTCCCTTAAAATCTTTTACTAACACATAACTTTATATTTATTTGCTATCTTAAAATATAGTTGTTGCGAATGTGACCTTGAGAGGGTCCAATAGTAAGGTACAATATGGGACAAAGAAGGCCATCAACCTTTTTCATTTGATTAATATATATGTTCCTAGTGTACTAAATAAAGAATATGAAGTGGATATGTAGCCAACTATGCAAATCAACAATAGGTGAAATTATATCAATTCAATTCAATAATGTTGATAACAATATGAAAAACCAAAATATATAAGCCACGACATAAAAATATGATACACATCTCAAGTAATTGTGTGGCTATTAAGCTTGACAATTATCACAAAATTAATGATAGAATCGACACTTAAACTGCTTTGACACATCCACCAATTGTTTATTGAGGAAATTATCAAACTAAGCCAAAAAAAAAACATCTATGATCTAATACTTGGTATTTTTTGTATCATTTTTCTATTTTGGTCATGCTTAACTCGCTTCATTTCATCCTTCATTTTTTTTTTTTTTTTTTTTTTTTTTAATAAAAGGAGTGAAATAGCTCAAGATGACACATCATTAAAATATGTGAATTCGTTAGCTGAAAGAAGCAAGCATGACTAAATGGGAAGAATATGAAGAAAAAAAAAAGACCAAGTCTTGGATCAATGGTGTTTTTTTCTTAGTTTGGTTATTTTCTCTTGTTTATTTCCAATGATTAGTTATTCAATCATTGTTTCTTTATTTTGTGATAGTTTAATCACCGTCTTAGTGAATCATGAGGAAAGTGTATATTACATTTGTAAAACAAATGTGCTTATCAATTTAGTTCAACTTATAATATTTTTCTTATACAAAGTTTTATTTACAATAATTATTGAGGCACAAAGTATTCATTTCCTTTCAATGTGGGGATACTAGAATGGTAGGAAGTCAGCAAAAGTCATTGTCAAATTATACTTTGTTTTTTATCCACTTTTGTTAAATACATTTTTATTTCTACCACTAGGGCAAATGACATATTAGTGTATCACTTTGTTACCGGAAATGTTCAATTGATCGATCTTAAAGACTTTAAAAGATATTAACATCTGATTAAAAGTCATTAGAAATTTAGAATAGATTCTAAGCTCAAGGTTTAACCGCCAATTAAAAACTTTTTGAGAACATAATTTATAAACACTCTGTTGTCGGATCGAAATGCTTAAAAGAAAATATAAATAAAGTAAAATAATCAGGCAATGAATACGATAAAGAGATTCAAAGTTCTTTGTGATCATTCTTTGGAGATAATTAAAGGGAAAAAATCTGATTTAATATGTTGTTTATAGTACAAAACTTGCTAAGTAGTTTCCATAGTTTAAAATTATAAAGTTCTAAACAATATGTTAAATCAAACAAGCAATTACATGGAAAAGAATGTGTGGGTTCTATAACAAAGCAATGCATCTTCTAGTTTTGCTTATGGAAGAGGCAAAGTACAGTTCTAACCTTTATAAAATTTTAGGTATTTAAAACATTATGTCGACTTTACATGTATATGTTTTGCTTTTTATTAGAAAAGAATGATACACATAAAAACATTCACAAAATCTTTTACAAAATAACGTGTCAAATAGTGATTGACTTAATCATAAAGAAGTGAAAGAAACTATAATAAAACCACCAATCATGCATGATACTATTTTGTGAATATTTTTATGTAATTGTATCATTGTTTCTTCTAAATAGACCGCAAAATCGTCGTGAAGAGTATCTTCTCATAGTGTCTTTAAAACGAGCCATATAAGCCGATCGATCTAAGTTAGTAGTTCGATCTCAACATTTTACAAGAAAAATGACACACATTAATCTGAAGTAAACTTTGGGGGAGACATGAAATGCATATACTAAAAAAAGTAGTTACTCAAAAAGCACATACATAAATTTTCTTGTTGCTAATTGTACCCTCAAAATCAAAACACATTTTTGTCGTGTTGACCAAGTCTTATATTGAATCGTACGTAGCTACAAAAAGTTTGCAAAGATTTATGAGCATCCAGAATAATAACTACTAAAATCAGAGCTAGCTAGCAATTGTGGCATAGCGACTTGTATGCTAGCTGCCAGAAAACCTAACATGCAATTGTACCATTATTAAGAACACTATTTTGAATTATTCAACTACCAAAACGCATAAAGTATGAACCTGCTGTACGTACGTAGTCAATGCGTACAATATCGTTCGTCTCGTACTACTATCTTAACAACATTTTTACCCATGGTAAATATAGCCACTTAGCATATAAGCATGTTTTATAATATATAAGCATATAAGCATATTCTATCGAAATGAGCTCGAGCTCGAGACTTATGATCGTAAAAAGTGAGATCGAAGTTTTGGCAAGCTCGAATCACTGTTTCTACCATTATTTGGTAGTTATATTATAAATATTTTAATTTAGAAGTAGATAACGTTCATTAAATTTTTAACGAGCTTAACTGTTAAGTGGGTGAAAGGTAACATAAATTTTACTTAGTCAAATTCAATGTATCATACAACATATTTAAAAATTCAGGGTACTATAAGTCTCACTTAGACAAATTGAGAGTACTAAACTATATTTTGAACTATTTAATTTTTGTGAAATTGACATTTCTCCCGTTTTACTTTTCGCTAGTGCACTTTCTATTATTAAGTTGTGTGGAGTAATTTGAGGGGAATTATCATAAACCAAAACACTAGTTGAAAAGCTAATGCACTTAATGACTTCTTACGTTAAGTAGATGAATAGATTCAACTGTTATGAATTAATTTTTGGACAAATATAATTAGGTAAATGGCCACTTGAAGCAAGTAGGATTGCAAAAATATTTCAAGTTTCTAAAGAGCGCGCGAGAATCGAATTATCATCAAGTTTAAGTGCCAAAAAACTCAAGAAATCGTAACGAGACAGAGCTTGAACTTGTCATACATCGTATCGTAAAACATATTTAACTTTGAAGAAAGACAATATATGGTTGTAAAAACTAAACACTACAATGGATTTGAACCAACTTAATTTATGATGATCAAAGTGTAACGGATGCCATAAATCAACATTGTTTCAAATGTACATAAATGTACCAAACTGTCTAAATGCCAATTCAAACTTACCCGAATCCAACGTCTTAGTTTTATTTTCGTCCATAAAATATTTGCTTTCATAACTCACCTAAATTAACTATAGCATTAATGAATCTTTTATGTTTCATTTCCTCCCAAACAACCTTTATATAAACGTACAAACCCTCTCAATATCCATTTCCTACCCAACACTCTCTCCTCATTTTCTCTCTCAAAAACACACAAATTCAAAAACACACACACAAAAATGGAGATAGAACATAGAACACCATTGATATCTAAGAAACTATGGTCCCTAATCCGAACAATTCTCTACGTAATGAAAAAAAACATATCGAAAAACATCCCATGGTTCGAACTCCACATGCTCCTTAAAAAAACCACAAAAATCGCGACAAAACTACTTCTCGAACACCAAACCCTAACAAACACACTCACTTGCCGACCGAACAACATCCACGACACTTTCATCCCACCGCGTGACTACCAATTCAGTTGTAGCAGCACACCTGGTTTTAACTTTAACCCTAAACGTAAAAGTTACTATCGACGTAAAAGTGTGCATGATCATGACCATGCACATGCACATGCATTAACGGTAACTAATGTGAAAAGGGTTTTTGATATATTGAATGAATATGAAACAGTGTCATTTGATCATAATCATCATCATCATAATCATCATGAGGTTGAACAGTCTCCGCTGACGTGGCTAGGGTTTGGTGAGAGAAATAAAAATGTAAGACAGCTTAGGGTTACTGATTCACCTTTTCCTGAACCTGTTCAGGAAACGGTGGATGAAAATGGTGTTCAGGTGGATAAGAAGGCGGATGAGTTTATTAAGAATTTTTATAAGGAGTTGAAGATGCAAAAGAAACGAGCTGTCGTTGAACCGCCCACGCCTTCGCCGTCACGGTATCAATGGTGGAGTGAAGTACGATGAGTTAAATTAGTTGATTGTGTTTATTCTAGTTTAGTTTAATGGTTTTATGTTTTGGTACACTTTTTGGTTTCTTAATGTTGATGCTAAGAATAATATGGATTGGAGTACAAGTTTTGTTTTGTTTTTTTATGTGTGCAAGTTTTGATTCATAGAATCATAGGCTATAATCCATGTTATTATATTCCTAATTACTCTATGTTACAATTTTGATGACTAGTAGTCTAATATGTAAATTGGGTTTTGATATATGTATTTGGAATTATGTAATTAGTAAAATATATAAATACATAAGGTATGTTCTGCAAAACTAGTTAAATCTGTAGTTGTTCAAAACATGTTTGGCGTGCGAAAATGAGATCTCTTGTCGTTAGCTATATTTGGCAAACTAGTTAAATCTGTAGCAGATCAAAACATGTTTGGCGTGCGAAAATGGGGACTCGTGTCCTTAGCTTTTCTCCTCACAAAGAAATAAACTGTTTTGCGGATTCATCTATAAAGTTATACTGTAATAAATATGGGTAAGAATATAATGTAAAGATTTATAAATGCTTTGAGAAATTTTTGAGATATTTGAATCGATTCTTTTTGTTTAACTTTTAACTTTGTTATTCGTATAATAATAAAAACGCCTATTCATTGATTTTGACATAAATGTTTTATTAGTTATAGTTACGTTATAACTATTTGGCAGAAGAGAATGAATGGGACCAATGGGAGAAAAATGTAGATAATCATTACTGTGGTTTGGTACTTTGGTCTTTAAGATGGTTGTTTAACGTTTCTTGGTGGTTATAGACTTATTTATAGTTGTCAAAGTAGTTGGGATGCATTTTCTTACCAATTGGCAATTGCTATTACCTTGGTTGTTTTTAACTTTTTATCTTTAATTTATACCCACTTTCTTATATTTTTCTTTTTATAAAAATGAAACCATGAACATAAACAAAGATCATGTATGACAACTGGAAGGTGACTATTTACTATTTAGAGACCGAGGATATCAGTTACATTAATTTTTTTTAAACAATTTTATAATTAACTTAGTGTAATAAGAAAATCAATGATATCACAAAAATCCAATGTTTTGAAAACCGGTTTTAATCAACCCTAAGTCATCGGTTACTAAGTTATCAATTCAATCGCGGATCAACCCGATTTTCTAATAAAAAACTATTTATTTCAAGCTGCTCGACCAATCGGCTCGACAAACTGTCAACCCGGTTCAACCACGGCAACCCGTTTCCTAAGAAAAACCGAAAATTAACTGCCGCTGGTAATCGAGCCACTGGTGCGTCACTTAAAACCCGATAGGTCTAACCGGTTAACCCATTTTTATAAACCGGTTTTTTTTACTCGTTATTTTTGCCGAACCGTCAAATCGGGTTTCAAAACACTGCAATAAACATCCACTCAAATGATGTGGCTATATATGATTGGGCTAATCAAAATGAAGAAAGAGAAATTGTTCCAAAAACCACCAATCATACAAAGCCAAATCATTATGTTGATTTTTTATGAAATTTGAGTTGGATGTAACATTCTTCATAAATAATTAGTAAACACCCACAAACACAAGCTACCGATTCATTGATTCCTTTGTCCATCTCCCACATCCTTTTGATGGGCGCCTAATAGTGGCCGCACATCGCCGCACCAAAGCATCGACCGACTGTCAACCAACCCATGACACCCGTCTTATTTTCTCTCGAACTTACCAAATAGCGCATTATGTAAGAAATGCTGATGTCATACACGCAAAATAATTTGAAATGGCAATACCAAAAATGAAACTTAATGAGTACTAAAGGAGTAAGGAAAAGTGTTGCCTTTATAGAAATGGATTGGCTTAGCCAACAATATTATGATGGCTGTTTTTTTATGCTTACTAGCTACAACTGGTTGTCATTATGGTGTGATGATGTTGTGCTTTGAATCATCTTAATATTTGGCAAATTTCAACTGTACCTTTGCAGCTAGTTAAGAGTCATTAGTGCCATCATTTAGTTACGAAGATTGGATGTGTTCCGCTTCCATGCCGGGTTTCAAGTTGGCAAAAGTTTGTTACGTAGAAGTCTTCAAAAGATTTAAATCAACAGAGAAACCTTGACCAGACACTCGCTTTGAGTGTCGACCGACTTTTTTAAACACGACTTACCATATAAATAGTCGATTTCTTACTCGATTTTGAAGTCGACAAATGTCATTGTCAAATAGTAATGTCAAGATTAATCAATAATGATAGTATACATGATACAACTCCATAGCACTTGGAACACGACATGTCATTGTACAAGTATATGTGTCGATTAATTAGCTAGCTGTCTAATACTGATTACCATTATTTAACTTCGCGTACCTTTCTAATTTTCTTTAAGTCGTCTCGGATTAAGACAAGTGTCCCACGAGTTTAATGCATATATTAACTTAAGTTTTGAATTAAGACTTATACGTAATTACTTCGAATGATTTGTATAAGTCAATTGCGTTCACAAATTTAGTTGTCTACGTTTTTTATACTCCATAAGTCGTACCTAGCCATATATACTTACTCTGAAAATGACAATTCTTTTAATTAATGTATAATGTCAAGCTAATAATGTATTTCGTGTTACACACAACAGAAACAATGATATATTAAAGACTAGTTTCATAAACGAAAACGATGAATGTCCTTATTTAATCAAAGAGTGCAGACGATACGTGACGCATATAACTAACATCTTTTGTTGACATTTTTACTATTAAAGTTGGAAAATAATAGAACATATGAACATTATGATAACTATAACAACGAACAACATACGTTAGAACTTAGAACAATGTTGAGTTTTTTTAAAGAGTTGTTAAGGATGTTATAGGTTATGAACAACATGAATGTGTGCACGAGTCTTAAATGTTTTTTTTTCCCCTTTTTTTTTGGAATTTATAAAATATGCTTATTCGTTATATAAATTTGTACTAGCAAAGAGTACCATAAGTAAAACAAAGACCAAGTTCAAAAATATAGAGTACTCTATTAAACTGTGTTAAACTATGTTAAGACAAGAATTATCTTTCTCCATATTTATATTGGATTTGATGATTGATCCTCGTTGTAGCCAATAACTATATATGTTTGGTTGGTAGAAGGATTTTATATTTATACCAAACATCTTTATGAATTGTTATTTGGGAATGTTTACCAAAAACTTAGGTGAACCCGCTAGTTATGGACTATTGACTTATAGATAAAGTTCAAAAAGTACAGAGTGAGTTACTCAACAATACCTCAGCTTTTCTCTCTCTCCCATCACTTTCATTAACTCTCACTCAACATAAGTCAGGTTGTTGTCACCATACCGCACTCTTTCATTAAAATACCAACTTTATACAAAATATATTCCACTAAATATTTCACACACATTCACAAAACAAATAAAAAAAAATACTTTCTCCTTTGGGTCTCACGTTTGTCAGCCTTCCACTTTAGTGAGTAACTCACCATACTTGCACTAAATGGCTGAGTTGGGTTTGTTATTTTGAAGTCACCCTAGTGACTTGTTATTTCACACTTCCATTCACCTCCACTCCCTCTAGTCTAGGAAAAGTGGTTATAGTCACAAACCACGTAGTTAAGAGGGTAACTTGATTAATAATGAGGCATTCATGCAAGCTACAAATTCGTAATTAATATGTCTATCTTAGATAAACAAGTCATTTGTCTTCTTAATTAAACGGACGCCGGTTTTACTTTTTAAGGTTGTTGCTAAGAAGGTGGTCATTTACTCGCATGTACTGCCTAATTGGTTTATCCCTATGGCGCTCGAATTTTTGGCTACCCTGTGTACACTAATGAGATTTGAATGCTTGAAATCTTGTGAGGAGATCAAATGCCTTTACCTAATTTTGATCAAGGTTTTATCATTTTTAATAAAGATATAAACTTAGTTTTATATTATCTATAAACTTATATATATTCATAAGCCATAAGTTTTGCAAAAACATAAAAACTTACTAATAAACTTCAATCGAAAACAGTTTACAGCTAGATTCATTTTTGTTAACTATGTTTCGTGAATGACACCGAGTCACCAAGAGCATAACATCACCATGAAGATACCCTTTTAGGGTATCCAAAGCTTTGGGACCATGGATTCCTACATAGGATAGATAACCCTCACCGGGAAACATAGAATGGTGGAGCATATCGACAAATACCGAGTATAGACAAAGACCCTCTCGTCCTCCAACTCGTGGTACACCTAAATAAGAGATAATTACAATGTGTCAAAGATATATTTGCATACATATCAACAAACCATTGAAATACACACACCCACTAACTAAGTAGAAACATAATATCAAGAAGTTTTCACAGATACCACATATTCACTCATTGTTGTGTTATCTAACTCAACCCTACAGAGAATAACGATTATTCTTAACTTTGACATTGGTGGCTAAGGAGGTCGTTATATAATTCTCTATGAAGTTCAATATACTAGTGGACAAATAACTATTCACTTCGGCTAACAATACCTTACTTACGAGCTTAATTCGCTATAACTTGGGTATCCTGCACCATCCAAGCATGATACGCACAAACATTAACATATTCATGGAAGGAGAGATGTTTTCCATCGTTCATTGACAAAACCCTTTGGTTGCTTGAGGAAAAATACGCGATTAGTGTTTTTAACTTGGGGATTTATGGTTGTGGTTAGGGTTAATTGACAGACATGGGTAATTAGCCTTTGACTAACGTTCAAAACTTCGATTTGAAACAAAACAACGCTGGCGATGGAGAGATTGATGGTGACGGTGATGGTGAAGGTGAAGGCTATGGTAATGTTGGTTGGAGAAGGTGAAGGTGAAGGTCGAGAGGGTGATAAATGAAGATGTGTTTGAGGTTCTTATATATAAATGGGCAAAATGGACATTTAACAAGAATAACGGGATTTAACATCGTGATAACGGACGCTGACTAATGAAAATGGGTCAAGGGACTATTTTAGCCTCAAAACCCTCATACTACCGACGCATGAAAATCTCCAAATTTCGTTCGCGATGTTTTTGCCAAGATTGAGACCAACTGCATATTTTACTCTAAATTTTATTAACGAATCATAATATAACGCTATTTCAAATTTAACCTTAAGTTTAATAAATGACTTTTT